>VXAX01006628.1:272452-372695 GCA_013399835.1 Leptocoma aspasia | reverse complement strand
CCCTGCCCCTTTCAGTGACACCCAGTGTGCCCACTGGACACCCCTGTACCTTTCAGTGACACCCAGTGTGCCCACTGGACACCCCTGCCCCTTTCAGTGACACCCAGTGTGCCCAGTGGACACAGCCCTGCCCCTTTCAGTGACACCCAGTGTGCCCACTGGACACCCCTGTACCTTTCAGTGACACCCAGCGTGCCCAGTGGACACAGCCCTGCCCCTTTCAGTGACACCCAGCGTGCCCACTGGACACCCCTGTACCTTTCAGTGACACCCAGTAGTGCTTCCACTTCCTGCGCGTGGCCGACTCCACCTTCTTGTTCTTCTTGTGCACCAGGAAGTTTTTGACGGCCAGGGCCCCGGCCTTGCGCACGGTGCCCTGCGCGGCGCTCAGCAGGATGTCGGACTGCCCGGGGGAGCTGAGGGTGCCGCTGCTCTGCTCGTCGCTCAGGGCCGAGCCCGCCTCCTCCAGCTGCTCGCTGTTGTTGGTGCTCATCTCCAGCTCGCGGCGGAAGTTCTCGTAGACGCCCTGGCGCAGCCCGTCGCCCGCCGAGCTGCTGCCGCTGTCGCTGCCGATGAAGGCGCGGCCGGCCGGCGGCGAGTAGCTGGCCGTGGTGGCGTTGGAGCGCCGCGACAGCAGGTCCGTGTCGGTGGCCGCGCCCTCGATGCCGCTGTCGGTGAACTCGCTGCCCTCGCCCGCGTTGATGTCCTGGTGGTGACAGAGACACGGGGTGAGCGAGGGGAGAGCCGGGCCGAGGCCCTGCATGCACCGCGGATTTTCACGCCTCCATTTTTTCTAGCGACGGAAATCCCTCGTCTCTTGTCCTCCCTAAGACAAACAACTGGAGGAGAAGGTGGGGTGGTGACAAACAGCTGACCCGAGGCGCTGAAGAGCTCTCCACCTTGGAGAGGAGGGTGAAGCTATCCCATGCATCTCCCTGCAGCTTCACGGGGACAGCTGCATTTTCAACATTTAACATCTCACAGCTCCAGGGCTGTACCTTCCCCGCTGCTGCAGGATCCCTGTGGGTCCACACTTTGCCTTCGGGGCATCCAAGGCAAGATTCCTTCCTTCTGGAGACAAACAACTGGAGGAAAAGGTGGGGTGGAGGCAGAGCTTCCAGCACAGGTTAGGAAAGACCAGTCACACGTGCACCCCTCCAGGTGGTGCCTCCACGGCCTTGGCAGTTTGGAATATAAGATGCATCATCATCTGTTTACATTAAGCCAAGTTAACAGTGCTAAAGGTTTTGCAAAAGGAGAACATATGGTAGCAGAAACTGGCAGTGTCGAGAAAAGCAGCGCCCAACCTACGCGTTTTAAGGAGAAAACATTGATATTGTGCATTCACACCTACAGCTGAAGATACATTTCAGACACCCCAAGGCCGACCTTTGAAAATTATGTAACCAAAAAGGCTCTTATTTTTTATCTTCCTGACAGGTTAATGTGGTTGGGATTATTTCTGTTCTCATCACAAACTGTAATGACGGGCCATGTGATATTCCACACCAAATCCCACAGACCCTTCCTGGTCCCCAAGAACTTGCACTGCAAGGATGAGAAGAGAGAAGAATACAGCCAATTTGAGCAAGACAGGAGAAAACCCCACTGAATTGGGGTTTTGAAGGCTGTGACTGAGCCTGCCCCCTGCTACAAGGCTAATCCCCCCAGGGGGATACCCACCACCACCTGGGTATCCAGAGGCATCTGTGGCAGAATTTAGAGGACAAACGAAGGCCAAACCCTGTAAATGGAAACAAACGTTTTAGGTACTTGAGCAAAGAGGATGCAAAGAAGTGACAAATATGGCCAAAAGCAACAGGAGTTTCAACCTCTACCTCTCCTGCAAGAGCAGCTAGCTCTTGATTCACAAGTTAAAAAAAAAAAAAAAAAAAAAANAAAAAAAAAAAAAAAAGATGAGTCTCTGAGAAGAGGTAGCAGAATGGAGTATTTATTTTGAGAGAAAACAAGCTTCCAGATGTTGGCTGAAGCACCAGTTTGCTTTGTATCCAAGAGCAGCTCTGTGGAAACAAAGAAACCCTCCATCAGCTCTGTGTGAAACCATCCTCCTGCGGAGCAAGGGCTGGACGGGGAGAGCTTAGGGCCAGGGGAAGGGCTGACTAACTTTCAAGGCATTAATTTGCAATGGATGGGCCCGTTCTTTATAAACACCGCTTCCCAGGGGACTCTTGGAGTCCAGCTGGAAGAATAAGCACTTCCTTCCCCGCTCAGTGAGCACAGTTCTGCTGGTCCATCTGGTTATTTAATGCAGCACACAGTGACAGACAGGCTGCTCTGGCCAGGCCAGCATTGCTCTGCTCCTCCACGTGTGAATGAGCTGAGCAGGGTTTCCTGGAAGTACAGCCCTGTCCCCACCCAGAGCAGCTCTGACAGCCACACGTGGACCCTGCTGTTCCAATGCTCCTGTTTTTGGGAAGCCAGTCACCTTCTCACCCCGTGCAAAGGAGGAATACCTGGCGAGGGGAAGCGGTGCTGCTCAGAGACTCGTGTTTACAGAACCCTGCCACAAAGCACGGCTTTGCACCGTGCCCTGAAAAGCTGGATGGTGCAGCTTCCTCTGCCAGCGCTGCCTCCTGGTGAGCCCCTGTGCCAGGGCTGTGCCACACGCCCAGGGCACTGCCCCTCTGCCAGCACAGCCACCAACACCTGCAGGCGGGACTGAACCCAATCCCTGCCAGCACTGGGTCATCATTCCCAGGGAATCGCTGCTTCCTGGGCCCCACTTCATCCCCAGCTTCACACTGACAGACAATCGCTTTAGATGGGATATCAGCAAGAAATTCTTCCCTGTGAGGGAGGGCAGGCCCTGGCACAGGGTGCCCAGAGCAGCTGTGGCTGCCCCCAGATCCCTGGGAGTGTCCAAGGCCAGGCTGGATGGGGCTTGGAGCAGCCTGGGACAGTGGAAGGTGTCCTTGCCCATGGCACGGGGGGGCACTGGATGAACTTTAAGGTCCCTTCCACCCAAAAAATTCTGTTATTCCATGATTCTATGCTCTACAAAAAGTACACAGTTAGTTCCAAAATCTTAGCCAATGTAACTTTCAGGAAGCCTATGCTCCAGTTAAAATGAGTTGATTTAAGAAAACAAAGAACTATTAGAACAGACCACCAACTTGAGGGAGATAGGATTTATAAGGCTACAGCCTTTTCAGATGACCTTGGTGAGACACTGTTTTAATGGCCTCAGTTTCCCTGCCAATAAATGGGGCTTATACTCTGTAACTAATATATGAGCACACCAGTTTATAAAAAAAATAATTTATAAAAAACCTCAAGGATGCAGAACTCAGAGTAAATATATTTGTTAGACTCGCTCATAAGGTTAAACTGTAGCACATTATGCAAAGACCCCTACAATCTTTACCACAATGCAAGTGATAGGCTGGACTGGTCAAAAGATCTTTTCAGTGTAATGCTACAGCCCTGCTCCTAATCTCCCTCTGCTCCCTGCACTCCCTTTTGCACTCCTGAACACCCTTTATGAGAGACTTGTGGGCAGCAGGAGGGGGTCTGAGCAGACAAAGATGGGAGCAGCTCAGAGCCCAGAGCTGCTCCCTGTTGCTAGAACATATTAAAAGCTTCTCCGTGTGCAAGCCTGCAAATGAATTTTCCCATGGGAGAACATCCTTTTACTGTCTTTTTACTCTGTATAGGTTTCTGTAAACAAAATATCTGGTACGTGTTCAAGGATGTTTTTTAGAATTGCTCTGCCTGTCTCCTGAGAGTGGGAGAAGGAGCTGAAGGACTGTAATCTTTCTGATATTGTAAGCATGCTAACATTCTTGTACAGAGCAGTGAAGAAGAAGCATCTGAGCTCTGTACCTGGGCACATGATAGCCCGAATAATCTGATTATGGAGTCATTTTAATAAATCATATTTAGCCTTCTGAAATTATCGTCAAGAGTCCTTTATCAATGCATGGACCATGGCAATAGCTCCCGAGACACGGATCGTGGCATGAGGGAGCCTGGCGTGCCCCAGGCCTGGCCCAAGAGGAGATCAGTGCCAGGCTTAGGAGGGCTCAGGGTACTCCTGGCACAGGTCTCTGCTTCCCAGGTCCTGCTGCAATGCCAGCTGGTTCCCACCCCAGGGGAGGGAAAGCCCTGGGAGCCTCGCAGCGCTGCACTGAACACTCAGCTGAGGGCTCTGCACAAAGCACAGAGGGTTAATGCTGTGCTCCCACAGAAACCTGCTGGGGCTCAGGGGGGAAACAGTCCCAGGCCAGGAACAAAGCACAGCAGGGCTTGGGGAACACAGGGGTTTCATTGACTGAAGGTCACTGTGTGGAAAGCAGGGAGAAAGGCAGACCACAGGCTGAGGAAGGGAACTATTGTCGTGGTCCATGCACTGAAAAAGGACTCTTGACAATAATTTCAGAAGGCTAAATATGACTTATTAAAATTACTCCATAGGTCAGAAGTATTTGGGCTATAATGTGCCCAGGTACAGAGCTCAGATCTTTACTTCTTCATTCTCTGTACCAGAATGCTAACAATATCAGAGAGATAACAGTCCTTCACCTCCTTCTCCCACTCTCAGGAGACAGGCAGAGCAATCCAAAAATGTCCTTGAAACACACACCAAAGATTTTGTTTACAGAAGCTTATACAGAGTAAAAAGACAGTAAAAGGTGCTCCCCCATGGGAAAATTTTCCTGCAGGCTTGCACACAGAGAAACTGATAATATGTTCTTGCAACAGGGAACTGAGCGGGCTCTGGGACTGTGCTGGGATGGCGAGATGTGGGAAGCAGCAGCAGAGCTTCTGCTGGGGTCTGGCATCCCCGGCACTGCCCAAGGGCTTGGAGGAACAGCACCATTCCTTCCACTGGCAGCTCTGCCGTGTCCCTGAGGTGCCCAGGGGTTATGAAAGGAGGCTCAGCACACAGTCCTGAAGGGAAAGAGGAGGAGAGCTGGAATGAGGACCGCAGAGGGGCTGAATGGTGCCATTGTCACCGACAAGGCCACGTGCCAGGGCAGCCCTAGCAGCATCCCAGAGCAATGAAGTGGAATGAGTTATCACAGCTCCATCAAGTGCAGACAGCAACTGAACTGCTGAACCAACTGGGTAAAGTGCTACTGGAAGCATTAGCAACCCACTTAAATATAGGGTTTTTTCTTCACTTGAACACTGGGTTTCAGGCAAAACAAGCAAAACAAGGCAGTGGGGAATAAAACTGTAATGCAAAACTGACATCAGGCTAATGTACCTGGTGCTGTAGCTTTTGCATATACTCACGTGGTACTCATACCTCTGTATGTCTGCTGCAGCCACATCTGTCAAATAATTTTTGCTAAATTTAAAAGATAAACAGAAAAAAAAAAACCCTTTGCTTTACGAAAAATGCCTACATTCAGCTAGCAAAAATCAGGGGAGGAGCTTTGGGACAGGTTCCAAGTGTCCCCGTGTTGAACATACCTGGTACTGGCCTCTGCTGGAAGAAACCACAGGATGGGACAAGCCTTGCCCAACTCTGGTTCATGACTGGGCACACTCAGAGTGCCTGCAAGAGCTGCACTTCCCACACTTCCCACCACCAGCCCTGCCACAGACACTGTGA
Source organism: Leptocoma aspasia (assembly GCA_013399835.1). Classification (NCBI taxonomy): domain Eukaryota; kingdom Metazoa; phylum Chordata; class Aves; order Passeriformes; family Nectariniidae; genus Leptocoma; species Leptocoma aspasia. The sequence goes on along the minus strand of VXAX01006628.1, from coordinate 367,114 downwards.
CAGGCCTTGGTGAATCACCCTCTCCTGCCCCACCGACAGCACTGACTCATGGGCACTTGGGGGATGGCTGAGCAGGAAAAATCTTACTTCCATAAATATAAACAGTTCCTCATGGTTAAAACTCCTTTCTAAATGAACCATTAAACTAAAAGTACAGCTGAGTGAGGGTTTTCCTTGGAGGGGGCTCCCTCCAAGCCAATGCACATCCTTTGTTCCCTGTCCTGTTGAGCAAGAGAGCAATCAGATGCTCACACTCAGCAAGAGTGATTGCACACAACCTGTCTGGCTGCTCCTGAGGCAAGCACCACAGAGTACATTTCAAATGGTGAGCAGCCTGATGGTTTGCATGCTTTTATCTGACTAGTGTCCCTTTGAAGCTCCTACGTGGAAAAAGATTGGCCTGATAAGTATTTTTCCTTTCTTTTCAGCACTGACTCTGCCATCATTTGATGGTCAAGGTATGGCTTGCTGCAAATCCAAACTGAATCCTTTCTCCACAGTCATGTCAAGAAGCAAATATAAATCATAAACTGCAGCTGAAACCTGAGTGGGAGAAATGGTTTGATTCCTACTTCTTTGCACTCACTGCACTGGGGCAGCAGCTCTCGAGATGTCTGACAAAGTCAGAATTTTTAAAAAATTCAATTTAGAAAAAACAGAATAAACAAACCCTTGCATGTGTCATTGAAGCTGCTCAGGGTAGTTTATTAAGCAAGCAGGTACGGGTCATGGCTCTCTGAAATCAAATTTGCCCCTGACAAAAAAGGACTAGCCCAGACCTCCAGATACTTCTCCTGGCAATAAACTCCAGTCTCATTATGAAGGGATGAAATCACCCCATTACTGTCTGGGCAATAATCCCTGGGAAGGTCTTAGGGCACAGATTTCAGTGGATCTGGGCCCAGGATTCCTCTGTGAGCTCGTCCTGGTGAACACTTGTGGTGTGATGTGGCACCCTGGAAGGACAGAGGAGGCACCCAGGAGATTGGGAATGGGATGTGGGAACGGGGTGTGCCTGCACTGTGCTGCTGTGGGACAGCAGGCAGCAAACACCCCATTCCCACATCCCATTCCCAATCTCCTGGGTGCCTCCAAACACCCTGAGCCAGGGGTGTGCAATCCCCCAGACCTGCAGGCAGCTCGGGCTGCTAGCTCAGTGTCACCCTCTGCTCCTTCACTCATGCTGAGCTGTCACCTCAGCTCTGGGCACAGAGGCTTGGCAGCACCTTTGGTTCACTGATTCCCCAGATGTTTTCCAGCCAATATGTGGGCCCTTGCAGAAAGATCATCACCCCTGTGCTTCCCCAAGGAAAGTGGCTTTCTCACCTTAGGTGCCCTGAAGGCAAATCGTGAGCACACAGGGACTCCTGCAGCAGCCAGGAAAGTGCAGCCCTGGAGCTGTCAGACACAAAATGCTGAAAATGAAACCGTCCCCACCAGCTCCTCCCTGGATCTAGCACTGACTTTACAGGGGTGCTCAAGTCCATAATTCCATGAAGGAGAATCCAGCCCTAATCCCCTCTTGCAGTGTGGTCCCTGCCTGCGGCTCCTGACACCTGCACAGATCTGGGGTGAGTTCCCACTTTCCATCCCCTCAGTTCCCGGGTGCTGCAGTGTTTAATCCTCTGACCCCAAAGGATACACTGAGGAACCCCCAAATTTACCCTGCTGGCATCCCAGTGGACCACCCAGCTGAAGGAAGTTCCTAGAGGAGCTGAGTTAACCGTGAACTAATAAAAGCAGGCAAACTGTGCTCAAGTTAAACCAAGGGCAACGTGCCATCAAAATCCTGCCAGTTAAATTAAAATACAGGGTTGGGTTACTTTTTGTTTGCTGAAGCCAAGAAGAGGCAATTCTTCCTGAGAAATGCAATAGAGAGGGTAGAAATGGGGCACAGCTGCTGGAACAGCAGCTTGAAATCCAACCACATCACCTGGGAGGAGCTCACCTGAACACCCACCCAGCCCAAGGAAGCAGGGAAATGCCTGTCATCAGGGATGATAACCAGGCTCAGCATCACATGCTGAAGCTCTCTGAAAAGGAACATTTCAACGGAGTACTCCACTGGAAAGGAGCACTCCTGCAATTTGCATCCATGCAAGTAAGCACAGCCCAGCAAACAAGCAGCTGGGGCAACCTGTCTGTGATTTTTAAGTGCAATGGAACTAAAACCATGCAGTGTGATACAGATTTACAGAGAATACAACTATTGCCAATGTTGTTATATACACTTCAGATGTATAAATGACAAAGTCCTACTGTTTAAAAAAACATGCCTGAGTGGGGCTAGATCAAATATCAGGACTGGTGATTTGATTTCCCTTGGCCTCCGGCCGAGAGCCAAGGAAGAAAAACAAATTAAAGTCTTTGAAAGAGTATCAAAATATTTGCCAGTGAAGACCAAAACACCAATTTTCACATGCTCCTTTCCCTGACAATACTGGGGCAGAGCTGTGTGCTCTGAAGGGAGTGACTATTTGCTTTGAACTACCCCGACTAGGAAATACCTGATCTAATCTCCTCCATCTGGGTGACAGGGCAGGAAAGACCTCTGAGTCTGGGTCTGAAGCTCTCTATTCCAGCCTTCCTCACTGAATCCACTTCCAGCCAGCCAGGCTATAAACAGCTCATTTGGTCCAGACTTCAAGGGGTCTGGTCATTCTGAGCTGCCACCTAGGACCCAAGATGTGGATTCCCAAGCAGTTTGCCCTGGTGCAAGCCTGGGCTGCCACAAAAACAGTGGAACGTGGCTCAGGCTCCATCTGAGACCTTGGGAACAACCTCTGTGTGAAAGGGGCTGGAATCAGTGAGCCCCACAGTGCAGCTGCCAACCAGCAGCACCCTGCTTTTAGCTACTCACTAACCTGTGTGCCAGGAATTATCACTGGGTGTTGACAACTCTGTCTTTATTTCCTTCCTTGGTTCCATCTGGAGTCAAACAGCTCAGATTAAAGGTCGGTGTCCATCTGATTAGGAATCACACCTAGGTTGGAAATAGCCACGTTTTCCAGACTACAGGAAGAATTCCTTTAGAGGAGCAGAGCTTCAGCTGCTGAAGATGCTCAGCCTGGAAAAGCCATGGCTGAGGAGGGCTGAAAGAGCAGGCTGGAAGGCCACAAGTGCTCTGCAGAGAGTGAACAGGATGCAGTGGAAGCCAGAAGCAGAAAATTATTTGAGAGCCTTGGATGCATTCCTTGCACAGGAAGACTCCAATCTCTAACCTGCTGGCTTTGGGGAAAATGGCCTGAGGGAAAATTCACCCCATACTCTCTCTCTTTTTTTTCCTGAGCAGCTGCTATCTGGGGAACAAGGTACTGGGCTGGATGGTGCTTCCATGGCACTGACCCAGTGTAGTCCTTTTCCACTTTGAGGTTATATCCTCTAAGCCACAAAATGATTTTGCGAAAAAGTTGTACACAACTTAAAAGCAAGTGTCAGCTCTCTGGAGTTTAGCCATCGTACAGAACATAATGGAACACTATAACCAGTTACAAAATTCCCTGAGATAGTAAAAAAATAATATCAACTGGAAAGACTGTCTAATTTTAGACTGGTTTCTCTGTACGTCCTGATCTAATTCCCACAAAACCCCTTGGTTTCATCTCCTGCATATTCTGCAAAAATTTTTATGTAGGATTTTTTTTTTTTAAGGTTTGAGATCCCAAATTCCTGCAGGCTACCTAGAGAGGCCTAAAAATAGTAATAAATTTGAAAATTGGACAAAAGGGGATTTAACACGCCAAGGACGTGGCCTGGGGCTGGCGCTGAAGCCGGCGCAGCTTCCAAGTGAGTCAGGCAGGAAGTTTGCTCCTTTCCCCCCACTCAGCTTCACAGGGAATATGGAATAAGGAGGTGGCAAAACAGGCTTGGAAGGGGCACAAAACCACACCTCAAGGTTTTCATCCCTTAATTCACAGAATCACGGAAGGGTTGGGTTGGGAGGGGCCTTAAATCCCACCTCGTTCTACCCCCTGCCATGGGCAGGGACACCTCCCACTACCCCAGGCTGCTCCAAGCCCTGTCCCACCTGCCCTTGGACACTTCCAGGGATCCAGGGGCAGCCACAGCTTCTCTGGCAAATTCCCTCCTTGAAATGTCAATTAGGGCTCAAAACAGCAGGCAAGCATGGGGTACATGTGAGGAGGAGGAGGAGGAGGAGGGAGTCTCCTGCAGGCAGATGTTTAGCTGCCACAGGACACAACAGGGCCACTAAACAAAATCTGGATCCCACAAAACAGGCTGCAGGATCCTGGGGATCTCACAACCCACAGTCAGAACAAGCTGTATCCAACCGGTGCTCTCTCCCTTCCAGGAAAAACGGGTACAAATGTCAGCCAATTAAGCCCTTTCCACCTACACCACATCAGCTCCAAAAGTCAAACACGATCCCAGCAGAGCTCTCCGGGAAGCCTGGCCCGGCAGAGCTGAACCCTTCATGGCACAACGTTGGGAAAAGCAGAACTGCTGCGTGGGTGCCCCAGAGCCACCCTGGGAGCACTAATCACTTGTGCATATTGCATAGAATTGTCTCTCCACGGGAAAAAGCTCCCTTCAATTAGTGCAGAGTGACTCCCACCGTTCAATTTAAGGTTTAAATTTGGACAGGGAGAGATTTTCTTCCCTGGTTTTGGTGTGTTGGTGTTTTTCCCTTTAATGTAAGCCACGTACTTGCAAAGAACCCATGGATAAGGCATTGGAACTGTACATGTGCAGCCATGATTCTGGCACCTTCTTTCTGGGATGCATTTTCCCAGGAGCACTGGGAAAATGCATCCCAGTGTACTGTACTTTCAGCACAGCCCAGAAAGTACAGCTAGTGACAACCTGCAGCAAATTTAACTCACAGAAACCATGATGGTGTTCATGAATGCAGCTGAATGTTGATGCAATGGAGTGATGGCTGGATTTGGGAACCAAACACCAGGACACAAGGCCATTGCTGTGCTCTCAGACTCACCCTTCTGGCAGGGACCTCTTAGGAACTAAACTAGTCAAAAGTCACCCACCAGTGACCATCAGGCCCTTCCAGCACTTCTAGCACCAGGGCAACTTAGACTAAAGAAACAGGCGGATATCCCAGCTACAGCTCTCCAAAAAGTGGGAAAAAACCCCAAACCACTGACAAACACAACCCCAAAGCCTTGTGAGGACTGACAGCAAGGATCTGGGCAGAAACTTCACTCCTGGCTAGGAGAACCCATTAGGTGACTGCATGGAGCAGTGACACCTCACTGGCCTGGAGGCCAAGAGGGAAAACTGTGTCCAACACCCCATTACACTTGGCCCTGGGTCACCTTTGTGTGGTGGCCTCATGGCCCTAAGATGTAACAATTATTTTGTGGGATTGGGATGGGGGAAGCAGTTCAAAAGGCTGGTCAAAACACGAATTTATAGCAGGAAGTGTTTTCCAGCACGAGGACACACATGGCAGGCTCTGGGACAACAGGGTCATCAAGAGTATAAAGACACAAGTGCTGTGCTGAAAGATGGGAGGGCAGAGGAAACAAAACTGCCCAAAAGGTGCCCAATGCCAGCTGGCACAGGCCAGCACTGTGCCAAGGAGCACAATAAGAGCAGGGCAGTGACACAGCCTCAGCTCCACACCTCAGCTCCCAGCACTCTCCACATCAGCAGTGTCAAGGAAAGAGGAGCAAAGTGTGAGACACTGCTGACTGGGGACCTGGTGCAGACACAGATTGGTCACTCCCTTCCCCTCACCCCATCCACAGCCACCTCATCAGGCTCACCAAGAACTCCTTTCACTTTGTGAGCAAATCTGGACTTCATTTCTGCCTTTTTAAACACATAATGGCAGTCATTTCCCTAAGCTTGCTCAGGCTAGGCTGGGACTGACATGACTTCATTTCTGACAACTATCTTATACTTACAGGATGCTGCTGGGATTAAAGACTTGGGAGGAGGAATTTTGACCTTTGCAAAGCTTTAATTTTGTTGAATTTATCCATGGTAATAATCACTGCTAAGACTCCTTACAGCCATCATCTCCAGTCTCTGGAGATACATCTAGTGAAACCAGCCCCACGAAATAATTTCCCTGGGTATGGCTGAGGCTTCACAAAATACTACTTAAATTCCAGACTTTCACTACATGCCTCAGAGGAATCTTCTGAATGCCAGGATAGGCACCAAGAAGAAAAACAAATGCTTGGCTGTTCATCACCGACTCTATTCTCATTTTCCTTAAATACACTTGAAAGCAGGCTGCAGGCAGCAGTTGCACCCAACAATCTTCAGGAAAGCTGTTAGGTCCAAGGCTGCCAAAACCCTTTTTTTTTTTTTTTTTTTTTTTTTTGCTTGTTGTTGTTCTCTAGGTTTTTATCCTGCACTGGCGCATCAAAAGCTTTTCACCTCCGAGAGCAAAGAGCTGATTCTGAAGAACAAAGCTGCTGTTGTGGGACGCTGCAGCATCTGTTCCAGCATGTCAGTTTTATATTTAGCAGCAGCCCATCTCCACAGATCAAGGGAGTCCCTGAGCAGCCCCATCCCAGCAGCTCCCACGAGTCAGTGCCAGCGGATGGGGGGGCACAACCTGCCTGGTGTTTGCTGCCAGTCTGAGATCTTGGACACTGCTGTCCTGCCAGCAGCTCAGGGAGCAGCAGGACGTGTGCTGGCCAGCCTCTGACCTTCACCAATGTGCAGCTCCCCCCTTTTTCTGGGTCAGGCACATGCTGCACAGCATGCAGGATGAGCCAGGCAATGGCACCAGGGGAGCAGCCCTGCCCCATCCCTGCTCTGTGACCCCAGGCCACGTTTCTGAGCCATTTCTAGAGAATGGTGCACGTAAAAACCACCACTGCCAGCTCCTGCACCAGGCAGCTGGACCTCTGCTCTCAGAAGATCCAAATGAACTCAAACAGAGCACAACCTGCCCACAAAGTGTGTGCCAGGCACGGCTGGGAGAGGAGGGCAGGGTTTGGAACTCCTTTTTGCCCCTCTCTACAAGTCATCTGCCACTGAACTGCCAGCAGAACCAGTGCCTGCAGCCTGAGGCAGGAACTCCATCAGACAGGACAGGGAAAAGCAGGGCAACACATAGGAAAGCCCCAGGATCACAGGCTTGGTGTCTGGAGTGCAGGAGGGGCACCTGACAGCAAAGCTTCCCTTGACTCTGTGCTGTCCCTGGCTCAGAGAAGCAGCATCTTCTCCATACATCTCCATGGCCCATCATTTCTCAGTCTGCAGCAGGCCTGGCAGTGCCAGTGCTGTTTAGGGGAGATGTTTTTGCACAGACACAAACATCAGCTAATTAGAAGAGTGAAATTTCAGCCCAGTGAGTGTTTAGCATGGAGGGGAAACACTGACACGTTTTTTCTTTGCCTCCAGCCAGGAGTGCAGGCAGGGGAGGGTGACAAGGCGGGGAGGGCAGAAGGGGGGACACAACTCTGCAGAGGAGTGATCAGTTTTGGCAGCTACCCTGGAAAAAAAGGAACCGTCAGCACTGCAAAACACGCAGGGAAATCTTCTGCTGGCAAATGCAGATTTCCCTTTCTCAGAAGCAGTGGAGAGTGGAAAAGGTCCAAGGAGAGCTGCAGATAAAGAAGGGACAGTGATGGAACTGAGCCAGCTCTGGAGACTGGCTGGTTCAGCTCTCTCCTGGAAACAGCTCTCTGCTCGGAAAGGGGCTGTTGAAGGAAAACACAGCCTGGGAGAACCCAGACAACCTTCATCTACAGGCCCAGCCCAGCAAATGCCAAACCACAGAAGAAAACTGCCTTACCTGGGTGGTTTTCGCCCTTCTGCCTTGCATGCTGCTGCTATGGCTCATCTGGGGGTTGGTGGCCCCTTCGGAAAGGCAGTGGGACTTCCTGCAGGGGAGCGTGTTGTAGTTGCTGTAGGAGGAAGGCGCGTCCTCGGCGGTAACCGAAGCCATCTTATGGCTCCCGAGCTCCGGGATGTCCGACACCAGGTTCCGGCAGTACCCTCCAAAGGCGTTTCGGGGGCCCCCGTTGATGGCGGCGCCGGGGGGTTTGGGGGAATACAAGTCACTCATGGAGTTGGCCCGCTGGCAGGCAACCAGGGGCTGGGGGCTGCCGCCGGCCTCCGGGCCCTGCACGGCCTCGGCATCCTTCTCCTCGGCCAGGCCCAGGATCTCCTCGTTGCTGGTCAAGTGCTCCTGGCTGAGGTCAGACAGCGAGAACTCCAGGCTGTCCTCGCGCCAGATGTCGGCCGACTTGGAGCGCTTCTTCTTGAAGCTGGCCGCGTCCACGAAGGCGGTGCCGTTGGCCGCGTAGCGCAGCGCCCGCCCGTCGCCCTCGGCCAGGAAGGGCGGCTCGTCCCCGTAGAGCCGGCTCTCCTCCGAGCCGGGCATGCTGTGCACGGAGGCGGCCGTCAGCACCGTGCTGCTGTCCACGCTGGGCGTCACCGACGAGTCCGTGTGGTAGGACACGGGCCGCAGGCCCATGTCCACGCGCTCCACCCACATGGCGCTGCCGAAGTCCTCCAGGTTGGCCTCGGGGGCGAAGGGCTCCAGGCCGTTCTCGGCCAGCGACTGCGGGATGCTGGGGGTGCTGCTGGAGCGCGTGCTCACCTCGGAGTTGCGGTGGATGATCTTGCCCGAGGAGGCGTGGCGCGTGCGGCGCGAGGCCTTGCTGGAGAGGCGCAGCGAGCGCGACGTGTGCTTGCGGCCCAGCCCCGGCTGCTTGTCCCCGTAGAAGGCGTGCTCCACGCTCTGGCTCTCCGCGTTCCCCATGGCGTCACCGTCTGCGAGGGACACGGCAGAGGGCACCGTTAGGGCAGGGAGGCACGCGGACGCCCCGACACACCAACGACCGCTTTTTTGTTTAGTTCATCACTGAACCCGTCCCAAAACCTACACTGCAGATTCTTGCAGGGACTGCCGTAACTGCAGCAATAATCCCACAGAATTAATTACGGGAGCCAGCGGCTGCACCAGCGGATTTAGAAATACAGTTACATCAGAATGTAGCTAACAGCCAGACAGCTCTGCTGGTGCAAACAAAGAGGGCAGAAGAGGGAAGGACTGAACCCTGGAGCTCGGTGTGAACTGGAACCAGTTTAGCATCACAGTGCCATCTCAGCTCTGCGCACATTCACCCAACTCTCAGCATCAGCGCTGTCATTCCAGCCAACAAACTCAAAAAATCAACAGCTCTTGTTTATCTGCAGGTAACAGATGCTGAAAAGTAGAGGGACGTACACCTTTAGCTGAGATTTCACCTTTTTTTGGGCTAGGAACTGCAAAGTGAAGCACCAAATAGCAAAGTACAAATCCACCCGTTTGGCAGCGAGCTAATGACAGGTTTGATTTCTGGAACAAAAAAACTGTGCAGCATTAAGCAGGTACGGAGAGCCCCACACAAGAAAGCCATATTATGAAAAATAAATTAGCATGAGTGACTCAGACTCTACAAAAATAACCTCTCCTTCCCACTCCCTCTGAAGCAGATAAGCAGATCTGAGCTCTTTGATCTGAGCTGGAACACAGGGACGGGGTTTGTGTCCCCAGCCCCAGCCCCAGCCTCCTGCATTATTCAGCTGTGCACGTCCCGCCGTGGAACAGGTTTCCCATCCAGGAGGTGGGAGTGATGATCTGATTCAACCTTGGAAAACACTTTGAGGTCTGTGATCTCACTCAACAAATGTCAGAAATATTTTATCAGTAGTACTGGGTCCTTCCTTCTAGCCTGACGGCAAGAAGAAGAAGAAGAAGAAAAGTAAATGCCATAGCTCAAAATTAAACAGGAGATCCTGAATTACACACAAGACAATTACATAGAGAAAAACAGTCCATCAGTCTTGAAAAGAAATTCCAAGACAAAACTTCTTTGTTTTGAGGTATTTCCGTTAGTTTTGGTTGAAAATAAAAAAGCTGCCCTGACAGTAAAATAATCTGGCGTTTTTAATTTCTTGGGGCAATTTCCTCTCCTTTGCCAGGATGCTGGTGGGTACTGAACCAGATGCTGGCAGAATGATTACAGCCATGTATTGTCCCTCACTGTCTATATACACACAGTTGCTGCTGCACAGAACTGAATCAGCCTTACATAAACACATAGAAAGTGAGAAACTGATGGCACTAAACTATTGCTGTGGTTTGTGTATTGACAAAAAGCAATAATATTAGAAGGCTAAATATGATTTATTAACATGACTCTATAATACAAAGGATTTGGGCTATTATCTGCCCAGTCTAGAGCATCTGAAGCTCTTGCTTCAAGTTCCGTCTAAGGAATGCCAGAATAGCTTACACAATCAGAGATAACAACTTTTCACCTCATAGGTTGAAAGGAAGAAAACTCTCATCTCTTATATTAGGAGACAGGCAGAGAAACTCATCTGCGTCTTTGAACACAACTCAGAGATTTTGTTTGTAGAAACTTGTACAGAGTAAAAGACACTAAAAGATGCTTTCCCATGGGAAGAATTTTTCTGCAAGCCTGCATGCAGGGAAACTTATAATATGTTCATGCAACACTAGACAACGGGACAGCACGGCAGAACTGAACTCTGCACTGACACTTCTGACCACAGCAAGAGATCTGTGCCTCTGCTCCTCTACCCAGAAAAACTACTCATGGCTGAGGCTAGAAGTCTGTTCAGTGCTGGAGCAACAGCCAACATCATAAATATCTGGGCATTTCTGTACTGAACATAAACACAATTGCATGTGAAGTAAACTACAGATGAAAAACCCTACATCTACTGAAATGAATAGCAGAACTCCCTTTGGCTGGCATGACTTGTTTAGAAAAATAAATGCACTGAAGAAAGGGCAGGTTTAAATCTTAAAACAAAAAAGAAAACGACCGCTTTATCAATCCCTAGACAAGGGTTTATTATCTCCTAAGAGCTACAGCTCTTTGATACAGACTGAAAAACAACCACGCAGCTTTTGCGTATAGAACATCTTAAAGCACAAAACCTGAATCTTTTCTTCTGCAGATATCTAAAACCAGACCTCAATGCTTCTGTCCTGCAGAAGAAACCCTCTCGCCGGCTGCACAGCCTGGCAGAGCCTGCACCATTTATCCCCAGTCTCCAGCCATCTATCCCACCTCCCGGCATCCCTTCTCCCCTTCTCATCCCAAGGAGAATGAGCAGTTTTAAAAGCCCTCTTGAAACCTGGAATGGTTCTTTACCTCCCGACCACACCAGGCAAGATTTCCCCAAGCCAGAAAAGCAACAGGACCGTAAATGGGCTTGGTGAGGAGAGGAGCAGCAGCTCAGGGCTGCATCCTGTGAGGAAATAACACTCTCCTGGAAGGAGGGAAGTCTTCTCTCCACAGAAGGAATGTTCAGGGAGTGATTTCACACAATGAAGTATCTGCTAGAGACTGGCAAGAAGTGTCAGACTTCAAAGTAAAGAGCTGACCTTTTTTAGTTCTGTGGATTGGCACTTTGGGTGAGCACGTTTGCAAATCCACAAAAGGCTATCAGTGAGCCCACACCTCACACCCCTGCACCCTGGAAAGGCCCTGCCTGATCCCACTGAATTCCCAGCTGCAAGGTTGCAGGAACGCTGCCCAGTGGGTGCAGGAGGGCTGCAGGCAGTGCAGCTGATCCAGCTGCAGCCATGCAAGGCAGTGCCACCCCCAAGCTTGTCACCATCCCCTGGCAGAGCCCATCTCCCCTGGGAGATGCAGGACACAGCTTGGGTGGGACAGTCGGCCCCCTCTGAAAGGGACCCCCATCCCACCTTCTCACCCCCATTTCTGCCTCCCTTCTGCACTGCTGGCTGAGCATTTCCACCAGTTACCCAAATCAAGTGCTCCTGCAGCAGAGGCCGCTAAAACAGCGGAAAATAAATCCGGGGGGGAGAAGAAAAAACAACAAAAAGAAGAGCTTATCAGTTAGTTTTTGCTGAGCTAGCGAGTTGGCCTGGCACGTGCCAGAGGCAGCACAAGGGTGCCTGTCTGGGGACACAGTGGGGACAGGACAGGACAACGTGTCCGGAGGGTGACGCAGCAGCCAGGAGGAGGGACAGTGAGTGACACCTCCTGGTTTTCTGGCAGCAGGGAGCTGAGAGGTGAGCTCAGGCAGATGTGGGAAGGCAGCCCTGAGAGGGGAATTGGCACTGCTATAGACGAGCGGAGCTGGGCAGGGGAGGGGAGCCCCAGCCTCCCCCTCCCACGGGCCACAGCAGACACCCTGGGGCAACAGCGTCTCAAAATGCTCAGCTACGACTGCCAGATGCTGCCTGTCTGTGGCTTAACTGCATTTAGCACACTCAGTGAAAAAAATCTGTATCAAATTAAGAAAATGAGTAATGTTAATGGGAGCTGCACGCAAGTGCTGCTAGGACAAAGGCTCCCCTTGTTAGCTCTGGCTGCCAAACGCAAAGGCCACCATTAAAGAGCCATCAAGGTACCACCAGGATATGACACAGATCGAGTGTGACACATCTCCATGCTTTAGGCAGGTCTGTGGTGCTGTCAGGAGTCTGCTGTGAGTTAGCCTGAACCTGGCAGAGATCAGCACGGGGCCACGCGCTGCGAGCACCGCTGGCTGGACGTTTTGCAGCAGAAAATGTTGATTCATCAGAACCCAAACTTTTTGTGGGAATAGAGGGCCTCTGACGAAATCTCTCTCTCTCTGGGAGGGACAGGTTTGAAAAGCAGAGCAGGGAGACAGGCACGTCTCCTGGAAGAGGCAGCAGCGCCCTGACTCAGGCGCTCGCCGAAGATCCAGATTTGTATCTGCAGCCCAAGCCAGGCACATGAGGGGTGGCAACTCCACATCCCCAGAGAGGTGGCCTCACCACCCATGCTGGGAAAGGGCTCTCTCTCCCAGAAAACCTGCTCCTTCCCAGTTCAGCACAGGGAAAATGCCAGAATTGTGGTGACTTCAAGAAAGTCTTCACCTTTAAGCCAGCTTGCACATCAAGAGACAGGACAGGGGGTTGGGATGTTTTTTGAAAGCTCAAACTTCAGATTGACATCAAGATTAGGCTGCCAGCAGGGAGAACATGAATTTTGCAGGAAAGCTTTGGAAAAACAGTGTTCCCTACACTGGTATACAGGAAAAGCAGACTGACCTCCAGCTGAACTGCTGAGGTTTTGCTGGATGACTCTTACATTAAATGGTTACACATAAATTATATCACATTCTAGATGACCACTGATGATGGCCCACTCAGAGAACATAATTTCCTTTAAAAACAGTAATTTTCCTTCCTCTTCTCCTACCCCGATATTAAATTATTTCTTAAAATAATTACAAAACCAGAATACTCATTTCAATTAAACCTGTGTTACTAACTCAAACCTGCAAAAGGTTGGACCACTAGATTCCAGAAGCATATCTGAAAAATACTAAATTTCAGACCAAATTTGAAGCACCTCACAAGACAACAGATTGCAAATTTAAAATTAGATTCTAGTGGGAGGCCCTGGTGACAAATCTGTGTTTTTCTCCTGGAGCATAGCTCGAAGGCTGTGAGAACCAGAACAATGATCAAATCCACAGAGGGCAGTGAGCCTACAGAAATAAACTTCTGCTAAAATCTGCCAGCCAACAACAAAGATTTTTACTGAACTCACCAGAACCACATAGAAAAACCTACAAGACTAATAACCAAGTGTGAACACACACATTTTATTGTAATTAAAATGTGCTTTTTCAAAAGGGCAATAGAGAGGCTGAAATTCCACAGAAAGCCTTTGAGTTTCTCAGAAACTCCAGCGGCGTATTTCATTGTTTTCACATCAGAACCTCTTAACCAGCCACTTCTTTTTTGTGAGCCGCTCTCACATGTGTTACAGCACGGGATGGACTCCAGAAAGGCCCTGCAGGCAACCCGAGTAAGAGGAGGAGGGAGGGAGGAAGGGATGTCACCAGGAGCTGCTCGACAGCCATGGAAAAGCCCCTGTGCTGCCAAGCCCGGGTACCCAGCACATGCAGCTCGTGCCCTTGCCCTCCCCGAGCATCCCAGAGCACAGCCAAGCCCTGCAGGAACACACAGGGACCACATGTACCTTCCGAGGCAGTCCCGGTATCCAGCGCAACCTTCCCCCAGAGAGCTGTGGCATTTAGAGGCACAGAATTGCAAATGACCCCAAAGTGAGCAGTTACTGGGGCTGCAGAAGCTGTCAGCACCTGCCACTCAGCGACTCCATGACTCCCGCCTCAGAGTCTATGACTACATGCCAAAAACCTGGGGAGAAAGGGGAGAAAAACAAATCAGACAAAGGGTTAGCAGGGAGGGCTGCACAGGAGCATCTTCTGCCGGGGCCTGGCATCAGCACTTACCTAAGGAGCACTGGGCAGTGCAGCACGGAATGCTGCGCTCAAATTCAGATGATGAAAGCTGACGGTGGCAGAATAAATGAAAAACCCAGTCAAGCACCGCCAGCCCCAACCACAGGATGTGCAGAGTTCCTCTTCCCACAGCTCTGCACAACCAAAATCCCCCCAGACTTTAACATTCCCTTGCTGAGGCCGGTCTGTCTCAGCTCAGGGCCAAAACCACACCTGCATCTGAAGACGACCACCAAGAGAGGCACCTTCCAACAAAGCAGGGCTGAATTTCTGGCAGCAAGGGGAACCCAACCGCCCAGGAGGTGCTGGGAGGCCTCGGAGATTTCTCTGCAGACTGTCTCATTTATGGAAAGGGGGGTTTTCCAGGCAGGGATTTCATTACCATTTTCCAAGGGTGAATCAGACACCGGGGCAGAGCATTTACATCTGGTTTTGTGAGCAAGGAAAGGGTTCTTGGGTTAATTGTGCTCACGAAGGCACAGATACAAGAGACCAGTCTCTGCTTACCTAGACTTAAGACAAGTCTTAAGGACAGTCCTCAAGTCAGACACTGAGCTCATGTGGACACCAAATCCCAGCCTTTTCCAGGCCTGGTACCACTGGTGAGCTCCCTTGCAAGGAGCCCAGATCTAGTCCAGGCCTGGGAGAGGCTGAATGCATTCCCAATCCAGCTCTCACCCAACTCCCCCTTCTCCCAGCCAAGCACCAGCACTAAAACATCACCTCAGCACTGCACACAAACTTGGGAGAGCTATAAACTTCTCCACAGGTGGCAAGGAACAAAAACCTGGGGAGGGATTACTGCTGCCCTTCATGTTCTTAGAGCTGCTGGGTGGGGAAAGTGTGATCCTCACTCTTGGCTGGATTCTCAAAAGAGATGAGAGTCACTGGCTCTTTTTAAAATTATTCTCCTTTTCTTTCTCTTCCTTCATGTTCCTTTCTTTGCTCCCCACCTCCCCCTCTTCCCCCAAGCTGTTGGTTGAGATCTGAAAAGCAGTTCATGAATTGCTCAGGAGCTGGCAGAAATTAATAAAATGAAGCTCATTTATATTGAAATGGACTCATTATCATGCCAGCTGCCAATAATTTCCAAGGGGGGGATCTTGCTGACAAAAAAGGTCCTACAGGCAAGAGGCTCCCCACCTGCACCCACTGCACAGGGAGCACCCCTGCCACGAGCATTCCTCACCTCCCAGGAAAAGGAATTGTGACCATCTCTGCTCAGATCTGCCTGCTACTGCCTCAAAAAAACCTGACCAAAAGAAGAGCAAAACAAACACAGCCCAGCATTCTATCAGATTTCCCACCCTGACATGGCTTTCGAGAAGTTTGTAACTCAGTAAAATCTGCTCCAGAGTGACACAAACTCTGTCGCTCTCCTGAGAAACCAGCTCCAAGGCAGCCTGTTCCACACCCCACCTGTGCTCCTCCAGCAAAACCCCTTCTCTACTGGCAGTCTTTTGCTAAAAAGGGGATGTTTACACCTGGATCCTGCATTATCCAAATTCTCATGCTGCTCCAGTAGATCTGAAGGGCTGGCAACATCCTTTGCCACGAACACATGAGTACTGGGCACGCACAGCTCCTCCAGAAGACAAGCACTCATCATTACCCTTTCCTGAGAATTTTTGCTCCTGTTAACTCTTACAACTTGGACAGTCTTTCCTAAATTAAACCGATTCATACTTTTCAAGAAGAACATCAGTTTTTCATGCTTTGTCTGGCATTACTACGCACTGGAACAGTCCTCAGTGTCCTGGTTCATTCCAACAGCCCAGGCTCTGCTGCAGCAGAATTTGTGGAGTTCTGAAGCAAAGCCTTCCTTCCAGCAAGGTCTTGGAAGGTCCAACAGGGCAAAAAGTGATGCCCATGCTCCTCGTTCAGGAGGAAGGGCTGAAGCAAACATGAGCACAGCCCCATCACTTCCTGTCCAGCACAGAGCCCTTTTTGGACACGTTTGCTCCCATGGATGCTCCGTGGAGACTGTTAAGGGGGAAGCTGACCAGTGGCCCACCAGTGTGTTCTCAGGGGAGGTGGACAGTTGTAAACATCGACACGTGGAACAACTGATCTGATTTTTAAAAACAAAAATCAAATGAAGGTGTTCAAACCTCCACACTGGAGAGAAAACATCCCCTGAGTGTGTCGGAAGCCAGCTGCTCCCGACACACTCAGACACATCCCTGGTGTGTGCCAGCCAACCTGCACACCTCAGTGCAGCTCCTTTGAAGGGCTGCAGGCAGCACAGCTGTATTTACTGCACAGCCACACAACAGTGCCTCCAAAACCAGGCCAGGGAGCTCCCACAGGGCTCATCGTGCTGCCAGTCCTGGCTGGGGGAGTGCAGGAATCCTCCACGGATGGATTAAACACAGAGCAAGGAGGCAGAATAGATTCAAGGAGCACCTTGATATTCTTCACATCTGCTACCTGCAACTCCAGGTACAGCAAAGGGCTCTGACTTCCACATGCTGGAGCAGTTTGTAATGCCAAGATTCTGGAGAAACATCCAGCACACCCGTTTTCTGTTTGCTTGGGGACAGGAACATTAATGGATGAAAAATAGGAAAGCTGTAGCTTTCTAAAAGCCTCCTTTTCAAAGCACAACCCCTCCTTTCCAGAATGAAAAAAATCAGTATGCAAATCTATCCCCTTGTCCAGTGAACAGGAAAAGCTGGCGAGAAGGACGACAGCTCTCTTTCAATTCTATTTTTACTTTTCCATTTTATGAGGCATTATTTTTTGTCAGATTTCAAATGCAATCAGTTGGTTGTTGTGTAGATCTTCATCCAGTTTGGAGAAGCCCTCGATAACTCTACCATCAAGCAGGATGTACACACAGGAAGCAGTAGGCATGCCATACAGAAACCACTCAATACTCATCAGCAGCTCTGGGCTGTATTCCCCACCCATGATCCCAGTTCCACTCCACTGTAACTCCAGTGTTCGATCCCCTCTCCTGAAATGGAGAACCAGACCCCTGATTTGTGACTGGAGGCCACATTTTGTTAGTTAATAGTTAGTTAGCTAAAACGAACTGCTGCTGAAATCAGCCCAGGCAATGCCCTGCCCTGAGACCGAGGGAAATGCTCTCCTGTGCTCCAGGGTTCTGCTGGCCTGACAGCTCTGCCTCTCCCCATCCCATATCCCTGGGCTGCCCTCAGCAAAACAAAACCCACAGGAGAGGGAGCATAAAACATCCTGGGCTGGAAGGGACCCAGAGGGATCAGAGTCCAGCTCCTGGCCCTGCACAGACACCCCAACAAGCCTCCAGACCCCTCACCATCCTGGTGTCCCTCCTTTGGATGCTCTTCAACAGCTTTAGATCCTTCTCCAACTGCGGTGCCTGAAGCTGCCCCCAGGCCTGAAGGTGAGGCCTCACCAGTGATGGATCCATGGATGGATGGAGCAGAGACTGCTCTATGCCCAGATCTTTGCTCAGAAATGCAATTCAGAAATGCTCCGAGCTCTCAATCCAGACACTGAGCCCCGAGACCAACTTCAGAGGATTGCAGAAGCTGGTTGACTTTTAAAGCAGCAAAAATAAATGACAAACGTGCTCCTCTCTGTGTTTTCCTTCTATGACATTTAAAACGCCGTAGAAGCCTTTTGTTTGTGAGAAAAATTAATTTCAAACCGAGCACTGCTGGTGAGAAAAATTAATTTCAAACCAACCACAGCTTCTACTACCTGTTGAGGAGAATGGCTGCTGCTGAAACTGGAGTCTGATGACAATGACCATCCAGAAAGGTTGGAGATCCATCCGTCCATGCCCAGGAATGGGCTGGAGGAGCTTCAGTTGCCAAACCTCTTTGCAAGCGTGTCGCTAGCACGCAGCCTCCGTGTCTGTCACGGCTGGGAGAACAATGCTGGTGATCCTCCAGATGAAGAGGAGGGCAAAGAAAAATAAACCCACATTCCCTTTGAGAAGGGGAAGGTGTGGGAAGCCCTGCTCCTCCAGCTGCAGCACCACCCCGTGACAATTTCCATGGGAGGGAAGGAAAGGCAAGGAGAGAGGGAGGGAGGAAGGTTTGTCAAGAGACCTTAAACCTCCACAGAGGCAACAGCCGGCCATCCCCAAATCCCAGCTAAAGGAAACAAAACCAGGAGCACAGCACTGAGAAAGCACTGTGGGGCCTTGGCAATAAATTAATGAAAGAGCAGAGCAGGTAGCCCAAGGGAAAGCCCCCTCTCCAGGGTTTCTCTATTTATAGAGGGGATGTAAATAATTGACACAGTTGTGGGTTTGTTTGTTTTTCAATCTTTTTCACAACTATCTGAGCATGTTTTAACTCTTTCTCCTTCCCTTCCCTTTTATTTTTAATGGTGGGAAAATCCCCCTTTCTACCCTGGGGGGAATCTGCAAGGTTTTACACGTTTCCAGCAAAGGGCAGAGCAGGGGAAGGATTCTAATTTCAGATCATCAGACATAAGCAAATCTATGGGAAGCCAGGAAGGCAACTCCCTGGAGCCTGTGGGGCAGACTAAGCCCAGCCACGAGGAACTGCAGGGAAGGAGGAGCCCACTTGGCCTCCGTGGAGGCTGTGAAGACTATGTGTACATTTATATGATACTTGAAAAACTGAAAGAATTCCCAAAATGCAGCTGAAATAAAAATAAGGCGTGGCTTGTTTATTTACCTTTAGGTTCTATGTTATTGTTATTACACTTTGCTTAGAAAGGGCTTTCTGCTTGTGCCAAATGAGCAGAGAAGTGCTGATACACAGCAAGGGTGGGATGTGCCAAATGCACTAAAAAGATTGAGGAGTAACAAGAAAATGTTCAGGCCAGGAGACAGAGCTCCAAATGGATCTGTGGGAGCTCTCACTGTGCAGCCAAGGAGTGGGACCTTGCCTGCACAGAAGAACCACCCAGCACCACAGGCTCCAGCAATAAAAATTGCAACCCTTGGCTTGAGAGACCGACGAGACAGGATGTGAAGGATTAAAACGGTGTGGAAAAAAATTAAGGGCAATAATTGTGGTAGGGGGAATTGGAGAGGAAGTGCTTAGTGTATCTCCTCATTTAAGCACTGAGGTAAGTAATCTGATTTTCAAGCAATGCCAAAGACCTCACACAGATCATTAAGATGGTGCCTGAGATATGAAGTATCTAATTTTAGATACCCTGACTTAAGTACTAGGGAGGGATTCCAGAGGTCTGCGGAAAAACCGGTGTGAAATACAACTCAGGCAAAGGCAGGACCAGCAGAGCTTTCCCCTTCTGATCCCTCTCTCTGAGGGACCCTGAGGAACCTCAGTGAGCACCAAAGCTCTGTAAGGTTCCTCAATTACTGCTTTAGAGCCAGGAGGAAGGACAGCAAAATAACTTCCGTGCCGAGGCCAGGAGGGAAGCATAACAAGAAAGAGGACTGAAGCAAAGGATGTCCTTTGCAGGTGACAGCATGCCTAGCACGAGTTTTGGCACCAGGATCTCTCTGTGAGCTTGTGCTTTTAAATCAGCACCGCTCAGGACTCGTCCTTCACTGAAACTGCACTGGGGTGGGCTGGAGAGGCTGGCAGCTGCAGCACTGCAGGGAGGGCTGCATTCCTGCTGCCCCAGAGCTCCCTTCTCCCTGGGAGCACAGCGCTCCCAGCAGCTGCACAAAGACCCAGCAAAGCCACATCCCAGTGGGAACGCACGTGGGGTGACTAAGGAGGAAAGCTGTGTCCAACCAGCAGAAAGCATGCACTGAACATCCTGAACTTCCCAGAACCAGGAGTTTACTGCCTGACCTGTCAGTGGGTTCTCTGGTGGGGCGGGGACAAGGGAAGATGCTGAGACAGCCACTCACCCAGGCCCAAAGCCAGGACTCCCCACGGACCCCCACCCTCCGCCTGCTCCGAGCGCTCCTGCCACAGAGAGGATGGGAGCGAAAAAGAAAAAAACAAAAAGGAGCCCAAGCTTCCCAAAACCCGACTGGGAATCCTGTTTAAGCAGAGCCTGGAGGAGGCAGGCGAGCAGGTGCCCGAGTGGCTCTGTGCTCACCTCCTGCTGTCTGCCCCAGCAGAGCAGCTCTGCCAGGCGGGCGTTTCCATGGCACAGCCCCGTTCCTCTGCAGAAACCACAAAGGCAAAGCTCGGCTGGTCGGTACCAGCCTGGCACTGCCGAGGGTGAATTAAGCATTCAGGTTTTATCCTGCACGTCCTGACAGAACCTGATGGCTGCAGTTTATCTGGGCTGACCGGTTTCAGTCACGACTCGTCCATCACATCTCCTGACACGGCTCTTCTCCGAGGCAGGAACACACAACTCCAGGGCCACATGTTTGGGTGTTGCTTCTTTAATTAAGAGGGGACAAAACCCACGAGGGATGGAAATCCCAGGAGAAGAAGACACCCTCGGGGCTCAGGGGGTGAGCCCCCACCCTGGGAAGAGGTGGGAAGGGAGCAGAGCTGGAAAAAGGATGGATCAGCAAATGCTCTGGAGAGGAAAAGCCAGAACACCCAAAAGCCAGGCTAGGGCAGCTCAGGGTGGAAAGCTGATACCCATCAGCTCTGAGCGTGGCCTCCAACTCAAATGAAGGCTTTGCCTCCTTTTCCAGGGAGCACATGGGGGGGAGAGGCATGTGAATCACCACATCTGAGGTTATCAGGAGCAAAACCTAGAGTTTAAAATGTGCCAGTCAGCAGCAGCTTTCCATCTGCATCCCAAAACTATGGGACAAGCAACCACAGGGATATGGGTGAGAATTTTTATATTAAAACCTGCAGATCAGGATCTTGCCTGGGACTGCAGAACAAGTGATCCCAGCAGTGATGTATCCATCTGTCTGTCAGTGGAATGCAAGGCTGGAGAGCACAGCTGAGAGATGGAACCGGGAACGACACGGGAAGAAATGGGAAATGGAATTCATTTCTGTCTGCTACGCTTGATCACCCCCTGCAAGAAGATGGCCCATTTTCCAGAGGAGGAAAGGCAGAAGACACCTTTCCAGGAAACTGCTAGTGGAGCTGAAGATGACAAACTGGCACAGGAATTATGATCTGCGTAAGAAACTTTGCACAGAGGTTGTGCTGAGGAGAGAATGACCTCACTCAAGTTTTTTCGTGTTTTCAATGCCGACACATAAAAATGAAATGTGCCAGTGACTTGTGCTGAGGACACAAAGCTGGAAAAAGTCAGAGCACAGAACAGACCTTTTGTCTCATATTGATCCCAGGGGCCATGAGAAATGCCAAGAAAAGCAAATGAAAATCAAAGGATGCACCAAGCAGGACTTGCCCGGCAGAAACAGCAGTGACTGATGCTGCAGAAGACACTGACCTCATCTGGAACACCACGTGCAATCCTCATCGTGGCCAAGGTTAACACACACCAGACACCTCCAGCAAAAGCAAGGCCAAAGTGAAGCTTCACTCCCCCAGAGGGGTTCAGAACAACAAAGCTGCTGTCAAATGGAACGCAGGCAGAGAGGCAGCCGAGCAGCCCCAGTGCATCCAGCTGGAGGGTTCAGGGGCTGAACACTGCCCTGGACCCCTGACCAGCCTCGGTGAGACCCGTGGGTCACAGCTGCATGGAGGGACAGAGAGCTCGTCCTTCTCAAACTCAAGCTGTTCCTGAGCAGTAGGAAAAAAACAACAACAAATCCTCCACAGTTTGGCAGCACCACAGTGGGTCCAGGTCCTCCTCTGGCTTTGCAATCTGTGGTCAATAAGAGGAGAATGTTGTTGCTGGCACACAGGGGCTGCCTGTGAGCGGTGCCAGGTGACCAGCTGCAGGGCTTGTGCCGGTGAGCTCCCGACATCCTGCACAGCACACTGCCAAAACCAGCTTCAGCTTAGCTCTCCCTTGAAAATGACTCAAAAAGTAGTGCCAGAGAAGGAGCAAGGAGAGATGTTCCAAATCCTAGTGGGAATATTTCAGCACCAGGCTCTCGCTGCCTTTTCGTGCAGTTACTGCCGGCTACAGTCACAGAAACAAAACACTGAGCTCAAGTATGAAGAAGTGGGATATTTTTTTTAGGCATTCTAAAATATGTGTCAGAAACACATACTCCTCATAAAACAACAGCTATGCCTCCTCCAAATGGCAGGCTGGTGAGGTATCAAGCCACACCACCAAACAAAAACACAGTAAATCTACCCAGCACTTCAATGACTGGACATGGCACTCAGTGCTCTGGGCTGGTGACAAGGTGGGCATCGGGCACAGCTGGGACCCCACAACTTCAGAGGTCTTTTCCAACCTCAGTGATCCTGTGATTGATATTTTCAGCAGCAGCAGCAAGTGCCATTCCATCATTTCAGTGCTTCACGTTGGGCCAAAATAGCCCTGGAAGAAAATAACCGGTTTCCTCTTTACATTTAAAGAGCAGGAGATGATTTTAGTGGCTGTGAAAGCCACTGGTATTTTCTGTGGCATCATTCCCAGGCCAAATGAAAACAAACCCTGGAGTAGATGCACACTCGGTGTATCTGTGGACACACTGACCAGAGTCACCTTGTCTGTGCTACAAGGGAATTACTCAGCTCACCTGAGCTCACAACAGCTCCTGAATTCACCTGAATGGCTTCTGTCCCCCAGCAGAGTCACCTCCAAGCTGCAGGGACGTCCAGCCTTTCCCAGCACTGTTTTTGTCTGCACACACACAGCCCCCACTGTGTTACTGCTTAAAGCAACTTTTACTCCAAAGGGTGTTAAAAATAACATCAGGGACGAAGAATTTCCTCTTGAAAGATGTTTCTCCACCCTCCTGAGCCAAAGCCACCAGGAGAGGTGACTCTCCTGTGCCTTCCACTCCACCAGCAGCCACAGCCAGGTCTCCACACTGATCCTACAGACCCAGGCCAGAAGCAGTATGTATTTTTGCAGGGACTGGATGCACCTCAGACACAAAGTGACTGCTGCCACTTCCAAGGGAAACCTTTTAAAGAAGGGACAAAAGACAGAAGCAAAGGACACATTTACAACAGAGCTAAAAGACTCTGTGGTTCTGCACCAGCCCTTGCATCTCTTTTTGGGAGGCAATAACCTTTGAGCCAGTGCAGGGGGTTTTACCTTGAACTTTTCTGCTCTCTACTACACAGTCTGCCCTACAGGTGCTCTGGAGACCTCTGGATGTTTTGCTATCAAAGACAGTCTTGGTCTGAAAAGATCTCCTTATCACACGCCATTGATGGGATGTACGTCCTTTCAAGTCACCCATGAGCAATATCAAAATATTTGAAATGCAATTCCCTTCTTTACTTGTTCTCTTAGGTTTTCTCCACCACTTTTCAGAGCTGACATACCTACATGAAAAGAGGGGGAAGAGGTAAAAAAAACCATATTTTGCACTTTATTATTTACAATTTTCAATCAACTCCTACAAAACCTTTCTCAAGATGTTATTCCCTGTACATTAAAGGAGGAAAGACAGCTCTGTGCAGTGCAGGAATCAAAGCACAGCCTCGACACTGGGGCCAGACCCACATTACAAATATTTGCCAGCACAGCTGTATTCACTGCTGTGATGGGACATGACCTCTGACTGAGCCTGCAGAGGCCACTGCAATACAGTTACAGGAGCAAAATTACGATGTGACTTACAGTAACACATCTTTCTTTAAGTCCCAAAGCAAACCAAGCTCAAGATAAGCTCCTCCAGCAGCAGCACAGCTTTGCTGGTGTGACACAGCAACACAAACACTCCCAGTTTTTCCGATGGCTTCCCATCCGCGGGGCTGCACCAGGGATGGGCAGAGCCCTGGGCTCTGTCAGGGGAAGGAGAAGTGTCTCCCTGCCTGCAGAGTGCTGACTGCAGCCTTTTCTTGCCCAGGGAGCTGCCAAGCCTCTGCACATGAGGCAGCTGGGAACAAGCTGCCACACGAGCGGCGCGCCGAGCTTCCGCCCTGCTCCCCAACACCGTTTTCAGTCCCAAACACACTGAAATCAGGGCAAAACTCACTCCCTGGGCTCTGCACCGGGCCCCCGAAGAAGCCACGAGGCTTGAAGAGTGGCACATGGAAGCAGAAAGCTCAGCCCAGCTCCTGACGTCTCCGAGTGGCAGTGGGAAATCTTGCTTTGCCTCGCGCGCGGAACCTTCACCGCGAGAAGGAAAAGGCCAAAGGGGGCAAAGAACAGAGCGGGGAAATCTCAGAGAAACAAGATGTTATTCCTCTGGCTTTTCCACAAACCACTTCCTCAGGGGTCGTTTTTAGGAGCTTTTCTTTGACTCACAGCCCCCTCACCAGCTGGACCAGCTCCACTCACCCCTCTCAGGGGCTGTGCCTGGCTGCAGGGAAGGCTTCTCCTCCTCCTCCTCCTCCCCTTCTCCCTGCTCTGCCCCAGGAGACCCAGCAGTGCCAAGGAGGGAGAAGGAGGGAGAAGGAGGGAGAAGGAGGGAGAAGGAGGGAGAAGGAGGGAGAAGGAGGGAGAAGGAGGGAGAAGGAGGGAGAAGGAGGGAGAAGGAGGGAGAAGGAGGGAGAAGGAGGGAGAAGGAGGGAGAAGGAGGGAGAAGGAGGGAGAAGGAGGGAGAAGGAGGGAGAAGGAGGGAGAAGGAGGGAGAAGGAGGGAGAAGGAGGGAGAAGGAGGGAGAAGGAGGGAGAAGGAGGGAGAAGGAGGGAGAAGGAGGGAGAAGGANAAAAAAAAAAAACTGCCCATCAAAAGAAACTCACAATAAGCTCTGAAAACACCCTTGTTAACAACTTACATACAGTTTTTAAAAATACCTGAAATTCTCCCAGCAAAGCACCCAAAAAGCAGCCAGATACTCTCCTCCCTCTGCAAAAAGTGTTCATTGCTCTGAACTGCAGGGAGCCAAAGGAAGGCAGCACAGGCTGCAGAAATCCATCCCTCCTGGTGCCATCTGTAAGGCTGCAATTAGCTACCAGTATTTCTGTAACCCTATATAGTGCAGCAAACAGAAAATCCATTAACTGGGACATTTTTGTGGGATTTCTGTTGGTTTGATTGTTCCAGAGGCTTATATTTATAAAAGATACAAAAACCTGACAGGCTTTCCTTTGTTCAGTGTTTCACAAAGATCCACCAACTTTCAGGGTTCAATTCCACTATTTAACTATTAGATTAATAATTAATTATCAATTGTTAGATTAATAATTACATAAACAGGCAGTAAACCCCTTTTTAAGACAATAAAAACATTTGCAGAGCAACTTAATGTTCAGAAGCAGAGCGCAGCTCCTCCAAGCATCACCAGAAATCCCACTGCACTAATTAATATCGGGATATTGTTTAGCCTGACCACTCACCAGCACAACAGGTCACGAGGGAGAAGTAATTCAAACCAGCCGTGGAATGGCTTTGAAATGAGACAAATAAACTACTGCAGTGATGGCTGGAAATGTGGTTTGAGGCCCATTTCCACCACCCCCACCCCCCCTGTGAGCTCTGCTCTACCTGAGGAGCCAGAATGACCTCAGTGGGCAGCAGGACAGGGGAAAAGGGGGCACTCAGCACAGAGCTCACTCCCTGGGTGGGGTGGTGGGAAGGGAAAGGCGTCAACAGCGAGCACCATGGTGAGGAGGGCACAGGGACGTGGGTGCCACAGGGGAAGAGAAGAGCCCCCCCGATCACCTCAGCCCTCTCCATCTCCCACCAGCCCCCATGGGACAGGGCTGAGAGCACAAGGAACCAGGCACTGAGGTTTGGCACGTCCTCCCTACGCCCAGCTGTGGGAATGGAGAGAAGCACTCCATTATCGCTCCTCACACAGGCTTTAACATGCCTCAACTTATTCTCTGCCTCTTAAAAAAACCCAAACAAGCCATGAAAAGGAATGTATAATCACCTGGCAGGGCACCTCTCTGCTCCAGCTTGCAGGCTCTGCCCCACCATGTTCTTTTCCCAGCCCAAGGTGACTTGTGAAACATTTTACACAATGGGCAGCTCGACCTTTACAAGGGAAACAACATCCCAGCCCCACTGACGGAACAGGCTGAGGGCTCCTGACAAGGCAACGTGCCTCGATGGGATCTGGACATGGGGGTGAGATTAGGAAGAACAAGTGTGTGCTTCTGCAGGAGATGCAGCAAACGCTGGGCAAATGGTGTCCGAGCGCACCCCAGGCTGGGGAGGAACCCTCTGAGCACCACAAAACCCCCCTGGGTGGCCGTCCAGCGCTGCAGCACGGGGTGCAGATGCCAGGGGAAAAGCCCTCCCAGGAACAGTTCAGCTGTGGGCAGGAGGTAGGAAGCTGTGCCAACGCTGCCGACTCAAAGAACCGCGTCCCGCCGAGCCGCTCGCAAAAACTGCAGCTCAGTTTGGGCACAAAACATTGACAAAAACCCAGCCCAAGGCAGCCAGCTGCATCTGCAGTATGGGAATCATACAGTCATGGAATGGTTTGGGTTGGAAGGGAGCTTAAAGCTCATCCAGTGCCACCTCCTAACAGGGGCAGGGACACCTTCCACTATATCCCAGGTGGCTCCAAGCCTTTTCCAGCCTGGCCTTGGACACTTCCAGGGATCCAGGGGCAGCCACAAGGAGGGCAAAGGGATTGCAGTTAATCCTCCCAACAAACAAAAAGGCTGGAGAGCTCTGGGAAGGTTTAGTGTGAGGATGTGTCTCTGCTCCCAGGGCTCAGCAGGGTTAATAACCTGCTCCTCTCACAGCCCCACACGTAAATACACAATTTTGGGGCACAGGGCCGCCCCTGTGAGTTCATGCTCAATAATTCCATTTTAGTTTTCCTCCTGAAGGCCTGACTTCCAACTGCATTCTGAAAAGGAAACAAGTCCTGAACTTGTTTGAACNAAGGAGGGAGAAGGAGGGAGAAGGAGGGAGAAGGAGGGAGAAGGAGGGAGAAGGAGGGAGAAGGAGGGAGAAGGAGGGAGAAGGAGAAGTCAGCTCTCTGCCATCTCCATGCACCACCCCAGCTCACAATCCCCTTCTCATTTTCCATTAAAAAAAAAAAACTGCCACTCAAAAGAAACTCACAATAAGCTCTGAAAACACCCTTGTTAACAACTTACATACAGTTTTTAAAAATACCTGAAATTCTCCCAGCAAAGCACCCAAAAAGCAGCCAGATACTCTCCTCCCTCTGCAAAAAGTGTTCATTGCTCTGAACTGCAGGGAGCCAAAGGAAGGCAGCACAGGCTGCAGAAATCCATCCCTCCTGGTGCCATCTGTAAGGCTGCAATTAGCTACCAGTATTTCTGTAACCCTATATAGTGCAGCAAACAGAAAATCCATTAACTGGGACATTTTTGTGGGATTTCTGTTGGTTTGATTGTTCCAGAGGCTTATATTTATAAAAGATACAAAAACCTGACAGGCTTTCCTTTGTTCAGTGTTTCACAAAGATCCACCAACTTTCAGGGTTCAATTCCACTATTTAACTATTAGATTAATAATTAATTATCAATTGTTAGATTAATAATTACATAAACAGGCAGTAAACCCCTTTTTAAGACAATAAAAACATTTGCAGAGCAACTTAATGTTCAGAAGCAGAGCGCAGCTCCTCCAAGCATCACCAGAAATCCCACTGCACTAATTAATATCGGGATATTGTTTAGCCTGACCACTCACCAGCACAACAGGTCACGAGGGAGAAGTAATTCAAACCAGCCGTGGAATGGCTTTGAAATGAGACAAATAAACTACTGCAGTGATGGCTGGAAATGTGGTTTGAGGCCCATTTCCACCACCCCCACCCCCCCTGTGAGCTCTGCTCTACCTGAGGAGCCAGAATGACCTCAGTGGGCAGCAGGACAGGGGAAAAGGGGGCACTCAGCACAGAGCTCACTCCCTGGGTGGGGTGGTGGGAAGGGAAAGGCGTCAACAGCGAGCACCATGGTGAGGAGGGCACAGGGACGTGGGTGCCACAGGGGAAGAGAAGAGCCCCCCCGATCACCTCAGCCCTCTCCATCTCCCACCAGCCCCCATGGGACAGGGCTGAGAGCACAAGGAACCAGGCACTGAGGTTTGGCACGTCCTCCCTACGCCCAGCTGTGGGAATGGAGAGAAGCACTCCATTATCGCTCCTCACACAGGCTTTAACATGCCTCAACTTATTCTCTGCCTCTTAAAAAAACCCAAACAAGCCATGAAAAGGAATGTATAATCACCTGGCAGGGCACCTCTCTGCTCCAGCTTGCAGGCTCTGCCCCACCACGTTCTTTTCCCAGCCCAAGGTGACTTGTGAAACATTTTACACAATGGGCAGCTCGACCTTTACAAGGGAAACAACATCCCAGCCCCACTGACGGAACAGGCTGAGGGCTCCTGACAAGGCAACGTGCCTCGATGGGATCTGGACATGGGGGTGAGATTAGGAAGAACAAGTGTGTGCTTCTGCAGGAGATGCAGCAAACGCTGGGCAAATGGTGTCCGAGCGCACCCCAGGCTGGGGAGGAACCCTCTGAGCACCACAAAACCCCCCTGGGTGGCCGTCCAGCGCTGCAGCACGGGGTGCAGATGCCAGGGGAAAAGCCCTCCCAGGAACAGTTCAGCTGTGGGCAGGAGGTAGGAAGCTGTGCCAACGCTGCCGACTCAAAGAACCGCGTCCCGCCGAGCCGCTCGCAAAAACTGCAGCTCAGTTTGGGCACAAAACATTGACAAAAACCCAGCCCAAGGCAGCCAGCTGCATCTGCAGTATGGGAATCATACAGTCATGGAATGGTTTGGGTTGGAAGGGAGCTTAAAGCTCATCCAGTGCCACCTCCTAACAGGGGCAGGGACACCTTCCACTATATCCCAGGTGGCTCCAAGCCTTTTCCAGCCTGGCCTTGGACACTTCCAGGGATCCAGGGGCAGCCACAAGGAGGGCAAAGGGATTGCAGTTAATCCTCCCAACAAACAAAAAGGCTGGAGAGCTCTGGGAAGGTTTAGTGTGAGGATGTGTCTCTGCTCCCAGGGCTCAGCAGGGTTAATAACCTGCTCCTCTCACAGCCCCACACGTAAATACACAATTTTGGGGCACAGGGCCGCCCCTGTGAGTTCATGCTCAATAATTCCATTTTAGTTTTCCTCCTGAAGGCCTGACTTCCAACTGCATTCTGAAAAGGAAACAAGTCCTGAACTTGTTTGAACAAGTGGGCAACACCTGCTCCAAGCTTTTGGCTTTACTGCATTGTCTGGGGCTTGAGGTTTGCTCTTTAAAGCCCAACCTAACTGGCTTAGGGGAAAAAAAGAAAAGCCCACAACCAGTTTCAGGAATAAGCGAGAAAAAGACTTCATCCATTCACTCCTTTGTTTTCAGGAAACTTACCCTGACATTTCTTTGCCGATACATCAGGAAAACTGCAGAAAATGCAAACACAGGCAGGATGGTGCTTCAAAGGGAGGAGGTACAGCCCTGCTTTGGCTCCGGTTTCTCCTGACCCAGCCTCTCTTCTGGGATATTTCTGTATCAGAGAGCCCGTTTTACTGGAATCTTAACAAGCAGGGAAGAGCACGGCAGCATCCCGCCTGCCAAGTGTAATTTATTTATGCAAGATTTCCAGAACCCATCTTCTTCTCTTCCCCAGAAACACTGAGAAGGAGGACACTGAAGTGCCATGATGTGAGAGCTGGGCAGAGCTGAGCACTGCTGGGCTGGGAACTGGCTCCCAGCAGACTCAGGGATGGTCCCGTGCCAGCCCTGACGTGGCTGGAGCTCTGCACGGTCCCGCAGGGATCAAAATTCCAGCAGGATCAGCCCCTGGCTCCAGCTCGGAGCAGGGATGGATGTGAAGCAAGGGTTGTCAGCTCTGCTATTCCCACTGAAGATCCCCCGGCTTGGGCTTTTCCCAGAGAACTCCCAGATGGAGATTAATGGAGACAGGAGGAAAGCTCCCAGTCCAACCTGCCAGCCAGTGACTTCAGCCTAAACTGAATGAGGAACTGGGAATCCCACAGGAACGCTGCTGGGAGGTTTTCTCTGCTTAAACACGATCCATCCACGTGAAACGGAAAAGAATTATTTATCTGTCGGGGGTGATTTTGCCCAATTAATTCATTAAGGAGTTTGGGGGGGAATATTCCAGAGAATGCCACATGGTGTGAGCAGATAAATAAAATGCCCCACTGTACACGTTTCCTAACTTAGCCTGTATTTAAGGCAAGTAAGAAATAACAGCACTGAACACGGTTCTTAACACCAACATAAAATTAAAAAACCCAAACGCTGTGTAATTGCATTGATTCCTTTGTAAGTTGTTGATTCCTTTGCTGTGCCAGTCGTAACAGGTTGATAAATTCCCACAGAAATTATATAATTCATAAGGACCTTGCATGCCTCTGCTTGGACAATTTTTAGGGATGTACTCAGTAAAAGATGACGCACAACAGGTTGTGTGCACCACAATGGGCGGGAATTTGCACACAGAGAAGAATAAATCAAAAGAAATCCCACTTACTATCATGACAGCTAACTATAAATTTTAATTTAGCTGAAGGCAGACCAAATATTGACATCCTGGACTAGACTGACCATGAAGTTTGACTGATGCCACACAAAGCTAACGTGATGCTTAAACAACAACAATTAATAAGTTGATAGCTCCACCAGTCTTAAAATGTCAAAATTCTACCAACATTTTCCCAATCCATTCAGGTGAAAAAAAACCATCAACACAAGAGCCATCCAGATTTTTCAAGATTCCAGAGCCTTTCATGAAAGAAACCAGGAGCAATGCTACCTGCCAAGTCAGTAAATAAAATTAAAGCTAGAAGAGTAATAAATTCTATTTTTAATCATGGAAAATGCCAGAAATAATTAAAAACTAATATCCATTATGGAAGCCCAGCTGAAATATTTGCTGATGTAAAATTAAAATGGTCTTGCGTTGGACTAACAAAGAGCTATATTTAGAATATTTTCAACGTTCTCTTACGAAAACCAGCACAGCCCATGTGATAGCAGAGGGAGCCACAGAACACAGTTCTCTGCACCGGGCTGTGGGAAGCTGAGGCACAAATGGTCATTTAGCCAAACCCCCACTCAATTTCTGTAAGAAACCCCGATAACCCAGCCCAGGCACATGGTTTGAAAGCCTCCCGCTCTCAGGGATCAAGCTCCTCACATCCATTTCCACGTAATCCTCTGAGCACTACTGCAGTGTCACAATGGAAATTAAATAACAGCTTTCAAGTGCAGCTATTGAGATAATCACACTCAGCCTGGGAAAGAATCAGCGAGCCCCAGCCCTCCCATCCCCAATTCCCAGTGAAACAGCTCGTGCCAACAGGTGGCATTTCAGATCCCCTCTGTACTGCTGAACAAACCCGGGCTGGCACAAAGCTGGCCCTGGGGAAGCCCATTTTCTGTCATT
Source organism: Leptocoma aspasia (assembly GCA_013399835.1). Classification (NCBI taxonomy): domain Eukaryota; kingdom Metazoa; phylum Chordata; class Aves; order Passeriformes; family Nectariniidae; genus Leptocoma; species Leptocoma aspasia. Next base: position 335,672 of record VXAX01006628.1, on the reverse strand, counting down.
ATCCTGACAGAACAACCTGCAGGACTCACACGGGGCGGGCTCGTGCCCCCCGTGTTTTCCTACACTCTGCTCCTTTTCACTCATTCAAGGCTTCCAGAGAACACTCAGCTCAGATGTGGGGGGATGTTTAATCACAGAAGGGCGGGGGTTTTTCATGCTCAGGGCCCCTTTTTTTTCCCCCCCAAGTTTTTCAGTTCTAGAGGATTCTGTTCAGTTGCAAGCCAAGAATTTCCTGACGCAGCACCCCGGCTGCCTGACAGCTTTAGTGGGTTATTCAGTGGTGAAGCTTAAGCAAAAGCTGTGTCTGAGAGAGAAGGTGCTAGATTAGGGCTCTGCTCTTCAACCTAATCCCAGGCATTCACAGGCAAGTACCCGAAATCTCCCTGAGTCTCAAAGCCCCTTTTACACACTGAGAAGCTGCTTTCCTGTACCACTGAAATAAAGCCAGAATAAATCACAGAAGCACAGATTGGTTTGGGCTGGAAGGGACCTTGAAGATCTCTCCATAAACTCAAAGGTAACCATCTCATCCAGGTGAGGTGCCCGTGCAGGGGACGTGGCGGTGACAAATATCTCCTTAGACAGCAGGGGCTGTGCTCAGCATGGTGCCGCTTCACCACAGCACCACAAAACTCAAACTCACTTTGCTCCACAGAAAAGGCCTCTAAAATCAAGTGAAAGGAGTCACATGCACCTCCAGAAATTGGCTGCTACACAGACTTGTGGGACCCACTCAATTACTTTGGGATAATGTTGCCATAAATTGTAGGTCAGGCGTAGTGGAATATGAATCCCTGGCCTCTGGCATTCCTCTAGTAGGTTTAAAAGGAGAGGTTGGACAAAGATAATCCTCTTATTGCTCTGTCAATTTTACTAGCAGACACTCTAAACGTGAAATTAGGTCCAGCTTGAGCAATAAAATACGATTTTCATTTCCAGGTTCCCAAGAGCTCCGGCTGGGAGCCTCACCGAGCTCCAGGAGTTTGAGAACTCTGGGCTTCTGACAGCCCTTGGAGTGGGGAGCTCAGAAAGAGCCTGGGGAGGCTTCCACAGGGATGGATTAAATTTCTGAGACCTCTGGAGAATTCTGCTCCCAAGCTCACGGCAACACGTTGTGGTGCCGTCTGGTGCGAGGAGCGGGGCTGTGAAAAGCAGGAGCTGCTGCCAGGGAGGCGTGAAGTCTGTCCCTTCTGTCCCCAACTCTGAGCAACGTGGGGACGTGACTCACATCCCTCTGACGACTGAGCCAGGCAAGACATTTCATTGCCATTTAGACAATGAATCAGGAGCTCCGCGAGCAACACAACCCCTACGAGGCTTCATCTTCCTGTATTCAAAACCAGATTTGATTTTTAAGAAGAATTTGATAAAAGGGTAATTTTATATACCTGCTGGAAACATTCTGGTCCTTGATTCCTTCTCAGCAGTTTTACATGCTGCCAAAATCTCGAACCACAGATCCACAGAATATCCTGAATTGGAAGGAACCCACGAGGATTGAGTCCAACTCCTGACCCTGCACAGGACACCCCAACAATCCCATCACATCCTTGAGAAACACGTGGCTTCTCTTGGATGTGTTTTACTTTTTCCATGAATAATCGAGGCCCAAAGCAGGTTACAGAAAAGTCAGTGGAAGCAACAGGTAGGCAGAGGTTTTGAAAAACTGCTGCTGCTCCCTTAAGTGACTCATTTTGGGGTTCAACGAGCAAAAAGTGCATTAAAATTTCAAAGGATTCCTGTACAAAAATAGCTCTGCACAGCTGGAGTGGCTTCAAGTGAGATGCACACTCTGATGAGCAGGTTCAAGATCGCTCTGAAAGAGCTAAATATCTGCAATCTTGTGCGAATGCCAGGTGAGCTGTGCTCCTCCTAAACCCGCTGAGGGAACATGGGCTGGGCAGCCATTTCAAACACAGGATGATCAAACCTTGGGATAAGCACGGCACAGCCTGAGCAGGTTCTGGGGACCAGCAGGACGAGCCCTTCGACCCAGGAAACGCTGGAGCTCGGACTAGGACCCCATCTCAGTGCAAGGGAGAACGTGGTCACAGGGATGGCAGGCCTATGTCCTAGAAATGAGGCTGGTGCACCCCAAATTAACTCCAAAGACAGCCCCTCAGACTTTTTGTTGCCCTTGTAGACAACAGCTCTCAGCAAAATCCACTGGCAACACGCAGACTTCAGGGGAGGCTCAGGTTGGACATCAGGAGGAATTTCTCCATGGAAAGGGTGGCCAGGCACTGGCAGGGGCTGCCCAGGGAGGTTTGGAGTGCCCATCCCTGGAGGTGTCCAAGGATGGCCTGGACACGGCACTCAGCGCTCTGGGCTGGGGACAAGGTGGGCATCGGGCACAGCTTCAACCTGATGATCTGTGAGCTCTTTTCCAGCCTCAGTGATTCTGGGATTCCATGATTCTGAGACTGAGGAAAGGCCCCATGGGATAAAATTGCAACCCCTGCCCCGCCATGCTGGAGCCCCACACGAGCAGGGAGCCAGCTTCACCTCCAGCCAAAAGCACCCTCAGGAAAAGCCTGGAATCCCAGACTGCTCCTGCTGTCCCTACACCTCTGCACATCTTGGTCTTCAGGGGTTATTTTTTCTCTTAATATATTGATCTGCAATTTTGCCTGCCTAACCACGGGCTGTCCAGGAGCTGTGGAACTCCCTGGGTTCCTTTGAAGCTTCAGCCTTTTCTGCCCTGTGCATTTGTCCTCAGCACCAAACAAACATTTACTGCAGCACTTCACAGGACGCATTTCTGCCTTGCTGAATTATGCAAAAAGGGCACACTCCACTGACACTACTGCTTCCTGTGGGTTTGCAACTCGCTGCATCTGTGCTTTCCTTGTGGGACACCATCCACCCCGACCACCTTGGGAGCTGTTCAGGGGCCCTGCTGGAATTATCCTGCAGCCGTATCCGAGAGCTGCGGCGTGGGCTGAAGCCAGAGCTCCACGGTCACATGAGGATATGTGATCCTGGGCCCAGGGGCTCACACAAAGCTGGAGCTGTTTCTCCTGTCATCACAGACTTGGGATTGGCAATTACTTGGTTTCCATCTACCTGGTGCTGATGGGGGAATCACTGCACTGCCTCAGGCAGCACAACAGCCCCAGCTCCCATTTCCTGTGGCACCCAACAGAATCATAGAACCATGGAATATCCTGAGCTGGAAGGGACTCACAGGGATCACCCAGTCCAACACCTGGCCCTGCACAGACACCCCAACAATCCCACCCTGTCCCTGGGAGCATTCTCCAAACGCTCCTGGAGCTCTGGCAGCCTCGGGGCCGTGCCCATTCCCTGGGGAGCCTGGGCAGTGCCCAGCACCCTCTGGGGGAAGAACCCTTCCCTGATATCCAACCTAAACCTCCCCTGGCACAGCTCCAGCTGTTCCCTGGGTCCTGTCCCTGGCCACCAGAGCAGAGACCAGTGCATCCAACAGTGGAGCCAGGTTTTTGGCAGGCACTAAGTGGGTCAGCCTCCTGTTCTCCAGCAGAACTGACCAGTGCATAGCTGATGAGTTCCCAGTCCCTGCAGCAGATTCAGACAGACCAGGCCCTCTGTCTGACCCCCATCCTGCCCAAATCTTTACCCTGCTCAGTGCCAGCCTCTCCATGCTCCCTAACCAAACCTCAGCCTGGAAAAGGAGTTCCCAAGGAGGACAGCTGTAAGGTCCTGGGAAACACGAGGTTTCTCCCTTCGCTGTGAAGCCCCGTGAGGCTGCCAGCACCCCTTCCCTGCAATGCCTCTATTTCCAAATAGTCCACCCCTTTTCCCAAAGACACAGCTCCAACAGCCCAAGCCCTGCAGATGGATCTACTCTCAAAGCCCCACTCCCAAAAAAGCTTTGGTTTCTCTCTTTCCACCTGCCCAGAAACACAAGCCAAGGGCACTGTGATTTTCTCACGGCCCCAGACAGTCACTGCCTATCCCCTGCATTGCTTCACCACGTTTGGAAATACAGACTCAGCTGCTGGAGCACCTACATGGGTGTGCAACCCTGCCCTTCTCTTGCCTCAGCCCCTGCTGCACCAAGGCTGCAGGGCACATTTCAGGAGAGAGGCACTGGCTGAGCCAGGCGGGAATGGACAGCCCATCACCAGGGGCTCCCAGGGATATTCCCAATGGGTCCCCAGTCGTCATGGAGCTCTGGACACTTATATGAACTTCCCAACTCCAGATGGCTTAAAACAAGTGACTGCATCTTATTCCTCCTGAAAAATCTCTTGCTCCTTTTAATTTCCCTTTTAAAAAACTCTCCATAAACTCCAAACTTAAAGCTAACCATGTCAAGCATAAAGACCTGTTTGAAGCAGTAAACAGGAGCTGAAATGTCATGGATTCATTCAGGTACCTCCAGGAACGACAGCTCGAAGGAACACATCACACAGTATGACTTTCCAAATTTTTAAAAACCAGGCTGGTAAATTACAGTGATTTATCACTCCACAAAAAAGTACACACACACAAAAGCGCTTCCCAGAAAAAGATTACCAAGCAATCATCCAGATGTTACTAAAGCATTAAGAATAATTTGAAAAAAAAAATCAGCAAGGAACTGACTCCCACAGGCTTTTTACTGTCATAGATTTTATCCTGCAACTTCCAAGAGAACAAGTCTCACTGGCTCTGTGTGGTTCTGGTGCCTCTGCTGCCCATCTCACACCTCTTACAGCAGCACCCTCTAACTCACCATGGGGGACATTGAGAGTCAACAAAAACACAACTTCCCTCCCGCTTCAGAGAAAAAAACCCACCAGATTTTCATTGTTGCAAAGGAAGAAAGAAAAAGGCTCCTTTGTTGCTGCTAAAAAAAGCCTGTCAGTTGTTTTTCACCAAAACAACCTTTGGCGTGTGTTACACACCACCTGCAGCAGGAGGCACGGGATGCCTGACAAAGGCTCTCAGTCACTGCTTTAATTCCCTGCACAGACCTGCAGCCAGCACCCAACACCACACACACCTGGGAACCTGGAACTCTCTGGGCTCCAGTTCCTGCTCAGGGGCCTCTCTCCCAGGATCCCCTCACCAGGAGAGCAGGGAAACCACTGGCAAAGGCAAGGAGGAGCTGAGACACGGGCTTAGAAAATTAACTTGGGGTGGAAATCAATTTTCTCTCTCCTGTGCACAGCTGAGGAGCCGTGGGGAGAGCTGGCAGGATCAGGCACAACCTCTGGGCTGGGTCTTCTCCAGGCTGTGCCAGTGCTCCTGCACTACTGGAGTGCCCGTCCCTGGAGGTGTCCCAGGGAACACCCGGACGTGGCACTCAGTGCTCCGGGCTGGTGACAAAGTGGGCATCGGGCACAGCTGGGACTCGGTGACCCCAAGGATCTTTCCCAAACTAAAAGATTCTGTGGTTCTGTGAGGTGGCTGCACCCAGCAGCTTCCCAGCTCCCTTCCCAGGGGTGGCCTTGCACAACAGGGAGTCTTTGTCTCCATTTCTGTGTCTGAGGGCCTGGGGCACACTCTGAATACACCTTCCCCACCCAGGTTAATGCAAATCAACAGCAAAGCAACTCCCAGCTGGGAAGCAGACACCTGGCATCTCCCAAAAACACGGGAAGAAGGTATTCATGCAAAACTTACATACTTCCCTTCTTCTGTCCAACTTCTGCTATTTCAGAGACCCCAAAACCACTTTCTGGCTTTGGACAAAATGCTACAGGAAAGGTCTGGCAACTTCCCCAGCTCCTGCAGCTGCAGCTCTGCCTTGCTGGTGCCCTACACTGCCCAGCTTCAGGGAGCCTCAAATTTGGAGGGGTCCAGCACTAGCTGAAAGGGACATTTCCCTACACACACAGGAAAAACACCTCTTTCATAAAGACACTGCTATTCCAGAGCTGGTTCTGCTCTTATTATCCAGTATCACATCCCCTCAACAAGTGACTCATTCTTCTGCACCTCATAGGAGAAACTGAGCCCATCGCTTCCAAATTGTTTGGAAGGGAAAACAGAAATAGAAATGCAGAACAGCTTTCAGAAGAAAATAACCGTTTCTGCCTCTTCAGAAATAAACACAACTGCTCCCAACCCCATAGCTGCCCACGGACACCCTTCCTGCCCCTACACCCACAGAAGAGTACACTCATTGTGACTTCCACATTCCTGTGTCCACATGGCTGATTTTTGGGCAATGTCCCTGCCTGCAGACAGTCGTGCCCTTCCAGCAGGATGTACGTGTGCAGGGTGATTTGTGGTCAGCCCCAGATCAGCTTCCAGAGGTGCTGCTCATTCCCTGTAACTCAGGGGCACCTTTGGCAACACCAGGTGACACAATTTACCCCGCACCAGTCTTGCTGAAGTGGCACCACGGCACATTTTCCACGCTCCTCCTAACAACAGGCACACAGCTCCTGCAGCCCAGAGGATGCCTGGCCACTTGTTAAACTCTGCTAACATCACCAGGAGTCTGAGCTCCTAATTACCCCTAGAACCATGGAATCATACAGTTGTTACAGTTGGAAAAGACCTCTAACACCATCGAGTCCCACCATGGGACATCTGTCTAGACACTACTAGAAAGTGCCAGAGCTGAACCACTGCTGGCTTCCCACTCTCCAGCCTGCCAGCCCAGAGCTCACTGCTGGGAAGACCGAAGGCAGAAAGCAGAGTGGGAACTGCTGTGGGTGCTGGAAGAAGTGAGACCACGGAGATTCCAGAGGCAAAGAGGAGCAGAGCCCCTTCCCAGGACCAGAGCTCTCCCTGGGCTCAGCCTGCAGGTCCTGCCTGATGGGCACCCACTTGCCCTGCCCAGATCACTCCTTTGCTTGGCTTTGTGAGGGCTTTTCGAGCTGCCTGAGAACACCGCATCCCAGCTCTCATGGAAAGCCTAATTGGAAGCCTCAAAAAGCAATTACACTGGAAGCACTCTGCAGTGAATGGAATGCCTGTCTGGCGGTGCCGGCTCACGGGGCTGTGCCTCAGGGACACGGCAGGCAGAAAGGCTCCACACGTGGAACAACACAACAGCTTCCTTCCCCTGGAAGAAAGGAGGGGCTGGCAGGTCTCACAAACGCTCCCCCTTGCTCAAGTCCTCTGCCTCCATCCCACTGGGAGCACAAACACGCTGCCGGCAGCGAGTCTGCTGAACCAGGGAAAAGGATGTTCGCGTCTGTTTCCAGTTCACTTAGAATTTGAGATGTCACAACCAATAAAAACTACATTCTGGTTCTGGAAACCCCTAATTCTCCTGTGACCTGTGCCTTGTGAGGCACAATAAAAACATAAACATCTACGTGATAAGTTCCCCTTTTGCCCCCTGCTTCTGCACTGCTTGTGGCACAGCTGGGCTAATCCCATTTCCACTGCTCTGCATTCTGACCTCCTTAAACAACCCCATGCAAGGATGTTAAAACACTCTAATCTATAAATAATGTATTCTCCTCATCCAGCAATGGATTACTGGGCCGTAAAACTCCCTGGAACGCTCCTCACAGTCGCCAGTTTAACGAAATAATACCCAGGAAGACACATCAGCAGAGTCTCATCCTCCTCCTTGATGAATTCTTGCAGATTCGATGCCACTGTTACTTTTGCACTGGATTTTTCTTTACAATTAATTATTTAGAAGCTGGTCATTTATTCTAGCGGCCTTTTTTTGCCCCCTATCAAAGACCCTTTAATTTTTTGAGCTAATAACCCTCACAACTGACGGAAGACCAGTGCTGGGGAGCCCACCAGAGCCAAAGGGAAGCAATGAGGTCTCGCTGCTTGACGCACACAGTGAGGTCAGTTTAGACCCAAGCCAACCTGCTGGGAGCTCCCATTTCTGCCCCCTCATCCTCCTGGCCCAGCTTCAGGCAGCAGGATTCCGAGGCATTCCCTGGACCAGTCCAGTCACTGATCCTGCAGGAAGTAGCTGTGTTTTCCTGGGGGTTTGTTTCCAAACAGCCATTACCTACAACTCAAGCCACGGTGTGTAACTTCATTAGAGACAAACAAATCTGCTCCAAACACTGATGCTTTATAGACTGCACTGCCACTGCAAAATCAATGCTTCTTCTCAACACTAATTCCAGCAGGAGTCCTACCACTGATTTCCCAGAGCAAAAGCATAAAGCTCAAGCAAACGCTTAAATGATGCAAATTTGCGGTTTGGCAGATTTTTTTCTGTCAGGCATTTTGGAAAAATGAAGTGTTTCTGCCTCAAAACAAGTTAGAAACCAGACAGGCACCATTTAAAGAGTAAGTTCCCCAGGAAGCATAACCAGGCCTGCCACATTTGGGCACCTGACCCCTCAGCTCCGTGTGCCATGCTTAGCACAGCAATTTTCCACACCTTTTCCATAATGCACAGATCACTTTTAACTCTGAAAAGATGGGGAAAAACAGGTAAGCCAGTGACACCCACCAAACCTGCTCGCTTCGTTCCACAGCACTGATCACGTGTGGAAATGTAAATCCCTCCTGCAGTATTAAAACACCATCCAAGGAACTAACAGCCAGCTCAGCAACGGGGCTCTGGGAAACGAAACAAAACTACAAAAGCACATTTCCAACAGCTCCAGAGTGACTTAACTCCCAGAAAAAGGTATGCATTATCCTTCGCCTCTCCCCGGAGGATTACTCAGGGCTGAGGGCTTGCACAGCTCTGAGTCAGGGCTGAACCCCGCCGGTGGGAAGGCAAGCCCGTGTCCCTCGGGAAGCAGGAGCCATCCCCGACACTGCCACAGCAGCCCTGGGGACCGCAGCTCGGGCTGGGCAGGCGGGACAGGGCGGGAGCCCGCTCCCCGGAGCGCGGGGCCGGGACACAGCGCTGCCGCTCGGTGCTCAGCCCCGATGCTTCGTCACAGGAATTGCAGAGCCAGGGCTCTGTGCTCACATTTCCTGTCACCAACCCAAGAATTAGGCAATTTAGATCCACAGATAGCGCCGGGGATATTAAATAACTTGATAAGCGATCGCTGGAGGAACCAGGAGGAAAATGAGCAGCTCGATACGGACGAGGTTCCCCCAGTCCTGGCTGCGCAGTGCTCCCAAATCTTTGGGAAGTGCGAGCGTTCCCCCCTCAGGGAGCAGCACTGCCCTTCACAGCCTCTCCCCACCTCGCAGAGACACCCAACAGAGCCGGAGTCAAGTTGAAACCTTTCACGGGGCTCATTTTCAACAATTAAAGAGCACGGCAACCTGTAATTATGGAAAATAAAGGCAGACAGCTGGAGAAGGGAACATCTCTAGTCAGTAACACGATACCCCATTTTCTCTCTTAGGGAATTCAGCTATCAAGTCCCCAGCTCCCATCCCATCAGCTCAAGCCCTAAACCCCGGAAAAGCAAACAGCACCTGACAAACCAACTAAACGCAACTCAGAGAAAGCAACACCTCTGTCCACACCGGGAAAAGACGGGAATTGGGAGGGGAAAGCCTTCGTGGACACAGAGCGCCAGCCAGCCCGACGGTGCTACAGCCCCGAGCCATGTCCCCAGCTTTCCCCGAGCGGGCGGGCAGGGCTGCTGCCCAGCTCTTACCGCTCATCATCAGCAGCACGAACATCTTCGCCTGCTCTGCTTCCCGAGCCACAGCTGCCGCTAGCAGAAAGGAGGAAGCGCCAGCGTTTCATTCCCCCTCTGCGCCGGAGTGGGTGTAACTCGCGAAGTTTCACGCTGAGATGAGATGGGTCAATTGGGTGTGTTTGAAGGTTTGGGGTTTTGCCATCCCTCCCCTTCCTCCCTCCCTCCGTCTCTTCCTCCCTCCCTCTCCTGATTAATTCCTCCCGTCACAGGCTTCGGACGAGCTGCCACTCAACCCCGCCGGCTCCTGAAATCCGAATTCCTAAGGACATCCCTCCGGGGTGACTAACTCACCGGCGCTGCCAGAGGAGCCGGGGACTAAATCCCCAGCGAGCCCACAGGGGCGAGTGGCTCCTGCATTCCGAGTGCACCAGCTCCACAGTCCTCGGGATCCTGCTGTGTTTGCAGGCAGCAGCTCACCAGCCAGACAGAAAAGAAAACATTCTGACCTACTCCGTGCCTTTGGCCTCTGCCCTCGAGTCCCCCCCGACCCCGAGGGTTTCCCTGGGTCCCGATCTGGATGGTGCTTCAGGAGGGGACGCGTTAAAAACACACCAGCAGCTGCTCCCGCCGGGCTGCCCACAGGTGCAGAAGGGTTTCCAGGATCAGGAACTCCAGGGAATTAGAAATTACCCATAAATCTGGTTTTACTTAATTCCCTACTTCCACATAACTGTCTCTGGATTAAGATTTGAGCAGCAGCATCCTCCAGACCAGGGCTGGCTAATGGTTGCTATAAATAAGAAATACCAACACAAAACCCAACCCATCTGTGTTTATCCCCCAGCTTCCCCCCACCTTGCCTCTGCACCACGTATATGGGACTAGAAAAACAGGTATGAAACTGCTCTGAAAAGGAAGCAGACAACACAGCAGAGGTTCTTTACAAGCAGAAATCAAATTAATTAACGTTTACCACACTGTGTGATACTTCACAAATATTGAGCAATAACCGGCCCCTTGCAGTCCCGCCCTCTGCAACCCAGCGGTGACCGCAAGTTGGGAAAAGGACAGAACCATGAGGAAAATAACAAAATAAAATGGCCAAAGGTCCGTGCAGGAGCCCAGTTCTGACCCAGAGCTGGACACGCTGCTGTGGGACTGAAAGGATTTAACAGCTGGAGCGAGGCTGTGGGGCTCCACACGCCCCGGTGCTGCGGGTGCAGAGTGAGGGAGCAGATGATTCTATTTTGGGACAGGGACAAGATATCAGAGAAGTAATTTGACGTGGCACAGCCATCCTTACAGCCCCTGCGACCAGGAACAGGAGTGAGCAGTGAGTCTGAGCCCACTTCAAACAGCACTTTGGGTTTAACTTCTCGTCTCGGTGCTCGCAGCCTCAGATGTTTCCGACAGATCCACCCACGCTCAGCACGAGGTCCCCCGTGACCACAGGCACACCCCAGGAGCACCAGGCTGCTCCACCTGGACAGCAGCAAAGGGCTGAAGGAGGGATGGGATCAGACACTGTTTGGCCCGGGAAATACTAAACAATCCTCAACGTTGCGGTGAATTTAAACCCTGAAGGAGCAGACCAACAGCTCCCATCGCAGGACAAACAGACGGCAGAGCAGATTTCGGCACTGGGAACTCGCGAACCCCGAGCAGACGAGCAGGTTTGGCGAGCCACGGGTGACTCAGAGGGCGACGGGGGCTGCTGCTGCCTGCCTTGGGGCCCACTGGGGCACGGCCACCTCTGGCCCACTGGGACAGCTCAGAGGTCCCACAGCGCCCGGCCGGGATCGCTGCCACGGGAGCAGCCCCGCCGTGGGGCGGACACAGCGTGTACCTGCACACAGGTGTGCACACGCCAGCTCCCACAGACTCTGCAACCACCTTGCCACACTGCAAAGGAGGGACAGGTGCTTACTGTGACAGATCAGCAGCGATTGTCTGCAGCCATTTCCAGAGTCAGATTCATTTTCAGGAGGACAAAAGGCAGCACCGCCCTTCTGCCACCAGTGCCATCTGCACCCTGCCACAGCCGTGTGGGGCATCTCTTCCCGCCACCCAGAGCAAACCCTTGGCATGGCCAGAACTCCCAGGAAAGCACGAGCTGCTCTAAGTGCAGCTTGCAGAAAGCTTCAGACATTGGTGTAAGCACTGGGGGGTTTTAAATCACAGAATCATTTCGTTGGAAAAGACCTCTAAGGCCATCGAGTCCAAGCTGTGCCCAATGCCCCCACTGTCACCAGCCCAGAGCACTGAGTGCCACCTCCAGGAATTCCTTGGACACCTACAAGGATGAGGACTCCAAACCGCCTTGGGCAGCCCCTGCCAATGCCTGACCACCTTTTCCATGGAGAAATTCCTCCTGATGTCCAACCTGAGCCTCTCCTGGCCCAGCCTGGGGCCGTTCCCTCTCCTCCTGTCCCTGTTCCCTGGGAGCAGAGCCCGACCCCCCAGCTGCCCCCTCCTGTCAGGGAGCTGTGGAGAGCCACAAGGTTCAGTGCAGATGTGTAAAAGAAAAGCAGTGACTTCCCCTTCAATCATGACCCAGAACACTGGAGCAAAAACCAGCAAGCCATAAACAGCAATCCTAAGGTATGGAGAGAGATCCATGGAGGGAGAGCCAAGGGAAGCCTTCTCCTGAGTCATCTAGGATCCAACCCACCCTGCTCCTGAGAAATGAGATGCTTCCTCCAGGGAAGCGTGGCTGGGTGGGTGACCCGGGATGGTGGGAGCAGGAGGCCATGTGGGAAGGTGTGGAACAGCCTGCACAGGAGGAGGAGGAGGAGGAGGAGGAGCGGCTCAGGAGCCTCAGCGGGAGCCCCGGCGGGCAGTGCTCTCTGCGCTGGGGAGAACAGGCACTTCCAGGCCTGGCCCTGGCTCCCGGCCCGCTGACACACCGGGATACTCCCTTTTGATGTGGGCTTCCTCCGAGGCTGCGAGCCAGCCTGTGTAAACAGCAGTGCTGCCCTGCCAGCCAGGAACCACCAAAACCTGTTCAGAGACAGCCCGGTGTATCCTGCCCAAAACGGCATGGAGACAGCCAGGCCAGCTCCCGAGGGGGATGGCTGCAGGGAATGTCACCTCCAGGAGCTTCAAGGAGTAGCCAGGAGCTCAGCCCTGTAGCTGGCACAAAATGACCCTCCCCTCCTCAGCCGAGTAATGATACCACTGGGAAAAGTCTCTTTGCCTTCCATCCTTCTTGGCAGGATGAATCCCACCAGTCTGGAGAAGACTTAGGTCAGACCTCAATGGGGGGGGCAGCTCTGACCTCTGCTCCCTGTGACGAGGACAGGACCCAGGGAACGGCTGGAGCTGTGACAGGGGAGGGTTAGGCTGGATATCAGGGGAAGTTCTTCCGCTGCCCAGGCTCCCCAGGGAATGGGCACAGTCCCGAGGCTGCCAGAGCTCCAGGAGAGTTTGGACAGCGCTGCCAGGGATGCAGAGGGTGGGATTGTTGGGATGTCTGTGCAGGGACAGGAGTGGGACTGGATGATCCTTGTGAGTCCCTTCCAACTCAAGACATTCTGTGATTCTGTGAACCTTCCAAGGAGCCCACAGGGTCTCCCAAATATTGAGCTGAGACGTGGAGATCCCACCACAGAGCCCCGAGGAGAAAGGTCCCAGAACACTGCACTTCTCTGTGGTGAAAGGAAGGGAGACACAATCCAGGTCTGTATCCTGCATAAAGGTGTGTTTATCAACCCTAATTAACATCCTGGGCCTCTCACACCCCGGCACACCTGCTAATTAGCACACATGAGTTAATATCATTTTAACAATGGATTAGCACTTGGGGCAGAAGAAAGGGAGTCACTTCAGCACAGTGACTCACCCTGAGCACAGCAGGACAGTGAGATACCAGGAGCATCTGCCACACTCACACAGGGCTCTGCAGACCGTATCTCCTTAACTAAGGCTTACCTTACAAAGCCAAGGTGCTTCAAAAATTCATGATTGTATCTGTCTTGCTTTTCACCTGCACACACGGGTGGCCTTGGAGGAGCGTTCTGTCTCCACCATCCAGACAGCTGGAGCCACCCGGGTCCTCCTGCAAGTCATGGTGGAGCTCCCGAGGTGATTATCACCCACTCTGATCGAGCATGTTTTAGGACACGACCTGGGGCCCACCAGCCACTAATCATCTGTCAGGAACACCCCCAGGGGAACACCAAGGAGCTGATGTCCACGGCCAGTTTTGGTGCTGCTGCAAACACCCCACAAGCACGGATGAGCTGGTGGTGCTCGCAGGCACCGGGCACAGCTCCCTGGGACATTAGTGCCCTTTTCCATGGAATCCTGGAAAAACTGCAGCCCTACACACGTAACCCGGCCTTCAAAGTTCCTTGCGGATGATGTGGCCAAGCCATGCTTTCACCCCAGAATCCCACTCTGTGCCTGTGTAGCCTCATGCACCTGGCAGGAGCAAAGGGCTCTCTGTGTAGCAGGGCACAGTTTGACTCGAGCCACCTTGTATTCAACCATAAACTGAAGAAGAAAGTTGACTTAGCTTGCATTATTTTTTTTTACACCTCAGCTTTCAAACTGGGTTTATCTGTGATGCAGCACCTCACAAGAGGGCACCAATGGAAAACCATCACACCACCATCAGAATCGCTTCTACCCCCTCAAATTGATGTTTAACACTGCCTGCCTTCACTTTGTCCAATAAAAACCTGCAAACCAACCCCTGGCAATTACAGAACATTAATGCCATGAAAAATTATACTGGGTTGAATGTATCCACACTCCCTGCTATCAGAAAGGTTTTCTCAGCCTCATGTTTCTATTTGGGATTAGGAAGGGAGTTGTGAAAGGCAAGTATTGTTCCGTCACAAATAGCTCCCTTTCAGCCTCTACAGAAGTCAGGTAATGAATTACAGGAGGTTTCTTTTCCCTTTTGGAGAGGTCAGCAGATATATCAGCTCCTGGGAAAGCTGATCCCTGTTGTTTGGCTACAAGGGGAGCTGAAAAAGGCTCCTAATGAGCTCCAGGGAGTGGATGCTGGCAGAGATCCAGCACCTTTGCCTGTGAAACCAAGACAAGTGACAAGAGGCAGGAACCACCTCTGGCCCAAGCACAAGTTAAAATTTCAGGTTTGCATTTCGTGGCTGGCAGCTCTCACACCAGCCCTGGGCACTCTGCTTGCAGACACCCAAAGAACCTCCCGAGCTGGAAGTGACTCACAAGGACCATCCAGCCCAGCAATCCCACCCTGTGCACCCCTGGCAGCGCTGTCCAAAGGCTCCTGGAGCTCTGGCAGCCCCGGGGCTGTCTCCCCAGGGGCAGAGGCAGGGCTGCTGCTCTCCCCCCGGGCCGTGCAGGTACAACACAGCCTGTGTGCAGGCAGGATTAGCACCTGTGGAGCACCCTGCTCACACCCATCCACAGAGCTCTGCACCGGGGAGCTCTTCTGGACACACACACGGCCCAAAGCTACCACAAGCTCTGTGCTCCCCGGCACCGGGGGGGTTATGGGGTGTCCAACCCCACCCGGCTGAGCTCCCTGGCTGTGTCCAACTCCACCTGGCTGTGCCATGGCGTGTCACAGGGCTGTGACACGCCATGGCACAAGCCCCGAGCAGCAGCACCACCCCACTCAGCCACAAGTTCAACAAAACAGGGACTGCTTCCTTTTTCCACGGGGATGCTCAAGGAGGAACATTTAATTCAAGACCTCTAATGCAAACACCTCCTCTCTTTTTTTTTTTTAAACTAGGCAGTAGCTGCTGTCATTTTCATGCTGCGTTCTGACACACTTCCACCACATCTCTGCCAATAGTTTTAATTTCATTGGAAAAATCAGCTCTGAGCGAGAGTGACAAGCTGCACGTTGGTGACGAGGCTGTCAAGTGATGGATAATGTAGGTTTACTTTAGCTGTCAAAACTTTTCAAAGCTAAAAATAGGTATCACAAGCTTCTGGACTCACTGCACTGAAGCATTAAACACACAGGATATTGACACCCTCAGAAGCGCCCAAAGCCACTCACAGCTGAGTAAAATGAGCAATGTGTGATGGACAGCAAAGGTCTGAGTTTTCCTTGTCTGGAGAAGAGAAGAACAACACACTACAGGATGAAATCTCATATCCATGCTGGCCAAAGTGAAGACAAGGCGCTGCACGCACACCTTGAAACAGAACAGCACAATATGGGATGCAAACACGGGCAAAGACAGAGAGACAGAGAAAAGCTTAGAGAGAAAAACTTGTACCCTGCTATCCCAGCTCTTGGTCCAGGTCCCACAGAAAGGGAGGGCAGAGATCTTCACACAGCAGCTCCTTCTTTCCTGCCCATCATCCCTCAGCTGCCCCTGCCCAGCAAGAAAGGGCACAGAGCTGTGAGGCTGGGAAGGATGGGAAGCAGGGAAAATCAAGGGGTTTTGCCAGAGGGATGAGATTTCCATGCAGCGGATGAGTCCTCCCCAAGCAGTGACCCATTGATGGACACCAGCCAGGCAGCAGCTCCCCAAAGGGGTCAGTGCTTTTCTGGGTCAGGTGGGATAGGAGGAAGGGCATAAAGAGGCACCATTTACCAGCCAAATCCAGGTTTTTTTATTCCCTCTGAGGCACTGGGAGACAAGCACAGGCAGGGCTGTCCCTACATTAGGCCAATAGTTATGACAGAAAGAAAATGAAGCGTCATAAGGAATTACTAATTAGATATTATCATAACCCTGTGTATAACTGAAGCAGCACTCTGATGTGCTTTGTAAATAATTAGCAAATTAACTTTCACAATGCGGCTGCAAGGCAAGTATTATCCCCATCTCCTGCACGGCCCTGATGGAAAAAAAAAAGACAGTTTGGGTAGATTGTTCCCCTGCCCTGGACAACTGCAGAGCTGCCCAAACAGGGAAGGGACATCAAAGAGGAACAGGGAACTGGAGGGTCAGGGGGACCTTGTGGCTCTGCACAACTCCCTGACAGGAGGGGACAGCCAGGGGGGTCGGGCTCTGCTCCCAGGGAACAGGGACAGGACAGGAGGAAATGGCCTCAACCTGTGCCAGAGGAGGTTCAGGTTGGAAGCATCAGAAGGGGCTGCCCAGGGAGGTTTGGAGTGCCCATCCCTGGAGGTGCCCAAGGAAGGCCTGGAGGTGGCACTCAGCGCTCTGGGCTGGGGACAGGGTGGGCATCGGGCACAGCTGGGACTCAATGGTCTCAGAGGTATTTTCCAACCTAAATGATTCTGTGATTCCATGATTCCTCAGGTGCTGGAGGCAGGAACTGAGAGGGGAAATGCTCTGCACGCCCAGCAGACCCAAAGGAAACGGCTCGGAGCAAACTGAGCACACAGCTCCAAGCACGGCCCATCAGTGCCTGCCAGCTCCGGGGACATGGCACAAAGCACCCTGCCAGTAACCCTTCTGTCCAGACAGACCTTCCCTGTCCACCCAGTTCCACCTGAGCAGGAGGGCTGCCACAAGTGTCCTTGCTCCCTCCTTCTCCCACACAGAGGGAGAAGGGAGCAGAGCAGCACCACAGCCACCCGCCCACACCCTCCTCGTGTCACTGCCACCTTCCCCCCGCCGTGTGGGGCTGACTGGCACATCCAAACCCAAGTCACCCCCTCGACAGCTCACTGCCAAGTGGTGGGAGCAGGGAAGTGAGGGGAGGGAGCACAGGGGAAGAAGAGGGCAGGAGCACCGAGGCTGCTGTGACTTCGTGCCGGATGCAGGCTCCGAAAGAGGCAGACTCGTGTCTATTTTAGATGTGCTGCATAAAAATAAAAGATGCTGGTTGACTGCACATGTTCTCATTTTTAGAAAACAAGCTCCAATTTATTTCTTCTATTACAGCCAGATGGTTAAAAAAAAAAAAAAAGAAACAACCAAATCTCCCCTCAATGTCACCTCAATGAAAAGAAGCCCTGACCTGGTTTCAACCTCCCTGGACCAGAGCATGGCACAGGAACCATGCTGTTAACACCTCTCTCAGGGGGCTCTGACCCCACTCACAGCCTGACCCTGAGCCCTCAGGGTGAGCAGAGATCTGGACCTCAGGTCCTGCCCAGAGGGCCACCAGCACTGAGTGTCACAGGATGACTCAGGGTTATAAACATTACAGGTGGCACACATGGCCGGCACAACTCGACTGACCACATGTCTCTGCTCTATGGCTCAGTGCCTTCCCTGCTTCTCCTTTCCTATTAACTTGTTCTAAGCTGCCTTGAGGGGTCTTTTTCCCCTTTAAAACTCACATCAAGTTATTTAATTGAAAGAGCAACACAGCTTTATATGAAAGTAAATGCTGATTTTCAACTTGCCCTATTTATCCTCCCCTCATTCAAAGCCATGCCACAACATCCCATATAACTCCATTTCCATGTAGCTGTTTGCCAGTGCCGTGCTGCTCACGAGGAACAAACCTTTCATTTCAAAGCACAATTTGTATCCATCTGTGGCCTCTGCCAGGCACCCACAGTGGTGGTGCCCTGCCAAGTCCAGGTTCAGTTTCAGTGGGACACAGGGAGTCACTGGCAGAGCAGCTGAGATACACCGAGATCTCCACCATGAAGATGCTCCTGGCAAAAAGGGAAGTGGGATCAGGTTCTCAGGAGAGGTTGTGCCTGCTCCATCCTTGGGATGTTTTCAAGCCCTGCCTGGAGAAGAGGCTGGTTTGGTCCCAGAGCTGATCCTGCTTCGGGAGGATCCCACACGTCCCTTCCCACCTGACTGACACGGTGACCCCAAACTCAGGGGAACTGTCCAAACAATTCCCAAACACTCAGGACCTCCCATGCCTGGCAGGGAGGACATAAGGCAGAGAGGACATGATCCCCAATCGAGGGGAGATGAGCCACTGCCTTGAAGCCTCCTCACAGCTCATGGAATGACAGGAGCTGAGAAACACAACCAGGGAACACCTTTAAACAAGGAGTCTTTTCCATGGCCAGCAGGACAAGGAGAGGAGAGGCAGAACAAGCGCAAAACAAAAGCATGGAGCAACTGGAGGCATCTTCTCTGAACTGCAGTCAGAAGTCTTTGGCTATCTTTTGGTACCAGCACATTTGAAAGAAAATAAAGAGCCTCTTAAACCTTGTTCCAAACTACTTTTTGGAGGAAGGCCACGGCTCATTACGGACACAGCAGGCAAAGAATACCTGGATTGTGGTACTCCAACCCCAGCCCTGCTCCTTTGAGCCCATGTCTGAACCCTGACAGACAACAGCTACAGCCACGGGTCACACACTCACCTCTGGAAGGGCTGCACTAGGGTCTCACCCGAGCCTCCAGTTCTAATGCCACTGCCACGTGACCTTGCCTTCTTACTTGTACAAATGTGAGACTGAAGGCTCAGAGATCCATCATTTCTCTGAGTGATCCCTGAGACTGAGAGTTCATACACAGATTAACTTCTTAAGCAAGCTCAAGGGCAGAGACCTGGCCCCTTTTACTGGCAAAAGACTTGAGTTCTGAAAATCATAATAGTTCCAGAACTGCTGATTGCTTTTCCTCATCTGTACTTTTTTTTTTTAAAGTCCTGCCTGTTCCTCCTACTTCTTATGAGGCTTTTCAGTATTTGTCTGTTACTTGAACGCTAAAGCCTGATTTAGGATTAAACACAACATTTGGGAGGTGGACTCCAATGCTGCCTGCTGTCACTGTTCCAACTCTAAGAAGCTCGGAGAGATATCACGGCAGATCCTGCTCTGCCTAAGTCTGTGTGACCAAAGCTATTTTCCCTTTATTCTATTCCTCCCACACACGCACACAACGTGATTAATACACAGGGCATGGGATGGATAGCGGTGGAGAGGCATTAAAGTTGCAATAAATAGGCAGGGAGAACAAAAATACACTGCAGAGTAACAAAGCAGCTCAGGTTCACTGGCTGCAGTGATTGCCCAAAAGCAGAAGTGGGGGATCGTGCGCTGAAGCACGTCAAGAATGCTGGGCTTGGTCACTTGGAGAAGTGACTTTTATAACGTGGCCCACTTCCCCCAGTGCAGCCACACTCGGGCACAGAAGGGAACTCCCCAAATATAAATAACCACGTTCCGCATTTCGGGGTTCTGCAGAACCCAGCTCAGAGGGCACAGTGAGCATCCATCTCCTCTCCCATTTCAGTAGCACACCAAACTCAGAGCTTCCTGCATCAGCCACGGGTCAGAGTCCTGGAGAGACCCTTGAGAAAGCAGAATAAAAGCCAGAAAACCTCGTGTCTCCTGCACGCTGCCCACCAGGGGATCCCACAGCACGGCTGATCCAGAGCCTCTCCAGGGAGGAGCCTCCTCCTCCTCCTCCCTCTCCACCCTGGTCCTTACAGCAGGTGTAAGGCCCCCTGGGACATCAGCTTGCAGGACACAAGCGGAGAAGCTCTAAAAGCCACAGCAAAGCAGCACAACCCCACAGCTGGCAAGGAAAGGTTAAACCAAGGGTGTCCATCTGGTACTGGGCTTTGGAGTGAAGTGTTCTGATGACACTGCTGGGACTGCAAGAGAGCCAAACAGGCTCCAAGACACCTCCTTCCTCCCCAGACCTCTCCAAAAATGACCACATCAGGGCTGCCACATCCTGCCTACCTCTTCCAGCAACCTGGCTCCCAAAACACAGCTGGCCAAAACACCACAATTTTATTTTCTGGCCATTTGGGCTCCCTGAACTTGTTCACTGTGCACTGAGCAAAGCCCCAGTGCTGCTGCAAGGAGGGGAGAGGGGACACATGGCCCTGATTAAAAGGCCAGCTCAGGCTCAGAGCCACGTCCCCACCAGTGGGCAGGGAAGCACAGGAGGGAACTGGGGCTGGATTAGGGTGAACCAGGTGCACAACTCACAGGTTACACTCTGCATCAGTGCCTTGGGCTGATCCACAACCACTGGCCCCTGCAGGTGGTTCAAGCTAGAAGTGCTCAAGACCTGCTCTTACAAAACCATCACAAATGGTATGTCCCTCCCAAAATTGAAAAAAAAAATAGGATTAACTTCTATGTTTCCCATGGAAGAAGCACTAGGCTTCAGGGCAGCAGCCCCTCTGGCTCATGAGTCAGTATTTGATAGAACAGAGTGGGAGAGAAGGGAAGAGAAGTGGAAACCTCTCCAATCTTTCTGTTTGCCTTAAATGCACTGTAGTTTATGTCCTCAATAAAAGCCTGTGCATATCTTTCCAACTTAAATGTGGATTGGAACCTCGGGATTACTGCCCTGGCAGAATTAACGTATTAGACATAAAAACCATAACATTTCATTATCCATTGTAAACCACATGTGCTTTCCCCCTGGGGAGACTGGAAATATCACCCAATTTCACTATCATTTTCTGTTAACTGACTGCCCTGCCACATGTTCACACACTGGCACGCTCACTTTGGTGATATAGCAGTCCTCTGGCTTCATTCTTCTTTCTTTATGATGCTGACATTTTTTTAAACCGTGTTTTTCTCTTCCGTTTTTGTCTCTGAGAAGGCACCACTCTACAAAACCACTCAGCTGGAAAAAAAAACTTACCCTGGAACAAAAAAACGGCTCATATTTGTCTAGCTGGAAACATACCATAACCTGATGTCTGAAACAAGGGTAGAAGGCAACACAGAGGCAAGAAAACCTCAAACACAACAGGCAAGAAGACTCAGACTCATTTATGGGCACAGTGGGGTCTGTGGTCAATAGTGAGGCACTGAAGAACACAATCTCTTCCCTCTGCAGTTCAAACTCCCTGTATTCCTCCCTCTCACTGTTAGGCTGGCTGAAAATTCAAAGACATGCACAAGCCACAGGTTTTGTCTGTCTCTTCGAAAGGTCAAAACCGAGGAGCAGCACAACCCCACACAGGAGGAATGGGCCAGCTGGCAGCAATTTGGAGTGACCACACAGAGGAAGTGTGGGGAGGAACAGGGCCCAGAGAGGAGCCTTTAAAAGCCTGGGTCACCCTTATATTGCAACTTAGAGGCTGCCTCAGGGAGTCCTTTTATTTAATCAGTTTTGTATCCTTGCAAAGATTAGTGACCAACTGTCCCGGTTTAGTGCTGCCATGTTTCTATAAACATTCTTGGATGTGCTTCCTTGGATAAAACATGCAGCTGCTGACATGGGCTCTCATATAAACATTTCCCTCTGCATTTCCAAGAAGCCTGAACGTTTTTATTCCCAAGAGACCACTCGTCCTGCTCTGCAGGCTGGGGGCTCTGCCCCAGGATGGAGAGGGGAAGGGAGCAGGAGGAGGGGGGCAGGAGCTGCAAACACCAAATCCACCCCAGCCCTTACTCACATGAGGGTGTCACAGCAGTAAACAGGACCAAAGGGAAACATTGGTTGTCCCACGTAGCTCCTGGAATGAGAAAGGAGGATTAAAAGGTCAGCTTAAGCATCCAGATGTGCAGAGCTGCTGTTCAGCTGCCTGACCCCCTGAAACACACCTGGGCCAAACTCTGGCAGCCAGGCTTTTATCACTAACACCACCTCGACCTGCCAGTGCAGGGGGGGAAATAATTCAAATGCAAATTGCATCTCACTGTTTGTTGCTGTTTGTATCTTGCCAGAGCCACAAAAGCCAATTACACGGTTTCCCTTCGGTCTGTGGTCGGTCAGCTCCAGACACTGAGGGCTGCAGGCAGCATTTACTTGTCCTAAAGCAGCTTTCCACAGGCCTTGGGTTCAGCTAATTGTACCACCACTACTGATCTGGAGTTTTACAGAAAGCTTGGCTCCCAGCTGAATGCTCTCAGCAAAATTACGCTCGGGGTTAGTGTGGATCTCACAGAACAACAAGCTGGAAGCACTGGCAGAGGTTTCAGGTAGCAAAACAGGATGATTTAAAAAATAAATCTCTAGAATGCCTGCACAATGAAAGCAGTAAAAGGTCACTTATCCCCAGCAAATATCACCCCCACACGCTGCTCAGAGATTGGAAACCTGAGTGGATTGACAACTCCTGAGCATCATCCAGCAGAGATTTCCTATGGCTCTTCTCCCTGACCAGTGCTGCCACCACCTCAGGACACGGGTTTGGGGGAGGCAGAGCCTGCTGATGGCTCCTTATGGAAAATGGCTGTTCTCCCACACCAGGAACGTGGGAAGAGCAGGGCACCCCATGGCCAACCCACCACATGACACTGAGCCCTCCAAAGGCCTCGCAGCTCCAAGGGCTGGGGATGATGTAACACCATCAGACATCTGCCAAATAAATAAGCGAGCTCCAACATGCCTTGCTCCCAACCTGCACAGCAATTTCCATTCCAGAGCAGGAACCTGTACTGGGGTTTAATACCCTCTCCAATATATCCCTTTCCACAGAGAAAATCTGTGCCCACTGCTCCAGGAACACACGTGATCCTTGTAAGCAGATGTCAGCCTCCAAAGCTGAGAAAATGACTTTGTTCTTGGGGATCAGGGAATTTAAAATGCAAGAAGTTGGAATGTCCTGCTGAGTTTGGTAACTTAAACCCCGGGAGGAAACACCTGCTCTCTGAACAGCCGCCTCTGTTTTATCCATCCATAATTCCACAGGAATGGCCCTGTGCTCATTGACAATCCAGCAGCCACGGCCAGAGAGCTGGGAAAGAGAGGAGGGAGCTGCCAGGAGCCCCAGTCCCACAGCACTGCCCCACGCAGCAGCTCTCAGACAAACACTTCCAAGCTGGTGCTGCTTCACAAGGATGCACCAAACCCAACAGAAGTTCCTGCACCCACCCCCCTGCAGGGACACCCGTTCACCCCAGCAGGGATTTGGGGTCACAGGTGCACAGCTACCCTTCCCCTCTCCCAGCAAACAGCAGCATTTCCCAGCTTTTTACAGCAGGTAAAGCACAGCTCCGGGATCTCACAGGGAAGAAGAGGCACAGCTGGAAAAAAAGGGATTTTCATCAAAAAGTCAACAACAATTGGATGTAGTCATTATCCCAGAGATCTGCTTGGTGGAGTCCCACAGGATAAAGCCCTGGAAGGCAAAAAGGCCCATGAAGAATGCTTAATACTCAATGATCACCTCCTCCAAGCAGGAAGGCAGGTAACAACTCCAGGAGACCTGTGTGGACGAACAAGGAGCTCCTGGAAAAACTCCAAAACAAAAAGGAGGATGGAAGCAGAGACAGTAGGCTGGGAAAGAGATTGTCCCAGCAGCCAGGCTGGACAGGGCTTGGTGCTAGTGTATGGAAGGTGTCCCTGCCTGTGGCAGGGGCCTGGAATGAGATGGGATTTAAGGTGCAGCTGAACACAGGGTGCCCCACACGCCTTGTGGAGTCAGGAGGGCTTGGCACAAGAGGGACCGTGTCTGTAGGGAGCTCAGGACAGCCAGCAGCAAATCAGCAACACTTCTGGGAAATTTTATCCTGCGAAGGATATGGAGATCAGCTTGGAAGTCCTAATTCCTGCTGGCCTGAGTCCTAACGATGGGCAGAGCTGTCACTGTCACTGCACCATGATTAAATCTGCACTGGCACCCAGGCCGGGCACTTCCCCTTCCCAGTACCCCTGGAGGGCTGTGGAGAGCCCCGAGGAGAGGCTGTGCTGGCCCAGAGCTGGGCTTGGGATGCAGCAGCTCCACAGAGCCTCCCCCACCACCACGTACTCAGCACAGACAGGCTCTGCCAGGATGCGGGCACCCAGCGCTGGCAGCTGCCACTTGGGTACCCAAGTCCTTCTCCCAGCCCAAAAAATCCTTCTCCCAGCCCAAAAAACCCTCCTCTCAGCCCGCAAAACCCTCCTCCCAGCCCAAAAAACCCTCCTCCCAGCCCCTGCCCCATCACAAATGCCTGCCCTCAAGCAGCTCCCTCGGACATGTGGCATTTCTCTCCCTTGCCTGGCTGGAGCTGAAGAGCACAAGAGATGGACACCCAGCTCATGAGCAAGTCCCCAGGAGAAGCAGATCTCGGGCTCCCCAAACTGAGAACAAACATCCTTCCCCATCCTCGAGTCCCTCCTGGGACAAACCAGGGTGAGGGCAGCCCACTGCCACCAGCACTGCCAGGAATCAAGCCTGCTGCAGGTGAGGCAGGAGCTGTCCTGTAATTAACACTTCATCAGAGCCCTCACAGGGAAAGGGACCAAGTCCAGATTAGGCAGACAAGCTCAGCTCTGACAGCTCCTAAGCTTAGCTTAAAGCTGTACTTCAATAATATGTGTTGAACACAGCGCTCGGGATGTGCAGAGCTTTTAATGCATCTCTTGAAAGGTGAGCAGAAAAGCAAATGAAAGTGTTGCTAAAATAACTCCATTTTCCCATGTAAACTAATGGAAGTTCAGCTAGAAGACCTACAAAGCATTTTTATTTTGTGTAAGAAAAACCTGATACCTGACTACCCTCAGGTCAGGGCACTGATGTTTTCTCCCCCCAGGAGCTCCAGCCTTCTCAGGGATCTGTTTTGTCTTATCTACAAAAGCCTTTTCTTTCCTTTTGCTGTTCTGGAAGCTCTCAGGGAAACCCCAGCATCCCCAACAACTGCTGTAAATCCCCAATTCTTTTCCTGATTTAAGCATGGCTACAACACCCGGTATCATCAGTCGGTACTTACCCTGGAAAACATGTAACTCCAATTCAACAATCCTATTACACATGCTCCCGGCATTTGTACAGGAGAGATTTAGCTCTTAGCTCTCCATTGCTTTATCTCTTTCTGGGTTTGCCAGGGCAGAAATTATCCCGGGCTATAAATGGGACATATCCAAATGCTTCTCCCATCTTTGCTGCAAATCTGGGAGAAAAGCTCACGTAGCTGCTGTGCACTGCCTGGTGCCTGTAGCTGTGGTAGGAGGGTAGATCCACCCCAAAACTGCCTCGAGGCTGGCAGGGGTCTCATCCCATCCTGCTCTCTTCTGCCTCTGATCCCCCAAACTCCACAGGCCAGGTGCCCCTGACCCTTCCTGTGCCCTGCTTTTGTCAGCAAACCGAGCCACCACCGAGCCGTGGCCGTGCCTCAGCAACACACCCACCTCTTGCATAAAAAAATAAAATAAATTAGAGCTAAACCACTTCTGCCTCATTTATTCCAGGAGCACTGTTCCCACAGGCCTCTGTCCATGAGACACGTGTGCAGTTCCTGAATCACCATCTCCTCCATCTAACACTGACACCCAGTTTTAAGGCTCTTTTCCCATCCACCTGCCAGGTACCTCTTGCCCAACACCTGTCTCTTACCTCACATCACACCTCCGACACATTCTTGTCAACTCATGCTTTAGTCACTGTTAGCAAGTCCCAACCCCAGCTGTCCCTGCCAGCAAGACACTTCTATCTCCGTGAGAACATCAGCCCAGCTTCCTGGATCCCTGCTCCCACAAAGTCTGGGACAGCCCACGGAGCAGCAGAGCTCTCGAGAAACAACTGTCAGGGCAACAGCGGCACTTCCAGAGGCTTTGGGCTCATCCTGCAGCAGCTCCACGTGAGGAGCACCAGCTGGGATGGACGTGGAGAGGAAAGGAAGGATTAAGACAAATGGCTGTGCAGATGTGTCAGTAAAATCAAGCTGCCCAAACCCACAGCAACTCAGTTCTGGAGCATTAAAAAGTAATTTAAAAAAATAAATTCACCCTGGTACTCAAGGACACAATTTTCTTTTTTTTCCTGGAAAGAAACGCCAAGGGAAATGGAGAGCAGGTCACAGGCAGCCCCAGCCGTGCTCCACCAAAGCTGCTCACAAGAGTTTCCCCTCTTTCCCCCTCTAAGGCCAAGTGCTGCTTTGGCTTCCAAGGGGAACAGCCCCCCTCACCTTGGGAGCACAGCACCCAACCCCACAAGGAGCCATTCCCATAACACTCACAGTTTCACTCACGACACTGCCCTACAAGGAAATAAAACCCTGTAGCATGCCTGGAAATGCTCCCAGCTGTTTCCTCTGGAAACATCTTCTCCCCACCCTTGCAGCACCCTGAACTCCTCTGGCTGTGCTGTTTGGCTCTGCCCCCGAGGCGTAGCTGCTGCAGCCCCTCACCCCTGACCCACCACTTCCAACATCCCTTTCTCCTCCTCCTCCTCCTCCCTCCCTCTTCCATCTGGCCCTTTCCCACCAGCCAAAAAGCCCAGCCCTTGTCCTCCCCTCCAGGCAGCTCTGATCCCCGTGCCCTCTCCCCACCCTGCTCCCCACTGCACTGTGGCATCCAAACACTGCAAAGTTCAGGAACCTGGAAGAGTTTCCAGAGGGAAAAATTTAAGAAATAGCCCTTGAGTGTGTGCTGAGTGTTTTTCTTTGCAACAGAGCTTGCACCTGACTGCAGGCACCACTGACTGTGGACACTCCTCACCTCACCTGTCATCCAGCTCGTCCCACACCACCTGCCTCTCCTCAAGGAAAACCTGGACTGGGGTCTTTGCCTTGGGTTTGTGTTCTGAGAGCGACTCTGCAGGGCAGCACAGCCTTGCAGCAACGTGTCCTGGCTCAGCAGGCTCCCCTGCCCCCATAGCACCAGGAATTTGCTCCCACAGGTCCCTCTGGAAGAGCCCCTCTCCAGGAGGTGCCCGGACACAGCGCCGCAGGTGCAGATCACACACACCAAAGAGGGAAACCTCCCCTCTGCTTTCACTCCAGCTCTGCCTTCAAATCAGCCTCTCTGATGTGCTGCTTCTCTCTCATTACTGCTCCTTTTGCCTCCTGGTCCTGTCCACGGCTCTGGCCTTTGATGACACCCTCAGCTCCATCACCAGGAGTATTTTATCAGTGCCTGCCCGGCTCTTCCCTTCCCCAGACTCACCCTGTGCACCTGCTCCTCCCAAGATACTTCTCCCCAGTCCAGGTGCCGGCTTTCTTTGTGGCAGGGCTGCAAGATCTGAGCTGTTCCAGGGCTGAGCACATCCCCTGTGGCAAAGCCCGGCTCTGGGACCAGCCCAGCAGCACGCAGGGAGGTGGCAATCTGCACCAGATCTCTGTTTATACACATACACACACACAAAAACGCTGCTAAGTGCTTTTTGAGAGGGAGGTGGGACCAGAGAGCTCCTCTAACCTACACAATCCTACCATTCTGTCAGTTTCTTGTAAACAAAATAATCCAGGCTGGAGCTGGAAGCGGCTGCTCACTTGACAGCACAGCAGAGAGGTCTTGCAGCTCCGTGTCCCCTCTGCCGTGGCATTTCACTTCTCTAATCAATCACAACTCAGACAGGATGCCAAAGGTCTCTCTCTAATGCTCTACCTCTGGAAATCCTCCCGTAAGGAAGGAGATAATTGCACCTGCTGAAGGCTCAGGGACATCACCACAGTGTAACGTGCAATTATTGTAGCACCTGGAGAAATTGGATAGAGAAAGCACCAGTGCAAGTCCCACTGCTCAAAAAATACTTCATGCTTTTCCCTTTCCCCAGTGCTTTCTGACAGGGAAGGGAGGGCTGATTTCTGGAGATAGGCTGTTTCAATTGAACCTTTAATTTTATTTGGCAGCCTGTTCCCAGCCCAGAGGTGTCCATGGCTTCCAGGGGCATTTTCCAGAGGAGCAATTCTGCCCCTGGGAAGTGAGGAGCTCTCAGCTAGCAGCAGTAAGAGAGAGATGATGTTCAGTTTGACAATGAGACTGTCAGTGGGCTCTGAAATGTCACTCCCACACCTCGCAGATGCAGTTGGCTCATCCCCTGTTTCACAGGAATGTACTGGAGCTCCTTTTGTAAGTGATACAAAATGTTTCACCAGGCTGGAGCTTTCATTTGAGGGAAAAAAAAAAAAAAGCTCTCCTTCCCTTTCCATTGAAAGGCATTTTAATTAATTGTCTTGAACATATTTAAACTGTTCCATCTTTTCTAAAGACACTTTTCCAGGGACAAACCATGTCCTTAAGCAGAACCCATATGGCACCAAGCTGAACTAAAAAAGCCCCAGAACAACATAAAAATGAACTGATATTTCAAGAAGGTGCATCTTCCACCTATCATCATTCTTGTCCCTGGCTTTTCCAGAACTTTTATCTGTGAATAACTCTGGAAGGATAACCAGGACAAATGTTTGTATAATGGCAGCCTGACAGTGTAACTTGTTTTGAAACAAGCGTGTAAGATAAATCACAACTGGAATGACAGGAAAAAAAACCAAGTGAGAGGAGACACCAAAAACCCGTGGGAGCAAGATAACACAAGTTCTGGTATCTAATCTTACAAGTCAGCCCATCATTTCAGTACCAAAAATAATCCATTAGATGAGCTTTTCTTTTTAGCATCAATTTTCAATCCATATAAAAAAAAGTCCCAAAAAGCCTTAAGCACCACCACTGCAATCTTCACATCCTCTCTATCCCTTCACACTTCTTGCTCCTCTCTGGCCAAATGCAGGTGGAAAAGGAGGGAAGCCCTACAAAGCAGCCCAACGTCACTGTACCCTGAATCCTGCACAAGTGAAAATGTGGATGTAGAAAGCAAAATTTATCCCTGAGTTAATATTTCACTCAGAAATAAAGCTCCCATTTTTAACCTGTGGCAACTCGACCGCCACTCCTTGCCAGTCCTGACTTGGAACTTTGTGGAAATGGGACTGGGCTGTGACATTTTCCAAGGGCCCAGATCTATACACCCATGTGCTGCTCTTCACCAGCTAGACACACCAGATTTGTCTCCTGGGGCTGGAACAACACTATTTGTTCTCTGTTCCATCACACAAAGTTTAAAAGTGAACTCGGTAAGGTTGGTTATTTGCCTTAAAACTAAGGCAATGGTCACTTCACCACTGGCAATAAAATCAGCCTGTCCTTAGAACTCACCACAGCTCTGTAAATTGCTCTTCCTTCTCCACAGGAGGCCGAATTTTCTTGTTGGAGAAAACTGGCCATGTACAAATATTCCCAATATATAAATCCCAATCAGCCCATGGATTGGCTGCTGATATTGGGCTGGAGAAAGGAAGACAAGCACACCCCACACCAAACCCTGTGCAGTTGTTCTCCTCCATTACACAAACACTTGGCAGGCTTCCACTGTAAAATTTATGCACTAAAATTAGCTCTCACAATTGCAATCAATTGCAACAATCAAGCATAAGTAATTCCAGGGAAAGGGAGGTGAAAAAAAAAAAAAAAAAAAAAGTGAGCATGGCAAACAATGCCAGAGCACTGCAGTGGTTCCTCCATGGGTCCATCCTTGTGTCCAGCAGAGTTTTCCTGCTCCCAGGGCTGCAAATACAGCACTTTTCACCCTCCTGTGTGACGTACTCAGCACACAGAGCCATGGGACAGTGCCAGAGCACAGCTTTGGGCAGGTTTTTTTTTTCTCCCCCCATGAAACAACAACTGGTGAAACTCGCAATAAATGTTACATTGTTTGGAAGGAAAGGCAGGAAATGTATATAAACTTCTGGCAGCCAAACACATATGGCAGGAATATGCTGGAGAATACAGAACGCTCCAGAGAACACAAGGAATTACAAGCCCTCCCTGGGTAACTGAGTGTAAATATTACAGCTGATGGTCTCTCCTCTCCCACATACAAATAAATATCTGTGCCCCCTCCTTCATCTGGGCTGTCCTCTGTCTCCTTATACCAACAATCCACATAACTCCTGGCCCCTGAGGACCTGCATCTTGCATGTCATCACACATTAAAACTCAATTACCTGCCACTGTTTTCATTCCCTTCTGGGGTCTGGGCTGGATTTCTCTTTCAAACAGGTCGCAGCTGTATTATAAAGGAGCAGAGGTAGATAAACAAGCAGATGGTGTTAGAGGCACATTTTAGTGTTGCAAGGAGTGCAAGAAGCTGGCGTGGTACAGCCTGATCAAACCAGCAAAGCCCTCGGTACCACAGAAATGTCTCCTTTCCTCAGTTCCCAACAGCAGATGCTCTTCTGACCCACACCTATCCCACCAAAGACAAAACCAAGCATAAACTCATCTAAAACTATTTTAAAGCCAAGAACACTGAGAACATTTCGGATTATTTCATATTTAAGACAGTATTTACACTTCCAATGCAACTGCAAATGATAAAAGTTATGCACAAAATGTAGGGGTGAAGTCAAGTTATCTAAAATTCCTCATTGTGAGTTGGCATCAAGAGCAAAAAACATTTAGGGAAAGATTTTTTTTTTAAATATATGAGCTACCTGGGATACTTTTAAATATAGCAAAAAAATGGAGATGGCTAGAGGAAAGGATCTGGAAGAAAATGAAGCTGATAATCAGGAATGGTGGATGTAACAACACACCAGGCTGCAGAACACCCTCCAAAAGCAATGGGAAGATAATCTTTGCAAAAAAGCTTTGCCTCAGCAGCAGATGATGCTGAACAATTCTCTATAAATCTCACAGTGCCATGGAAATGACATCCCAAACACAGGAATCTTCTTGGACTGGAGTGACAGGGAAAAGAAAACAGCCACACTCCAAAAGGATCTTAAAACGTTTCCCGTGCTGACTAGCACAAAACCAAACAGCAGCAGCAAGCTGTGCAGCCGTGTTCCAGGAGGGAGAGCCCTCCTGGAGTGCTCCAGGGGCACCAGCAGCCTCTCCAGCAGGAATTCCAGCCCTGGCACGGCCAGGCTGGCACCAAGGTGTGCCCAGGTGGCTGCTCAGGTGACACAAACGCACTCAGGCATTTCCCTCTCCTGCCCCAAACAGCACAGAGCCCTTCCACCCTGGTCACCTCTGTGCCACCCCAGCACCAGGGACACATCTGAGAGGCCTGGGAGCCCCCAGAGCCACGTCCTCAGGTGCAGAGGGGCTCTGCCACCCTGCCAGGAGCTGTTTCTGGAGATCTCTCTGGTTGCTAGGGCAAACTCCATCCTCCAGACAGGGTCTCGTGTGCCAGTCAGGAGAGGGGGAAGGAATTGAGAGGAGGGATGACTAAGCAGGGGAAGGTGAGAAACCAAACAAAATGCCAGCCTGGGGAGAAGAACACGGCCATGGCTTCCATCGGTGCTCAGCTGAACTCCTACGTGGAACGAGCCTGCCTGGATCGAGCCAACAGAGCCCAGATCAGCCTGAAAGACATTTCCCAAGGCTGTGCAGGGCCTCCTGCTGCCCCCCAGGCAGGATGAACTCCATCCAACACCAGCTCTGAGCCAGAGCGTGCATTCATCCAGCTCTCCTGGACTGCTCTTCCTGGTGCTTTACACCAGGGACTCAGCAAGGCAGACAGAGAGGAAGCACTTAGCCCTCAATTGCACACCAAGTCTCCTGCAAAATTAGGAAATTGCTCCAGATGCTCAAAACCCCACAAATAACTGATGGATCAGGTTTCTAGGAGCTGTATGCATGGACAGCTTCTCATTTTCAAAATTACTGGAGCCTTGGTTGACACCAGCCTCTCACACATCTGGATAGCCTTACGTAGTTTACAAAAGACCATGACAATTTTCTATCCTTTTCTGTCTTTTACTTTGAGCTTTCAGCTCAAAAAACATCTTTAGAAAGTTAACAGGGCAAAGGTTGTAAGGAGAGGACAAAGTTGGGGGGGGTATAAACTCTGTTCCCTTTTTTGCACAAACAGTGAAGAGACTTGTACAATAATCTCACTTAGGATTCTAAATAACTCAGTTTTGAAAAATGGGGTTTAAACACCACTGAAACCTAAGACCATAAAGAGAAAAACATATGTTCACATGGACTTAAGAAAGCAAACAGCTTTTCAAAACACAACTCCTCTGACACTCTCCTAAAGAAAGTGTTTTTTATTTAAACCATCATCAGCTGAAGGGCAGGAGAAGGACTCCAGCACATGTCAGCAGGAACTCCCACTCCACACAGGCAAAAACACTGGCACAAAAGTAAACTAATCACTTCCTAAGCTGCTAAGATGCCATTAAAAATTGCTATCTATATACATATATATGTCCATGTGATACTTGTACAGGAACATATCCACTTATCACAATTTACGGCTTTTTAAAAATAACTTCAGGAAAGAATTTGGTCATAGGACAACAGCCTTGTACAGAAAAGACTGAAGAGGAAGACATGCTTTAACACAAGTGAAATCCCCCAGAGTCAGGAGACCCAGCCTTATTGACAGAGATCCTTGAAGGTCTCTTCCAGCCTTGATGATTCTGTGATTCCCTTCTCCACTTCCCCTTAGAGGAAATACAGGTTCATAAATGTTGGGAAGGGAAGTGCCTGTGGCATGGCTAGGATGCTTAGGTGGTTGGAAGTTTCCTGGAGCACCAGGAAGCTCGTGGGGAGGACACAGAATTCACAGTTAGGGAAGGAGGATGGAAGGGACCAGGAGCTCTGAGATATTTTGGGTGAGACACACACAGGGGCTCACCCCATCCCCTGAAAAGCCTCTGAGTTTAAAAAGTGCTTTAATCTGCCTCAGATTGATATAAACAAAGATCCTAGAAACAACTGCCTGTAGCAGCCTGGGAAAGAGGAATTCTGGTATCAGCTTTCACTGTGCAGCTTCATGCTGGAGAGGAGGGAGGAGGCGGAAGAGGGAAGCACAGGAACCACGCTCAGCAGCACAGCTGGACATGAACGGGCCAGTTTCCTTTGTCTTTGGGGTCAGCAGCACCATTAACCCCTCTGCAGCAGGGAGGGGTTCATTAACCCACAGCAGTTAATTGAGCCGTGCCAGGCAGCACAGGTAAGTGGGACCCAGCTCCTCCCAGCTGCACAAGGGACCTAACTGCAGCCCTCCAGGACCTGAAAGGAGCTGCAAGAAGGATGGAGAAAGACTGTTTAAAAGGGTGACAGGACACAGGGAATGGCTTCCCACTGCCAGAGGGCAGGGCTGGATGGGATATTGGGAAGGAATTGCTCCCTGGGAGGGTGGGCAGGCCCTGGCACAGGGTGCCCAGAGCAGCTGTGGTTGCCCCTGGATCCCTGGCAGTGCCCAAGGCCAGGCTGCCACTGACACTCAGCAGCATGGAGCAAGGCGAGGGGACAGAGGGAGGGACAGCATGGCCAAATGCCATCCCTGGAGCCCTGCACATCTGGCAGTGAGGAGGAAGCCCGGTGCCTGAGCACAGCTGCCCTGGGAGCCTGGTCACCCTGCTCAGACGCTGTGTGTGCCTCTGGAAGAGCGCTGGAGCTGATGGAAAGGTCAGCCTGAGCTGCTGCACTTCTGCTTCCAGCCCTCCTCCCCGAGCTGCACGGTTTCTAAATTAATCTGGGTCTTTGGGCTTGTTGGCTTTTATTGCCATTTCTGGGGGCAGAGCCCGGCTTTCCCGCCGAGCCTGTCCCCAGACGAGCTCCCTGAGTGCTTTCTGCAGCTCAGAACATCCCAGCTCTGCCCTCACTCAGCCCAGCGTGCTCCCTGAAGTGTTTCCTAAAAACCCAGGCAAGGAAACGCTCTCAGTCTCCTCCTCATCCCCGCTCCCTGGAACACTTTAATCAGGAACAGCCCTGCTTGGTGGGATTGCGCCCCACGGGTCACACCAGGGGCTCAGCCTGCACCAATCCCCCCCCTCCCCAAATCCTGACCTCCCGACTTGAGGATGCCAGAGGGCAAGAAATCCTGCTTCTGTGCAACAAGGCATTGTTAAAGGGAAAATTCCTCTGGTTGTTTTTTTTTTCTACATCCTTTACAAGTCTTGTTCAGCCTGCAGAAGAGAAGGCTATGGGGTGATCTAATTGCAGCCCTCCAGGACCTGAAGGAGCTGCAGGAAAGATGGAGAAAGACTGTTTAAAAGGGTGACAGGACACAGGGAATGGCTTCCCACTGCCAGAGGGCAAGGATGGATGGGATATTGGGAAGGAATTCCTGCTTGTCAGGGTGCTGAGGCCCTGGCACAGGGTGCCCAGAGCAGCTGTGGCTGCCCCTGGATCCCTGGCAGTGTCCAAGGCCAGGCTGGATGGGGCTTGGAGCCACCTGGGACAGTGGGTCCATGTGACAAATTTTAAGCATGTGAGACTTGGATCCTCATGACTAAAGAGGCAGAGAAAAGGGGGGGACGTGTGGTGGGACACACATGATGCCACAACAGACACCCACACATTTAAGCTATAAAAACCTAAGAGGAAGGATAGCACAGAAGTTTTATCCCAGAGGCAGAAAAAAATCAAGGCTTTGCTTTCTTGAAAACACCTCAGTCACTGAAGAAAGAAAAAATAAAATAGAAGAACAGAGTTATGGTCTGACATGTCATTTGTACTTACCTTGGCAGGATCTCTTGTTTTCCAGAGGTCTAACAGCTCCTAGGCGAGCACAGCAGCTCCAGAGGGACTGAGTCTGACAGTGCAGAGATCCCTGGAAAGCAGAGGGGCTGAGCTGTCCCTCGGGGCAGTCCCATTGACAGGCGATTTTGGTTCCTCTGCTTGGCTTCTGGGTGGCAGAGGGGTCTGAGAGGAGTGGGCCAGCAGGAGGATCTGGGAGCCAAGACGGGCTGATGCCGAGCCCGCGGCACCCAGGGCTGCTGCTGGGCTATGAAGGACAGCTTGCCATGGGAACTGCAAGGAGCTGGCTGGTTTGAGGCACAGAGCCCACGTTTCAGTGAGAGCTGCTCACAGGCAAACATCTGAGCTGCACTCAAGGCTCTCCATTCCCATGTGCTCCCCAGAAGAGGCCAGTCCCACCCAGAGGTACAGCACGCTTCCAAACAAAGGCATTTGGAATTGTTCCTCCCTGCAGCTGCAGCCAGGTGACATGAAGGAATGGCCCCACCACTGTGGGGTTTGAGGGAGGTCCCCAAGGTGCCAGGGAGGCTCAGCAGGCTGCCAGCCCACATCAGCTCCGGGACCAGCCCCAGCCCTGCAGAGCCCACGGTGACTGGAGTGACCCAGTAATCCAATTAGGCTGTCTAGAGACATAAACCACATGGGAAGGAGAAGGGAAAAGGAACGGGGGAAAAACCTCTGCCTAAAGCACAGTGTATCCTCAAAGGAACGGGGGAAAAAGCTCTGCCTAAAGCACAGTGTACCCTCCTCACTGCCCCGAGCTCAGCTCAAGCCGGGGCTGAGCTGGGAGCAGTGCCTGGCAGAGCCCAGCCTGGAGCCCTGGAGCTGCCCGAAGCTGCACGGGGAGACAGCCCTTCCTAACCAGCCTGCTCAGGAACACTTGGAATGCTGGCTCCAGCCTGCTCCAGCTGCTTCCCTGCCTTCTGTCACACAGCATTCAGCCACTGCCAGGTATTCTGAGGAGGGCAGTATCCAGAAACCACGTGGCTGCAACGGGACATGGGGAGCGACTGATGATGCTCAGGAGTCCCTCCCAACTCCAGATATTCCATGATTCTGTGATCATTCCTTCTGAACACAGCTGGGTGGCTGAGGCTGCTCCTGGGAGCCCTCCCTCAGGGTGCCTGCTCCCTTCTGTCCATCCCACCAGGTGCCCAACTCCAAAAATGTCCATCCCATGGATGCCTCACATCAAACAAACATGAACACGTCCAGGAGAAAGCACCCATCCAGCTTTAAAGGTCAGAGCCCCCAGGAAGAGAAGGGAAATGCAATTTGGGAAAAACCCCACCACGGCAAAAAGGGGATTTCTGGGTAAAACAAGTGTTTCACTGCCAGTGGTTTTCACATACCTAAGAAACGAGCGTGGCCAAAGTGCTAAAAACATGTTTTAGGAGACTTTCCAGCTGAGACAGGAGCTCATGACAGACAGGAGCTCATGACCTCCAGAGCAGGAAGTCACAGCCACCAATGGATTTCTTTCTGGGTGTAAAAGCTCAGAAGCACAAAACCATCACCTCAGCTCCCACGCTGGAAGCCCAGACATCATCTGGGAGTTGGAAAAACAACAAAATTAAATTTAAAAAACCCTTATAAATGCCATTGCTCTGGAAAATTAGAATTCTTAATAGGAAAGTAAACATAAGGCTTGTTCTAGCTGATGATAACTATCAGCATGTCAGGGGTTTCATGGTTTCTCCATTATATAACAAAAGCATCTTGCTTGAACTGCAGGAGTTAAAAACGCAGAACATCCTGACTTCCCAGAGATAATTCTGCAAACAAGGAGTGACAAGGATGCGCTTCCACCACTGATTTCTTTCCTGAATAACTTTATCAGCACTTTCACTCCGCAGGGACATCCAGATGTTTTATCAAGATGGATTTTCACTCCAAGATCCAGGTTTGAAAGCCTGACAGGCTGAGGAGCTGGGCATCAACCTCTTGCTTAGAAAACTCCTGAGTGTTACCCAAAGGGATCCTTTTCTCTGTATCCTGTGACACAAATGAACAGGAGGCACCACTGATGTGTCTGCCAGGCTACCAACCCTTGTGTGAGCGTGGCCAGCAGCTGCACAGGCCCAGGGAGCCACCAAATCCTCAGCAAACACAACATTTTTGTACCCTCTCCACGGACTATTAGCAACAGAACCCGAAATGTCAAAACCCAACTCTTAATTACCGAAGTCGGCACTTAATGACTCCAATTACAATTTCCGCTGATTTCTGAAAATTGGATTCTCCACTACAGTTGCCGTGTTTAAATGAGTTTCTTACCTCACTCGTGGTAATTATACCCTGACAAACTAATTTAAAATACAGTAGAGATTTCCAAAATACTACTTAAAAATGGTGGGGATTTAAGAACAAAACAGTGCTTAAGGCTCCCCCTTTCCACACTTTGTATCACGTTCCTTACAGGGCCCAGGAATGCAGAGGGTTAAAAGGGGAGACATACAAAGGACAGTATTTTGTCAATTCCCCCTGTACTGGGGAATTGTTTTCAAGCTCCTGCTCATAACCTGTAAAAGAAATGGAGAAGTGCAGGAGAGTCCATCTCAAGAAACTAAGCCACCAACAGGAAGAACACATTAAAATGTGATATTTTAGGGCTCATATGATACAGAGAGCAGCGATTTCTCCAGAGCCTGCCTTTTCCATGCATCTTTCTCCTGAAAAAAAAGGAAGGAAAAGCCACTAACATGCCCCGATCCCTTTGCCAACCTCCAGAGTCAGAGATGCAAAGCACAGAGCCCGGAGCTGCAGCAGCCTGGCAGGAGCCACGGGAGCTGTCAGATGGCCACAGCAGCCGTGGCCAAGCCGAGGTGGCTGTGCCAGACACCACCACCACAGGAGTGAGCCCCAGCACCTGGAGAAATTCATCCTCATCCCTGCAGGAGCAGGGCCACTGCCAGAGCCAGCCAGGACATGGCAAAAGCCACCTGAGGGAAAGGTGCAAACAGGATTTCAGTTTGTGAGGGATCAAACTGCCCCAAAGGAGCGCTGACAACTCCAGAGGGACGCTGGGGTGCCACCCTCCAGCTCCTCACGGGGACACAA
Organism: Leptocoma aspasia; assembly: GCA_013399835.1. NCBI lineage: Eukaryota > Metazoa > Chordata > Aves > Passeriformes > Nectariniidae > Leptocoma > Leptocoma aspasia. The sequence goes on along the minus strand of VXAX01006628.1, from coordinate 298,192 downwards.
AGCCCCCACCAGCCCAGCACAGCTGGAGAGGAGCACAGAGCAAACCTGCTGCACGTGTCCACTGTGCACAGAGTCAATTCAGAGTGCACAGGGTCACATTCCCACTCTGGCACAGGGACAGAATACAGCCCTGGCACAGCTGCTCCTTGCAGTGATACCTTTCCATTCTTGTTTCTGCTTTAATTTTGTTCTTGTCTTTCACAGATATCCATTACTCAGCAGCGGTTGTAGGATTTTATGTTCACATATGGTTTAAAGAGGTGGCTGTTTAATGTTCCCTATATGTAAATAACTACATGCTGCTGCAGTCCCTGCTGAGCAAGTGAAGGAATGATTAGGTTATAAATCTCCAGCACAGAAACATGTCAGGTTGGTTTTTATCTACAAACACATTAGAGCTTACACTGGGTTACATTTGCTATCTCCCCTTTCACCCACAAATTCCCATTGCTTCTAAGGAGCATTTAAAGCAACCAGCAACAGGAAAAGTTATCCCAGAAAGCAGGAGCCCAGGGGAGCATCCCATAGCCATCCCTCTGCCTGGGGCAGGGCTTTCACCACCACACTGCAAAGCTGAACCCCAAATGTCAGCTCCAGGGGTTGTGCTGTGGGTGCCATGGCAGAGTGGGGAGCAGCAGCCCTGACCCCTGGCACTGCTGGGACACCTCAGGGGCTTCTGGTGTCCAGCTCTGGGCTCTCACTCCAAGACAGCCCTGGAGGGGCTGGAGCGTGTCCAGGGCAGGGAATGGAGCTGGGAATGGGCTGAGCCCCAGGAGCCCCTGAGGGAGCTGGGAAGGGGCTCAGCCTGGAGAAAAGGAGGCTCAGGGGGGACCTTGTGGCTCTGCACAACTCCCTGGCAGGAGGGGACAGCCGGAGGGGTCGGGCTCTGCTCCCAGGGAACAGGGACAGGAGGAGAGGGAACGGCCTCAGGCTGGGCCAGGTTGGACACCAGGAGGAATTTCCCCATGGAAAGGGTGCTCACGGGTTGGCTGGGGCTGCCCAGGGAGGTTTGGAGTGCCCAGCCCTGGAGGCGGCACTCAGCACTCTGGGCTAGTGACAAGGTGGGCATCGGGCACAGCTGGAACTCGATGGCCTCAAAGCTCTTGTCCAGCCTCAATGATTCTGTGATTCCACCTGGGAAAAGTCCCATGGGATAACATGGCAACTCCTGCCACCCTCCATGCTGGTGCCCCTCAGGAGCAGGAGTCACTGCAGAGGCAGCCAGCTTCACCTCGAACCAAAACCAGCCATGGGAACATCATGGATTCACAGCCTGGAATCACAGCGTGGAAGAGCCCTTTCAGCCCAGCCAGTTCCAGCCCCTGCCATGGGCAGGGACACCTCCCAGAAGCCCAGGTGGCTCAGCAGTGCAGCACAGCATGGTAGGAGCCAGGAGGGCGAACACCTGCATTTCAAATGACTCTGCTCTTCCTGTAGCTGTGGCACAACCCCAGCGCTGCTGCTGGAAACCAAAACACGTTTTTCAGTGTAATTTATCATCTATTTCACGTGGCTGACAGTATTCATTTCAAATCAAAGCTCCCAGGCCAAGCACATGAAAATTATTTCTAGTTTTCAGAAGTGAATGCCACGAGGGCCAGGAGCAACATTAACATATCCACTCACATTTCCAGCCTGTCCAGTATCAGAAACCAGCACGGAGAGAATAATCTTTTGAACTTTCCAAGGTGGAGAAACACTATTTAAATAAAGAGGAGATACATAAATCCTTGCTCAGCTGGTCTCCCTTGCTGGGCCAGGACAGACAATAGGAAACACCCCTGATACTCCCAGGCTGGGAAGAGCAAGGGAAGCAAGGCAGAAAGCTCTCCCTGGATGCCAGGAAGACATCCTACAGCCACAGGTAAATAGGAGATCACAGGCACCCCCAGGCAGCCCCTGCTGCACCCACAGAGGCACCCAAGTCACTCAAGTGCCACCACAAAGGTGCCAGGGCTTCCCCTGCAAGCACCTGCCTGGGTGGGGGGTGTAGAAATCCATCCCTGGTGGCAAACAAACGAGCAAAACCAGGGAAAGGGTCATAAGGCAGAAATGAAGATGCTAATCAAGAAGGCAGGAGGGAGGGAGAAAACCCTTTGGCCTGTGGAAGCAGGCAGTAAATAGCCTGAAACTGGGGATTAATTCAATTTATACAAATGCAGTCCAAGCTATCAAGTTTGGGCACAGCCTCTGTAGTGAGGAGTTATTGCAGTGACTGCAAGAGCTACAGGATCCAAAAGATGACCCAAACCAACACTGCAGAACGAGGAAGGAAGGAACCCCAAAGCTGCTGAGGGTTGCCTTTTCTCTCCCCATCCTACTGCACACTCTCCTGATGCACTAATGAGGAATCCTTGCCCAAATCCAGCCCCTGTACCCGATTTCTGCTGACCTAAAATTATCCTGCAGCAGATGATGGATATTTCCTACCCCAGCAGCCTCTCTTGCCTGGCATTGCTCTGCATATTAATGATCCCTAATGACACCTAAAAGCCTCTGCAAAGTCTCACATATGGATTTTACCACTTAGGCTGAAGCCATAAAGAGCCAACAATGGCAGAGTGTGTTTAATGACCAAAACCAAGGAAAGCACTCATTAAGACATCACCTGACTCTTGTGGAAAGGGGCATTAAGATGATTTTTCTCCTGGACCAGTGGTGGGAGGTGAGGAAGGTGATGAGTAATATCAGTCTGAAAGGGATCTTGGAAATATGCATTATTTTAGTTGGCAGGGAATAAGTCCATTCAGGGGAAGCAGGGGAGGGGTAAAAATGGTCAGGGGAGTGAAGGAAGAGAGCTGCCTGTCCGTGACATTGTCAGCTTCAGACAGTGACAGAAGATTAGTCCTCAGGAATATAAATCACCTTCAGCCAGGGCTCCTGGAATGCACTGCTGTCCGTGACTGCTGAGAGGCACTGTCAGCTGATCCTCACCTCTCAGAGCAGGATGATGACTTGGGGGGGATAAGGCTGAAAAGAGGGGTTAATTAAACAAAGAGGCAAATCGGCAAGAGACTTGAGGAATTGATTAGACAATGAAAGTAAATTACTTGGCAAAAGAACCCTGGTATCACATCCAACAGATGCAGTGCTGCTCTAGTGATTGATATTCTCACTGGATGTTCCTGCAGCACTGGGGAGTGCTGGGACATTTATTGGGGTAAATGAAATCACAACCCAGACACCTCCTTTTCTGCTCTGTGCAAGGAGAAAAAGCTGCCAGGGACCTCCTCATCCAGAAATCAAAGCACCACCAAGGACTCAGGAAAATAATCACTTTGCCAAATAAGACTCCGAAAAATATATCCATCGAGCTTCTGTGGCATTTGTCGTTTGCTTGCTTGGAGGAACAGTGCACCAACATTCACACAGGTGACCAGAACCAGAACCCCAGTGTCCTTCCTCATGTCTGCTCCACAGCTAGACTCCGTATTTTCCGCACTCCCCTGCAGATCTATTTCTGTTTGTTTCCAAAGTCACACGGCCAGGGGAAGGCCCAGAGCCTTGGGAAAAAACACATGTCAAACGTAGACCATGCCTATGTTACTCATCCAAAGGTTATTTAACGCTTTTTTGGGAAGATACCCGTAAAGAAAAGACACTTCAGTCTGGTTTCAAGTCTTGAACCGTTGTGTTGATGAGGTCAAAACTACAGCTGGTATAAATTTCCTTCCCACCACCATCAATCCCAGCGCTGGAGCGCTGAAATATTCCAGCCAGCAGACTGCCCTGCATTTTTAACCTTGATTAGACACAATTGTTAATCACTGACCCATTCTCCGGCCGCCCTGGTTGCTAAGCGACCCGTTTTTGCTCCAGATACTTTTTAAAGCTGGTTAAGAAACGGCCAAAAGTCAGCAGGGTGAGGACTGAGATGAATGGGGACAGATCTTGGCTGAAGGGAGGGAGACTCACCCCCACCTCTAGCCATGGTGTAAAAAACTCTCAGTAATGACACCTGGGGACCTCTGAAAGCCCCTCAGAGCAGCCCTGATGCTCACACGCCTCCCATGGAACCCAGAATCCTAAATGGGAATGTAATGACCCTCCCTGGCAGGAGGGCAGGGACTTCCAGAGACCAGGGATTAAAAATAATCAGGTAGAATTAACCAGGTGAGGGTAGAAATTGTCCAGCCTGTGTTTCTGTGCCCCTGCCACCCCTCAGCCCTCCCTTCCCAGCTCCCCCATGCCCTGCCAGCTCCCAGCTGTGCCCAAATTCCTTCTGCTGCTCCCTTCAGCAGCCTGAGGCTCTCGTGCCCACCAGGATCCTCTGGATTTGCAGGAAGGAACCTCAGAACTCCAGGACTTTTACCCCTGTGGCAAACTAAGTAGAGTGGGACACAGGGCAACATCCACAGTCCTCCCTGGGCCATCTACCTCTGGTTTTCCCTCTCTTTTTCCTTCCTTTGGGAACCTTTCTAAGAAAGGGCAGCACTTGCTGTGTTGTATAATCCCAGGGCAGCCTCCTCCTGCTGTTCCTCTCCTGTACCACCCTCTCATGCACAGCCACTGTGCTGTGTCGTGATTACAAACACCATTTCTATCCTGTAGAAACCAGTGCTTAAAATGCTACAGATTCACACAGAAGCAAGACCAAGCAACCACATGAACTGTTAAGGAGGAACTGAAAAAAAATTGAGGATTGGCAAGGAACAGGAAAATGCCAAGGTTCTGCTTTTTCTGCCTTTTCTTCTTTTAAATGTAACCTCCTGGTGTGGGTTCTGGGCACAGCTGGAGTTACTGGTGTAACCAGTGTAAATCAGAGCTTTGAGATCAGGTTCCCAAGTAGCTGAGCACTTCAGTAGGAGGCTGTGGCCATGCGCCAGAGTGGGAACTCCAGTAGCTGAACACGTTCTTGTTTGCATGAATTATTATCAGTTCAATACATTGATGCAAACATGCCTTTTTTGGGGGTTTGGTTGTTTTGTTTTTTTTTTTAAGTTTGTCTTTAAACCTCCAAGAAAACTTAAGCACAACCTAACACGTCCAAGGCCAGGCTGGACAGGGCTTGGAGCAACCTGGGCTAGTGGAAGCTGCTCCTGCCCAAGGCAGCAGGGTGGAACCAGATGATCTTTTACGACCCATTCCATCCCAAACCCGTCTGTGATTCTCTGATTCCATAAAATATTGGGGTACATGCACCCAGACTGCAAAGGCTTCCAGCTTGTCCCTCTCTTTTCCAGTCACAAAGCACCTTCTCACCAAAAGCAGCCTGGGCTACAGCACCAGTGCTTTGTAACACCTGGCATGGCTTAAAGCACAGTTTTGTAAACATAGGGAGAAAGATCTGGACAGCAGGATGATAGCCAGGGACAAGCAAACAAAATGCAGAGAAGTGAAAGGATCAAGAGGCTGCTATGAAATTATTAGCTTGGTAAAAAAAATGATTAAGCAGGAAGAAGTCCTTTTATCTCAGGGATGCACGTGGGACAGAAGGGACAGCGCTGGCACAACCACTCCTGTGCTGAACCCCTTCTGCTGAAGGGGCCTCCCATTCCCAAAGAGCCATTAATCCACCACCCTTCAGCTCTAAAATTCATACAAATTATTTTATTCATAATTAATTAGGGTCTGTAAACGTGGAAATTAAATTACCATTTACAGGGCAGAAGGAGATAGCACAGGAAACCTGGATGGCAGCAACAGCTCTGCACGGATCAGGAGGACTTGGGGGATGGGGGCTCTCTGGCAGGCACGTTGAGGAACCATACAGTGAAATCTGTATTAGCTCAAAATACAGATTTCAGCATCTTTAAAAGGCTGCTCAGGCCCAGTCACAAGAGACCTTTATGTCTTAGGTTCCAAATTAACCCCAAAACTCAGGTGCCCCTCAGCTCAGCTGTCAATAATCCCCAGGACTTTGCATTAGGAGCACATTTTCAGGACAGCAAAAACCCCAGCGTTCCTTTTGTCACTTGGCTCCTCTGCTGGCAAACAAGCTGTTGGGAGAACAAAGGAGCTGCTCCTCATCACGTGTAGGCAACCTCACCTTTCCCTTGGATCAGGCTGCCAAGGAAGAGAGAACACACAGGAAAACAGATGGCCCTGCACTGAACACGAGGCAGGATTCACTCGAGGGGCCGGGGAGGGAAGGGGATGAGCAAACTGCAGCTCAACACCACCCCTGGACTCAGCTGTGCCACTGTGACAGGGTCCTGCTGTCACCATCCACAGCCACCCCTGTCTGCCCCCCAGTTCACAAGGGAAAGGTTGTGGGAGGGAATTCTGCTTCTCGTTTCAATGGCAAAGGAGCATCTGAATTGGTGGTGGGGCTGATTTTCCATGGTGGCTTCAAAGGCAACTCCTCCCCATCCCTGATGGCCCAGGGATGCACTCAGTAGCAGAATCCAGTACAAGAGCTGGGATCTTTTCCCCTTTACAGTCAGCTCCCAGTTTGCCCAATTGCCAAGGGATTTTTAGGGTGAGGAGATGGTGAGAAGATGGTCTGTTCACAATCACTCAAAGGGACCAGGAAACAGATGTGCCCCACACATTCCCATGCTCAGCAGGGCAGGCAGATTGCAGAAAGGGTAATGGCCATGTTGAAATCCAGCAAAGAAGAAAAGGTTCACGTACGTGAGCTTTCTGGTTCTGAGCAGCTAAAAACGGTGATGCACCGAGTACAGGGAAGTTTCAGAGTGAGATTCCCCCAAAAATCCTGAGGGAACTCAGTGAGGGCTGAGCGGGTGCCTGTGCCAAGTTTTCCTTACAGAGGAAACAGAGGGAGGCTCCTTGTAGCACCCCACAGGAACCTTTTGGGATCAGTCCCCGCTTGGCAAGGCAAACCCACCATGCCAAGGAACAGCACAGGCATGTTTGGTGCTGGAAAAGCAGGCTCTGGAGAGATTGGGAATGTGGACAGCAGGAACAAGAAGAACTGCTCCGTCTGGTCCCTCCTCCTCCTCAGGCGCCCATGGCCACGAACCCGCTGTCTGTGTGACTCTGGCCACCTGGTGAGTCCCTGCTGCTGCTGACACACCAAGGATGCGGGATTCCGTGAGGGATCCACATCCCCCAGGCTGCTGTGACTCATGCCTTCAGCTCCACAGGAGCCCAGGTCAGTTCCTGAGGGGTGGCTGCTCCCTGAAGTCAGAGGTGAGCACTGCCTGCAGGCACGCTCACACGCACTCAGAGGTACAACAGAGCACCAGAAGAAATGCAGCTCCTGTGGAACAGGCAGGGAAAACCCACAGCTTGTCCCCTGCAATATATCCAGTAGACAGAACGCAAACACAGTTCCATTCTCCCTTCCAGTTCGGGCTATTCCAGCTGCTGATGGTTTCAGCCCCACAGAGGCCAAGGCTTTACAAGTCAACCCAAGTCCTGTATTTCCACAGCACGAGTGGAAGAGTCCAGCAGATGCCCCAAGAGTCCAGCAGATGCCCCAAAAGTCCAGCAGATGCCCCAGGTGCAGCTGGTATTTCAGTGCCATACCCAAGGAAGATCATCTCTGTGTGTCTGCACCTCCAAGCTCCAGCAAGCTCACTGATCACAGTGGAGCTGGACAAAACCCTTGGATTTCAGCTGGAATGAATGACAGTTTTAAAGATCCAGCTCAAGTTGAGTCCAGGGGACGACAACAAAGCTCCAGAGGGTTAAGTCTGAGGAGGAGAAACTGAGGGAGCTGGGAAAGGGGCTCAGCCTGGAGAAAAGGAGGCTCAGGGGGGACCTTGTGGCTCTGCACAGCTCCCTGCCAGGAGGGGACAGCCGGGGGGAACAGGGACAGGACAAGAGGAAATGGCCTCAAGTTGCACCAGGGAAGGCTCAGGTTGGACATCAAAAGGAATTTCCCCGTGGAAAGGGTGCTCAGGGATTGGCAGGGGCTGCCCAGGGAGGTTTGGAGTGCCCATCCCTGGAGGTGTCCAAGGAAAATGGACATGGCACTCAGTGCTCTGGGCTGGTGACGAGGTGGGCATTGGGCACAGCTTGGATTTGATGATCCTGGAAGTCCTTTCCAACATAAATGACTCTGTGATTCAGTGATGCCAGCATCAAGTCAGTACAGAGTAACGAGAGGTGGGTGAGAGGTGAGCTGAGGTGCACCCCACAACTCACACTGCACAGAAACATCCCCCCACACTGAGGGGAGCCAAAGGCCCCTCCAAAGGCAGCTCTGCTATGATTTGCAGGCAAACCTCTTCTTGAACACCTCAAGAGTTACAGCCATGTCCCAGGCACCCTGGAGAAAGGTATTTCCAGAAAGGAGATGCTTCCACGCTCCCTCGCCAGCACAGCTCTTTTGCAGAGCACCGTTTTGTGAAGCCTGACTTAAGTCAGACCCCACTCCTGCAAAACACATCCTCACCTCCCGTTCCCACCCCACAAACCTCACGGGGTTGCTTCCCAACGCTGCCACACCATCCCCACCCCTGCCCTGGCACCCCGAAAGCCTCTGGGAAGCGTGAGCAGGGAGCACCACGCCCCACTCCAGGATTTTGTTTGCACATTTGCTGTTCCACTTAATAGCAGATAATCCCACCCAGGCGGGCACCGTGGTGCTCAGAGCCCCCTGAGCTCCCTGCTGAACACTGCCATCCTCATTCCTGCCCCCAGCACCGGGTCAGGCTCTCCACAAGGAAAAGCCACCAATGTCCTGACAGCCCAAATCCCAGACACCTCCCAGCAGCACCAACACAAACTCTGGAGCACTGCAGGCAGGAAAACAGCAATTTCCTCATCAGAACAACTTCCATTCACAGCAGGACCCGAAAGAGCAGAAACACCTCCTGCAAACCCCCCTCACCAAAGTGAGAGCACCTCACACATCATAAATACCACTCCTGAGCTGGGCATCAAGGGCTCTGCTCCCTAAGGAGCCTTTTAAAACCAGAGCAGACAATGACCACAAAACAATTACAAAGAATAATATTGGAAAATGCCCATTAGGAAGAGCACATGAAAAAAGCTTCAAAAGAGGAAAAAACTTTGACAAAGTCACTCCTCATTTTCACCCAGCTACAGACAGTACTAATTTAAGGGAAAACATTTGGCTGAAAAACATAGAATCATAGAACAGAATTTGCTTTAATTATGTAACTGACTTCCCACACAAACAAATCCCAGCTATGGAAAACACTTTTAAAATGGCACGAGTTGAGCCAAAGAGGAGAATGTGCCACAGTAATTAATGTTTCTTTGCAATCTCTACAAGGTATTCACCATTTGGTTTTGCCCAGGGGAAATAAACACTGCTGCAAAGTGACATAAAACACTGCTCCAGAGTAAAATCTGTCTCTGCTCCATCCTGATTTCTCCCTGGAAAAATCCACACGTGCACATGAGCTGAGAGAAGGGAGTGAGCTCCTGAAGGCACCTCCTGGACCGGGCACCCCCTCCCCATCCCTGGCTCCCTGTGGGAGCACTGCCAGAGCACCCAGCAAGGGTGGCAGTGAGCCAGTGGCCTCTGTCACGTGTCACAGAGGTTCCCAGGGCTGCTCTGGGTGCCTTTGGGACACCTGGCAGGGCTCTGCTGCCCCTCCCCACCGACACCAGTGGCAAAGCCACCGCAGCCACCGGCGGTGTGGCCACCAGGACTGAAATGAGGGGAAACCACTGTCACCCCCACTTCAGGAAACTGTATTCAAGTACACAAATTTCTTATTTCAGCTCCATTTCTACCCAGCTGAAGCATCCCAAGCTGCCTGGGGTTATCAGCACAAACATCAAAGGTGTGGAGCAGCAGCTGCCCCAGTCACAGCCATGCCAGGCTGAATTGCTAACCCAGGACCCCAGGGAATTGCAGGCACAGGAAAAAAGAAAAATGAGGTAGATATATGGATAGTTAAGAAGAAAGCACACCAGGCAATTAAAAAGAAAAGAATAATATAAAATTCCTTCACATCAGAGGCGAAATCGTCATCCAGGCTATTGCAGTCCATTAATTTTTTAGCACTGCTACCCGTGCAAGGCAAATATCAGACAGAGAATTCCTACTTCAAGTCTTTTGAAGCAAACCTTCTTCCAGAAAAAAGGAGAAGTGACCTGATAGCAATCCATTTGCAGTGAGGAAAAAAGGGATTCCCTCTCACACACAGCAAAGTCAGCAGCAGAACTCCCCGATTATTGCAGGCTGATTTGAAAGGGGCTCAGAAGCCAAGGCTTAAAACAAGCCAGTAAAGTCAAATACTTTTGCAGTGAAGGGTTCAGAAGCACTGGGGTTTTTGGGAGCTTTGACATATTCATTTATTTATATATTCATGTTTTTCCTCCCCAGTTTGTGACGCTGTCGTAGCAAAAGCTCGATCTAAACCCCAAAGGGGAAAATACTGGTTTATTTTATTTTTATATACTGCTTAAATGGCAGGAGGAGATTTTTGGACCCTCCCTCAGGCAGCAGCCCCAGAGCCAGGCTGCTTTCCCAGGGAACAAGCCAGAAGCTTCTCCTGTCAGTGGGATGCTCACACAAGCCCTCCTTGCTTTAATTAGGGGTTAGTCCTGATCTCCTTGCCTGTGGAGAAGGAATTTAACAGTGAGAAGGACAACTTTCTCTGTAGCCCAGCAAAGGTTTGACATGAAACACAGCCCAAACCCCCCCAGCATCTAAACCACTTCCAATGGCAATTCCCACAGCCAAGAAAGGGAGAGCAACAGCAATTCCACAGAGTCACAAGAGGCACAAAGCAGAGCAACAACCTCCCACCTAAGACTTGTCCTGCTATTTCAGCACAAGCTCCTTTTGTAAAGAAAAAGGGGAAAAAAAGCAGACTTCTGCTTAAAATATATTTTGGAGGTTACAGAGGGAATGTTTAAAAACCGAAAACCCTTTTGATTCTTTGTTAAAAGGAAACATCCTGAACGAAGGCCCTAGGAAGAAATAAAAATAAACTCCTGCCACAGTTGCACACCACTGACTCAGACCCCTCTGCTGAATGCACACCAGGAGTCTTCAGGCAGGGCTTCCCCTGCACTTCCCAGTGTTCAACTCCTCTGCTCCTAACACTGCATCAAACAAATAAATCTAATTGAATACTGTATGCATGAGTAACTCCTGACTTCAAATATTTGTGCAAGGCTGTTCTCGCTGCCCCCGGTGTGGGCCATCCACAGTGCCAAGGCATCCAGAGCCACAGCAGCGAGGAGCAGGGAGGATGAGCACCAGGAATGCTCTTGGCCACCTGGGATCACTCGGAGCTGCTGGTGGGTGTCAGCCACCAGGAAGAAGAGGAGGGTCCCCACAGTCACAGGATCAGACAGCAAAGCCAAGCAGCCAAGCAGGAGGGATGGGGCATCCCGGGGGGCATTGGGAACAGCATTCCCAGCAGGTATGGGAGGGATCCTGCCCTCTGCTCAGCCCAGGATGAGCCACACCCCTGGGCAGTGCCCAGCCCTGAGAATATCTACCTCACTGGGGATATTCCATACCCCTCTGGACACAGCCCTGTGCCCTGGGATGGCCCCGCTGGAGCAGGGAGGTGGCACCAGGTGACCCACAGGGGTCCCTTCAACCCTGACCCATCCTGGATACTGTGGTTCTGGGAAGGGGTTGGTCTGATTGCAGGTCTCCAAGAGAAGTCTGCTCCCAAACGTTATCCTGCACTGAGGCATCCACACAAGTTAGATCAGCACAATTAAAACGAGCCAGAACAATCCTATTACAGCTAGGCTGGCTAGTTTCTAACACAGACCAGCTTACACACACACTTAATTAGCTATTTTAAGGAAGCTCAGTAGTCTCTTTCTAGGACCAGCTTTCCAGAACTCAAGGGATCACCAGCAGCAATTTCAAAAGAGGAGGACAAAAATCCAAACCCATTTCCTTGTGTAGCAGAAGCCCTCTGGAGCCCAGGGACACAGGGACACACTGCTGCCCCTCACCAGCCCTGGGGCTGTGCAAACCCACATCACAGGGCTGCCCTGATGCCTGGGGCTGAATGCCACACCTGGAGCAGCAGCCACATTCCAGGGACCTGGAGCAGTCCCACTCACTGTAGCAGATAACAGAAGTGCCAGTGAAGCAGCTGACTCTTTATTCCCATTTTCCTGTGTGACAGGGAGCCCCTGGCAGGGTCACTGCAGCTGAACCACGGGGCACAGCATCCTGTGATACTCACAACCTCCTGGTTAGGCTTGGATTTATTTTCTTTATCAGTGTTTTCTTTGTGAGGCAGACACTATTGTACATGAAATGCTGGGCCCTGGGGTCACGGGCTGGCCACTACTTTAGCACAAATAAATACTGAGGGGTGTGCTGGGTTATATTCACCTCAAATACAAAAAAAACCCCAAAACAAACCACAACTAAAGACACTACTGGAACCAAAATAGCAGCATGTTTACTTTAGGCCTCTGGAGTGGGAGCAGGTATTGCAAGCCAAGTACAAAGAGGGCAGAGTAAGTGGCAGCAGCACTCTGATAACAAGAAAGGGAGATGAAAACAGACCCAAAGAGCAGAACAAACCTCTAACAGATCTGAAAGGAGAAACCCAAGGTCTGACCATCACTTTGACACCACTGTGATTTTAGCTATATGGATGGAGAGATCACTATCAGTGTTTAAATTCCCTTCAACACTATTTCTACAAGTTATATCTTATTCTGCAAAAAGCAGTTACACGAAACAACTCTACTCTGGCACACTTTCAGGCCCTGAATTTTAGAACGTTCCAAAGTTAAATGAGAATGGGAAATTTTAATCTCAGCTAGGAGAAACAGTATTTCAAACAGAGAAAACATTGGCACAGGTTAGCAAAAGACAAATTGATTGAATCTCTTTCAAAAGCTTAGAAGGGTAGAAATTATCTTTTTGCACTGAGCTTACAGACATCATTTTAAAGGAGAGCATCCCTGGAGGAGTGACACTGCCATACCCAGCTGCAAAGACAAGATTTAAGGCTGGATTGAGTTTTGCTGGCAAGCCAGAGGAGCTGCATCAGTGTCAGCTCTCCTACACACCCAGGCCAAGCCAGGAGGTGTTTTATGGCACCACAGAGTGAGCTCAGCTCTGAGCTGGCTTAGCAAGGACCAGCATGGCCCACTGCAGCCCCTGGCCTCGTCCCAACCTTCCATCCAAGTCACACCAGCAGCAATTACCATCCTGGTCTTGAAACATGCAGTGCTACATGCAAGGAAAACCAAGCAAGCTCCACTTGATCTGGGAGACAGATCAGAGCCCACTTCCTAATTTCTTCAGAAAGACAGAAACCCCCTAATGCCTCAAAAACGAGGCCATTCAGCAGCATTTGGCTGTCTGCTCTTGATGAAAGGGAAGAAAAAGGTTAGCAGTTCTCTTCAACAGGTACTAAAAATTAGGAAGGAAGGGCACAAGCACTTTCTGCAGGGAAGCAGAAAACAACACAGACACGTAATTGCCTCTCCTTTCCCATATTTCTGTCATCTTCCCATTCTGCAATGCTACAGAGCACCAGGAAAGCCCAAAGCACCCTGCACACAAAAGAAGAAAAGCTGGTCTTGCACAGGGACAAAGGAGGAGGTGCAGTGCCTGCCCCTGAATTACAAACAGGTTCAGACACTTTCTCTTACTGAGATAAAGTGTTTCATGTACAGTTCCTCCCAACACCTCCAGCATTAAAGGGCTGGGGAAGGAAGAAAGGATGTGCTGAGAGAATATTGTACATTTGCATCAGGCACTTTGATGGGGTGAACAGCTCTGTGTCCCCTGCAGAGGTGATTAAGTGCACAGATATGCTATAAATTAATTTTTTAAAAGTGGGGGTCTTGGGGTTTTAATTTGTTTTGATTTTTTTTCTTTTTAATTTGACACAGAATCCTTCCCTTGGGACAACTTGTTCTTTCTGTCCACACTGAGGGGAAATCCGGAATTGCCAGCCCAAGCTGACTGAAGACACTTCTAGCTCCTTGACTCCCCGAGTGCCTCTGTATTTTCGTAACCACTTATCACAGAAACTCCTGAGCTGGAAGGGCCCCACAAGGATCACCCAGTCCAACCCTGCCCTGCACAGACACCCCAAATCCCAGCCTGGGCACCCCTGGCAGCGCTGCCCAAACCCCCCTGGAGCTCTGTGGGGCTGTGCCCATTCCCTGGGGAGCCTGGGCAGTGCCCAGCACCTCTGGGGGAAGAACCTTTTCCTAAATCCAACATAAACCCCTCTAGAGACAGCTCCAGCCCTTCCCTGGGGTAATGGTGATGGTGATTAAATGATCCCTTCTCACAAAGCTCATGCAGGCCTAGAACCAGAACGAGTCAAGCACAGGCTTTTCCCTTTCTGGCACAGCTCTCCAGAGGATGCAATGTCACCACTGAAGCACAACTGCCAGCCAAGATCAAGAGAATAATTTAGTGACATGGAGAGAGATGCTGAGCTCAGCAGATCAGCACACCACCACTGGTGCTGGGAGAGCCCTGTGCAGACCCCAGGCAGGGCACCACCCCTGGGTAACTCAGAAATGCTTAAAGACTCTCATTGCTTCCTTGGGAAACTTTCAAAAGTACAAAAAAATACAGGAATTCCCAGCTTCTGCTTGGGAGAAGGTTATATTCTTTTTAGGACAGCCTAAAGAGTGACCAGTGTCCACCACGGACACGATGTTGAACCATCACTGGTGCCACTGTGTTCCCCTCATTCTAACCCAGGTTTCCCCTGCACAAACAGGGTCACAGAACACAGATGTGTCCCAAGGTCACAAGTGTGTGCTGACAAAGCCCTCCACATGAAGGGGGGCACAGCAACCCAGCAGGAGACGTCCCTGCACCTAAAAGATTACTGGTGGCCCAACGGGATAAACAGGTCTCTGTCTGCTTGTGCTGGAGCAGATGAGCCACGAGGCAAGAAATCCACACATTCCTTCTGTCAGCAAGGATTTGGGATGATCTGAGAGAAGATCCCCAGCCCAAGCTGCTCACATTATCCTGAGGCTCACTCCTACCACGCATGAGCTCTTCCCTCTCCTGCCCACGAAAACAGGAATAAATTACCTCCCTGTGCATGAGACTCACTTGTGCACTGATTCCAGAGCCCTTCATTTCACGTCCTGCCATTCCAAATTCCCCACAGGATGGTTCCCATTAGGGTGTCCCTGCCTCCCCCACAGGACTTCAGCTGCCATGGATCCTCTGGGCCCTCAGCAAAACTCTGCTTCCACTGCTGCTGCCAACCCTTACAGCACACCACAGCTCCAATCCTTCTGCAAAAACATTCTTTCCTCTTTCTTGTCCATCCACATCCCTTTATTTTTGTCCCCCACCCCAGGGTGAAGCGAACAGGTCGGGCAAGAGCCAGGCTCAAGGATGTCCTTCCACGCTTCCAGCACAAGGAACAACCTGAAGCATCGCTTCTCCTCTGAGAAAATTTGGGTTCTCTGCAGGAGAGCTATGGATTTGCTCCTACAGCTACACCAAGCTGAAAGTTTGGCTTTCAGCACAGGGTTCAGTCGCCTTTCCCACTGCAGGGCAAAAGGAGGCAACAGGGAAAGCACTGACAAAGAAAAAAAAAAACAAACCAAACAAAAAACTTGGAACATGCTCCATTGGAACAGAACAGTGCCAGGCAGTGAGAGGGTACCTGCTAGAAGCCCTGGTTTCATGTCTGAGCTTTGCAGGAACAGGGGGCCGGGTCAAGAAACCAACCTGGAGGGGCCAGGGCCAGAAGCAGCCACAGAAGCTCAGCAAGGAGGCAGCAAGTGTGCCAAGGAAGGGTGCAAACTCACCTGGCCACAGCTCCAGGTGTCCAGCAGGAGGAAGGGCACCTGCTTGTCCTTCCAGCAGCAGTCCTGGCACACCTGCCCCAGCCAGGGCACACAGGAGAAGCCCCCCAGCAGCCACATCCATCTGTCCCAGGAGCTCCTGGGGACTGGAACAACAGCTGAGTTCTGTGAAAGACCAGGAAAACCAGAGAGCCCTGGGGGGCAGATGGGGGCAGATAAAGCCTACCTTGAGCAGGGGCTAAAGCAAGGAGATGACTGCCTGCCACAAAAATGCAGACAGCTTATCTATCAGACCCCGGGGGGTCCCTTCTGAGGGATGCTTTCCCTTCTTTTCCAGGAAGAGAAAGGAGGGGGGAGTGTCTTTTGGCACTTTCAGTTAAAAAATACAGAGCAGACCTACTCTCTGCTGGCCAGCCCCACAAGCACTCCTTCCACTCCCCCCTCCTCGCTGTCCCTCTGCCTCTTTCAGCCCTGGACAAGGCCAGAGGGGGAGGACACGAGTGAAGATTCCAACCTCAGTGTGGGGAAAAGGCAAGGAAAAGGGATGGGTGTGGGATCTGTCAGTTAAGTCAAGCTGTGAATTCACAACTGCAACCAAGCACTACACAGGTACATTTTCCACCCTGGCTTGATTCAGGGGTGCCCATATTCACAGGATTTTTTTTACAAGGTCTGCTCTCCTATAAACAGAGCCCAGGTCTCCTTCTGGGAGCTTTGGGGGAACTTCTGTCCCTGTCTAAGGAAGAACTATTTAATGCCTTTGGTGGTGACAAGGACAGTGGGCCTGATGACACCGAGCTCTGTGGTGGAGTCACACCCCAGAGGGAAGGGATGGGGCATCCAGAGGGACCTGGATGGGCTGCAGGGGTGGCACTGAGAGCACCTCGTGGTGTTCAATAAAGCCAAGTGCAAGGGCTGCACCTGGCTGGGGCAATGCCAAGGACAAACACAGGCTGGGGGAGAGTGAACAGGGATGGATGGGATTTTGGGAATTGAGAATTGTTCCCTGTGAGGGTGGGCAGCCCTGGCACAGGGTGCCCAGAGCAGCTGTGGCTGTCCCTGGATCCCTGGCAGTGCCCAAGGCCAGGCTGCAGGGACTGCAGGAGCTTTTACACTGCACTTCATTCACCCTTCACCTCAGCCACACACATTAAAAAAAATAAATAAACCAACCAAACCAACCCCACCCCACCCAGAGAGTGGATTTGGCCATCAGCTGGACTGCTGGCTGCTGGCCAACACCATCCAAGCCTTTTCTTGAGCCACCACAAGCCTCACACAACACATACCTGACAGATACTATTAAATACAAATAGGCTGCAAAATTCCCCCCCATGCACATTACTGGAAGCTGGGGGAGCATTTTGGAGAAGTGTCAGTAGCACCTGCCCAGGTCTATCCTCATGGCCAGGACAGAAGGGTCTGGCATTATTTAGTACCCTCATATTACGAATACAGAAATACAAATGTATTTCAGAGCGGAAGAAAATTCAGTGTGATGTGAGAATGCCTTCACGGGAAGATGGAGGTGCACAGAGAGCTGCCTTGCTCACCCGGGTTGAGTTCACCCCAAATCCTGCCCCAGCAGGTACACCCAAACACCCACAAGTGGCAAAAGGAAAACCATCCTTTTATCCTCCCAATCTTCTGAAGCCTTTCTGTGATGCAAATCAGAACATCCCCCTGAAATCACATGCTGCCAACAAACCACTTCCACGTGTAGAAGTAGGAATTTCACACCAACTGCAAGTTGAAAGCTAAACAGCTTTAATTTGGGACACAAGGACAAAAACGTGCATTGCCAGCAGATAATTGCCCGAAGTAAAACAAGGCACTGAGCCTCTCTCACACAGCCCTTTCAGAGAGGACAGAGGCACATCAGGAGGGTTCCTGTGCAATAATTACAATTAATCCATTACTCAGTCTCCTAATCACTCCTGGGCAAACACCATTCTCAGACATTTGTAAACCACGGAATCATCCCGGTTGGAAAAGCCCTCCCAGACCATGGAATCTGACCTGCGTCTGATCCCCACCCTGTCTCAGCACTGAGTGCCACATCCAGGCCTTCCTACCTTGGTGGACAGCCTATTCCAATGTCTAATATTTCTGTGAAGAAATCCTGCTGATGCCCAGCCTGACCCTCCCTAAGCGACACACTCCTTTTCACCATCCTACTCAGGAAAATTCCACCGAGAAAAGAAATTGGAAAACGCCCAGGTAACACCAGTGGCTTCATTCAAAGCTCCAAGAAAAGCAGATTCACAGCCAAGGCCCAGCAGCTCCCCACACTGGGGGGTCCCACCCTCCCATCCAGCTCCTTCAGCTGGGGTTTGAATGGCTCATGGTCCATGAGCTGCTCCAGTAACTGGATATGCAGAACCCCCAACAAGTCCCTCTTACTCAGTATATTCCACCTAACACCCAGAGAACAGATTGAAACAGGCAGGAAATAAGTTTAACTACCCCGTGGGACACAATAACTTTATTTTACCAGTACAGTCTGAGAGCAGACAAGAGTAAGAATAGGAATTCTGGCAGGTTTTGTGACACTTCAGTTCTGTCTCTCGCGTGGCAGGTTTAGGAAAAACCTCAAACACTGATTTTTTTTCTTTGCTTTATTACCAGAGGAAAGAAAGTATTCCAGCATGGGAGCCCTGAAGCTAAAATTAAACCCCTGTAATTTGGGTTCAGCAGAAGTTGGTACAATTCAGATCCCAGCCACAATCAGAGGTCTCCAGCATTATCAACTGTCAACAATTCCTACGGCCAAGCACACAAACCAGCTTTGTTCTGCACTGGAAGCCACAAATGCAGGCAGCAGTAATTGCTACCAAAGGCAAAACACACAAAAACCCCAGCCAGGCCACAAAAAATAACTCTCCAAAGAGGAATACAGGAACGGACACAGAACTCTTGCCATCTCCACTCACAGCTTTAAAAAACCAAGAGGAAAATCCCATACTGTATACCCAGCAAAGCAGGGGGCTAGCAAGGGAAAAGGATCCTAAAAAGACACTTGTAAACGATTAGGAGCTGAATGCACGTTTAATGGAACATCCTGTTCATTAGTGATGGAATTTCATTAGCAGTTTAAGGGAAAGAGACACATGGAAGAGACAAAACACAATCAATTTCTCCTGGAACTGCACACATTGCCACACTGAGCCTCAGCAAGCTCATCCCAGCCCGTCTGAAAACCCAAATCAATTAATACTAATTGCTCACCTTATTTTCACAGAGGGATCTTCGCACTCCAGCAAGCCTCAATAAAAAAGCGAAGACAAAAGGCCATTTGTACAAAAGCAACTCACTTGTCTGGTGTTTTTATATTCATTTAGCTATGCATTTCATTATGCTGGCAGGTGATTCTGCCAGCTCCAGTGCCCTTCCTCACAACCAGCCCTGAGCAAAGGGGCAGCACGAGGCCACCCCCCTGTCAGAACTCACAGAACAAACGAAGTTTTACGAGTCACGGGAGAAATCCCAAAGCCACTGGCTTCATTGCCAGTGTGCCTTTCCCAGGACACAGGGATGGCCAAGCCAGAAATGTGTTTTAGTAGAAACAAGCCAGGATTTATGTTCACAGAATCCTGGGATGGTTGGGACCTCTGGAGGTCACCCAGTCCAACCCCCCCGCCAAGGCAGGGTCACGTGGAGCAGGTGACACGGGAATTTGGGATTTTTGGGATGTCCCCAGAGATGGAGACTCCAGGCCCGCCCTGGGCAGATGTTCCAGGGCTCTGCCCCCTCCATGGACAGAAGTTCTTCCTCAGGCTGAGGTGGAACTTGCTGTGGTTCAGTTCATGGCCATCACTGACAGCTCTCACCACAGACACCAAACCCTCTGGACCAAAACCCACTGCCATCTCCTGAAAGCCTGATGGTACCACAGCATGAGGTTAAGTGCTCTCTCTGTGGGGTTTTTTCTTTTCCTTCCTGTGCTTCTGCAGATTTTAAACTGCATCACACCTGCCTGGACATCAGGAAAGGTTGGAAAGGAGAAGGAACAAGCTACAGATGGAGGCCTCCAGCAAGTCCTGCAGGTAGGAATGCAGAAGTGCAGGCAGGGCATGAATTCAGGCTTTCATGGAAGCTCCAAAGAGCACAGAAAGCCCAGGAACTCGCTGGGTGGTCAGGAAGCAGGACTCTCAAGGTTTCAGACACGCTTTCCATGAGCAAACTGAGTGAGGGGCTGGTGCAGCCAAACAGAGCCCTGCTGGAACACGGAGGGAGAGGCTTTTTGTCCAAGGCCTCGCTGGTGACAGAGGGCAGCAACTTCCAGGGAAAATCCCAGCACACAGTTCAGTGGAGGGACAGAGTGGAAGGGCTGGAGAGGCCATTCCTCCCCAAGCCATGCCAAGGGGCAAAGGCAGGCTAAGATTTGCCTTAGAAGGGGCACAGTGTGATGGGCTGGGGTATGGGACAATTTGAAACAACGATTTGAAACAACAAAACCTGCCTGCTGCTACAGCAGTGGATGGTCCCACGGACAAGCAGGAACTGGATCCAAGCAGGAATTGCCCTGGCTTGCTGAGAGCTGTGTGTCTGGCTGAGCACTGCTTCTAAGGGAGGCTGGAAAGCCAGAGGGAGGGCTGAAGCCTTGACAAATCGACCAGGTTACTGTAAAGCAGAGAAATTAAACAAAATATAAAAAAAGGGGGATGTGGAGAATCAAAAAACCCAAAAGCCAAGCAAAACTTCCCTAATGGTGCTGGCTTTCTGCACACTTCCTCCTGCAAATCAGACAGGCAAGACACAGGCAGCCAGGATATTCATGTTCCTGCAGAGGAGTGCTAGCGTAGCAGGAAAAACCGTGGGCAAAGAATTCCGCCGCAGCTTTCTGGCACGAGCTTTTACATCTCTAGATATGAGATGTTTCGAGTGAGAGATGAGAGATGTTTTCCAGCTGTGGTTTAACTGGAGCCCAGAGACATTCAGCTGCTCTCTAAAGGTAGTTCCAAGAGCACTTTTTGACAACAAAGGGAGAGGAAACTCCAGTCATCTGACAGCGCTTTTGTCAGCCAGTCCAAGCACCGACTGAGGCAGCATGAGACGGGTCACACATCAGGGAAAAAGATTTCTTTCTTCAGCTGCTTGGTTTGGGACGAGCCCACAGCAGCAGGACTGGGAGAGCAGGGATTTGGCTCCCGAGCCAGCAGTGCCAAGGGAAGGCAGTCCTGCCCTGCAGCAAGGCTCACAATTAGGCAAAGCAAACGAGTTGTCAATAAACCCTTGAGCGTTCAATGAGATGTTGCTAATGGGGAGGCAAATGTACACTGTCAGAATCCCTGCCACGAGAGCAACCATCCCCAAGTTATGCTTGATGTTTCTGTGATGAAGCTATTTTCAGCTGCTTTGAATCTTCTTCAGGAAAGGCAGCCTTGGAATTAAAAAAATAAATAAAAAAAAGAAGTCACGACTGTTCTGAGCTGAGATGCACACACTTAATCAGTCCAGGTGTTTAAATTATTTATCCACGAGGAGGGAAACTGTACTAATGTTCGGCACGGCGCATATGAAGGGGAAAAGCAGACACAAAGACGTGCCAAACGCTGCGATGCAGCAGAGAATCCTCTCACGCACAAGGCAACCGTGGCCAGAGCTGGCCCAAGCGTTTGTTACTGCAGCCTGGGCTGCAAAACTCAACTCACAGAGATGTGCTGCTACCAGAAGAAACGTTTCCCGACTCTGAGGTGAAATTATTGTTTTCAGCCAGCACAAAGCCCTAGTCCAAAGTTGGTACTTTCCCTAGCTGGAAAGGGCAGAATTTAAAACTGGGTTTTTTTCAAACCCAAACCCAGTGTCTGGGGGAAAACACAGCACTTGAGGAATTGCTTTGCCCCAGGTGAGTGCCACATCCAGTGCTCAGGACCAGCCCGCTCCTCCTCATCACCAACACACGGAAAAGAGCCTTTCCTCTCCTCGCTGATCTGTTCCTCCTCCTCCTCTCTCACCTGCCAAAGCCGCAGGGAGACTCCCAGTGGGAAGATGCACGGCATATCCCACTGCAGCCCTGCTCCCATGGGAACAAGCTCCAAACTAAAACCCCTTCCCGGCCTGTGCCATATCACAAAGCTTGGGCTGAGCACAGAGAAGGAAAAACCTTCACCTTTCCTGAAAGCGACTCAGGGAGAAGTTCAAGGTATTTCAGCTCACTTCCAGCTGCTGTTTCAATCATTTTGTTTCTCTAATCTGGGCAGCACACCAAAGATCACAAGGTTTGGGTTTAAGTTTCATTTCAAAAAGATCTCATAGGAGAAGAATCGTTCCTCCATTTTATTAAGCAAAGCCCATGGGCTGCTGACAGGGCTCTCGCAGGCAGCAGCATCAGTGGGACGTTACATACTTGGTAAATATGTAAAGAGGAAAACATTGAGCTGGAAGGCTACTAATAAAAACAGAGAGGAAGACCCCTGAGACACTCGTTTTGTAATTCTTTTTGACACAAGCCAACACTTAAAGTCTCCTGGCTGAGTTTCCTCATGAAACCTACAAAGCACTTTACAGCATCATTGCTCAAACCAACACAAGCACCCAGCAGGTCCATTTCCAAGGGAATGTCGTGTTTGTTACCGACACAACACTTCACTGAACAAGGCGAAACCAACAAGGGAGCGACACCCACTGCTTGGAAAGTAACACGGGCTCTAATTGAGCTGCAGTGGGAAAGTGACTTCTGGTTATGCCCAAGGTCCTTGAAATTACTGCTCAGATAAGTCTGGGAGACGCTGCAAGAGGGACACGGTTTCACAAGGAGCAGCAGCCAAAGGAGAGGGAAAGAGAAGGGAAAAAATAATAACAGACCAGCCTTGTTGGGCATGGCCTGCCCAAGCCAGGTA
Source organism: Leptocoma aspasia (assembly GCA_013399835.1). Taxonomy (NCBI): domain Eukaryota; kingdom Metazoa; phylum Chordata; class Aves; order Passeriformes; family Nectariniidae; genus Leptocoma; species Leptocoma aspasia. Next base: position 275,729 of record VXAX01006628.1, on the reverse strand, counting down.
CAGGGGATCCTGAGCCCCACTCCTGCTTATTCCAGCCTTCACTCCGTGATTGTGCTCAGCTGACATCAGCCTTGTCACACTGTTTTCCCAGATTGTATTTTTGTCATTAGTTCTGGCCAGAGACAAGATCACAGAACCACAGAATCTCCTGAGCTGGAGGGGACCCACAAGGACCATCCAGTCCAACCCTGCCCTGCACAGACACCCCAAATCCCAGCCTGGGCACCCCTGGAGCTCTGTGGGGCTGTGCCCATTCCCTGGGGAGCCTGGGCAGTGCCCAGCACCCCCTAATATCCAACACAAACGCCCCTGGCACAGCTCCAGCCCTTCCCTGTCACTGTCACAGAGCTCAGAGCTGCAGACCCCAATGAGATTCCCCTCAGTCTCCTCTCCCCCAGCTGAACATTCCAAGTGCCCCCAGCTGCTCCTTGTATGGCCCCTCCGGGCCCTTCACCACCCTCCTGTCCCTCCTTTGGACACTCTCCAATAGATTGAGACCTTTTTTATGCTGTGGTATCCAAAATTTCCCCCACTCAACAGGGCACGTGTCATTCCTTTTTGTCTTTTTTTCCTTGGTTTTTTTTTTTTTGTGAATTATTTGGGTTTTTTTAAATTGAAGTGCCTTTTGCTCTAACTCCAAGCATAATTACTTTGGGGGCTGACATTTCCCATTCCAGTTTTCATGGCAGAGCTACACACCTGAAGAAGATGTGCTTGGTCGTTCAAGGCTTTTAAACACGTTCTCAGATAAGCACAGCTGCGTTTTTAACAGTAGCTGAGATTACAGAATTTAAGAAAGGAAAATTTGATATAACGTTTCATGCTTTAGTTAACAGTCTTCCAAGACACAAAGCTGCTCCAGTTGCTCTGGAAACTGTAACTTGGACACAACCATGCAGATACATCAGCCCCCTGGCTATAAATGAAACCACTTTAGCAACACTGCACATTTGTATGACAAACATTTATTAAAGCAAGCATTGCATCCCGATCCTCCTACAGCAAGGGCACATCCCGTGGTCCTCCACAACAGCTCAGATTCCCTTTGGGCTGTGAGGGACACGGCTGGAGAGTCAGGGGGGGCTGAAATAACCACTGAAATAACAACCCCCAGGTGTTATTTTCTGCCCAGGTAAGGGGGAAAGGGGAAGCAGGGGAGGGTGTTTGAGGGATACACCACGGATTCAAAGCAGGGCTGCGCCTCCCACACCCCAGGCACGGCTGGAAGCTGACAAGAGCACCAAAAGGAGGGCTTGGAAGACAAAGGGACACGGTGGCCAGGCTGGGATTTGGTGCACACGCTCCTGGCCCAGGAGGAGGCAGTGGAAGCTGGGAACGGAGCAAGAACAGCCACTGGGAGAAGGAAAGCGGGAGGGGGATGCTCAAACACCGAGCAGGAGGAACAAGTGAGGGGTTTTCACGGAGGAGGACTGGACACAGCACCACACCAGATGCCAGGCACATGGGCTTTTTAAAAACAGGGGGAAATATTCCATACACAAACGACGGCCTGAGTGCTGGTTGCTGTGGAAACCATAACTTTGAATTCAGTGGCTAAAACCCAGCACTGCTATTTATACCGTGCTCCTCACTACAGCACGAGAACTTCCCCTGGAAAGCAGAGCTCTGGTACTCACAAACACGGTTCTCCCCCCACGTTACACACACTGATCCCCTCAAACCAGGCTGCACAAGGTTTTCCCAATGCTCCTCAGCACTGAAGGACACAGCACCATCACCTCTGATGGGGGAAAAAAAAAAAACCCAACAGTGCCTTTCCTCTTCCAAGCAAGGCCGGGTGAATCCCTGGATAGACATGGGGCAGGAGTCATTGGATTCTGCTTCGGCCAAGAGCACCCTGAGACACCAACAAGGCCCTTTCAAACAGCAGTTTATCTTGCCTCCCTCAAGCCAAATTCCAGTCAGCATCACCTGAGACGATGCAGGGCCAGAGCCCAAAGTCAGTTACCATTAGAGATGACGAGCATTTGTGCAAGGACTCCAGAATGTTGCCTTTAATATCCCAGAAAGCATAACTGGGTCATTAATGCAAGAATAACAACAACAGCAGAAAGGCTGCAGAATAAACCATTTTGGGGAGAATCCCTGCAACAACACGCATTTTCAAGCTGCTGTTGGAAAAGGAAATGGCTTTTTCCTCCATGGGAATCATGATTCTGGGGCAGCAAGTGCTCCCGTGGCTGAAGCAGGAACGGGAGCGATCAGCCAGTGCTGAGGTGAGCCAACTACGTTACATTCCTTTTCCACCTCCAGCATTCCAGGGCCTGGAAGGGAAGAAACAGCCCCATTCATTCCCCACCCACTCCCCAGTCCTGTTTTCCCCCAAGCAGGATGAAGGTGCAAGTGTAGCACAGCCAGGAACTACCACAGGGTGACAGTCCTGTCCCAGGACCTGGGCACCTATCCATCCCCAAACCAGTGCAGAAGGGCAAAGAAGGCAAAAGCTTAGAGAGAACCACACTCACCAAGGTCACTCACGCCTCCAGAATCCCACGGGACTGTCCCATCCCTCGGCTCCCTGGGAAGCAGCAAGGGCAGCAGCTCCATGCAACCCAACAGCAACACTCAGCCCGCCCCAGGCAGGGTTTTCCAGGGGAAGGGACTGCACAAGGACAGGAGGGGGGACGCAGCAGACAAGCTCCAGGAGCTGCCAAGCCAGGAAAGGTGGCAGGAAGTTGGTCCCTGTGGGATTGGGCCCTTACAGCACAGGTGAAGGAGGTCTCGCCTGCCCTTGCTCAATAATTTACATTACAGCACTGGAGTGTCATTGAAAACGACAGGAGCATTTTAATAATACAGGAAGGGGGAAAGATGCTCTATCACAGACACCCAACTAACCACTCCATAGACCTCAGCCTCCCCCGATTTACTCCAACACATTTTTTAATCGGAATTTCAAAATTATTAACAACTCCCGAGTGCTACCTACTCCCTAGCCCCGGTCAGCTTCTGCTAGCCCAGTCCTCCGGATGCCCCGCTCAAGTGGCAACCACTGATGAGGAACAACATGCCAGCTTCTCCCAACACTTCCCAACCCAACGTGGCAGCGCTGGGAACGCGCACTCCCTCTTGCCATCCCACTGGGACCGCCGTGGGATGCCCCGCTCAAGTGGCAACCACTGATGAGGAACAACATGCCAGCTTCTCCCAACACTTCCCAACCCAACGTGGCAGCGCTGGGAACGCGCACTCCCTCTTGCCATCCCACTGGGACCGCCGTGGTGCCAGCGCAGACCCCGGGGCTGCGAGCACCCCT
>VXAX01006628.1:254045-266481 GCA_013399835.1 Leptocoma aspasia | reverse complement strand
ATGTAATATAAATAAAAATACTTGCCTTATTTTCCAAAGGAAAGCACTGTGGAAGGGAGAGCCTGTCCCACAAACCTGGACCGCTGCTGCCATCCAGTGGCACTCACTGACAGCGCTGCTAAACCCCGGACTGCCCGCAGCAAACATTCTTTTCACTCTAAAACATTCTAAACTGTTCCCCCCGCGCTCTTTGCGGTCATTGGCACTGCCACTTTTGTCCCCATCAGGGCCCGCGCTGAAGCTGAAAAAATGCAAGAAACAACAAGCTGGTTCTAGCTCGTGCTAAGCACATCTCTCCTTTCCTACCTCTGTTTTCTGTAAAACTGTCCTCTAGAGCTCAGTCTCGGAAGCAATACCCAAAAATGAGCATGCCATGGGGGGACCATCCCCTGCCAGGGATGTGGGGCTCAGGGGCAGGGTGAGAGGAAAGGTGCCACGAGGCTGCAGCGAGGAGGATTTGGCTCCAAGAGGTGCCTTGTTATTAGAACATATTATAAGCTTCTCTGTGTGTAAACCTGCAAATGAATTTTCCCATGGGAGAACATCCTTTTGCTGTCTTTTTACTCCGTATAAGCTTTCTGTAAACAAAATATCTGTGTTTGTTCTTCAAGGACATTGAATTGCTCTGCCTGTCTCCTGAGAGTGGGAGAAGGAGCTGAAGGACTGTAATCTTTCTGATATTGTGAGCATTCTAAGAGATTCCTGTACAGAGCAGTGAAGAAGAAGCATCTGAGCTCTGTACCTGGGCACATGATAGCTCAAATCCCCTGATTATGGAGTCATTTTAATAAATCATGTTTAGCCTTCTGAAATTATTGTCAAGAGTCCTTTTTCAGTGCATGGACCACGGCAATAGTGCCTGGCACCCAGAGCAGGGCTGCACCCACCTGCCTGTGCCAAGCAGCTCCTCCAGCCTCCCAGACCTCCGGGCACAGCTGCACCTGGAGCAGATCTGCTCAGAGCGATCCTGGCCAGGAAATCCCTGCTCTTCAAAGCCTGGCTTAGCTGGGATCATAGCGCCAGGCCGGGATTAGGGACTGAGCAGAGTCGGTGGTGCTCTGGAGCAGCTGGGTGCCAGCAGCTCCCCCTGCTCCAGCTGCGGGCAGAGCTTGGCACTGCCACGCTCCCCGGGCTGTGACACGGTGGCTGCCAGCCAGGGACTGTCAGCGGGCTTAAACTGTCCCAGCAGGCCCACGTGCCTGCCTGGATCGCCCAGACTGCCAGGCCTGGACGTGGCTCAGCACAGACACAGGTTCTGGAGGTGCCACAGCGCCTGACGTCTCTCCACACAGCTCAGCATGGACAGGAAACTCTGCTCCTGTTGTGGGAACATTATATTATATTTTAAGTTTCCCTGCATGCAGGCCTGCAGAAAAATTCTTCCCACGGGAAAGCATCTTCTTACTATGTATAAGATATTATAAACAAATCTCTGAGCTGTGTTTCAAGGACAGAGGTTTCTCTGCCTGTCTCCTGATAATAGGAGATGGGGGTTTTTCTTCCTTTCAGCCTATGAAGTGAAAAGTTGTTATCTCTGATTGTGTAAGCTATTCTGGCATTCCTTGGAGCTGGGAGCAGCAGCTTCTATGCTCTAGACTGGGCAGATAATAGCCCAAATCCTTTAAATGATAAAATCATGTTAATACATCATATTTAGCCTTCTAATATTATTGCCAAAAGTCCTTTGTCACTACACAGACCACAGCAGTAGCTCCTGCCTCCAGCTCCAGCAGGCAGAGGCCAGCCCCTGGCCTTGCAGGCACACAGAGGTGCCCTGAGCACGTTTTGGGAAGGTGTCCCAGCCACACGAGCCCGCAGGGATGGTGGCTGCCACCCCCGGAGGGCAGGCGGGGTGCAAAGTCTGCAAGGCTCCTGCATTGCCCTTCGGCCCTTTGGCACGGCTGGAGACTGCGGAAAAACTTCCACACGGATGCCGAGCACATGAATATTAATGAATAAATACTCCACAGTCTGTGGAAGCTGTATGAAAATACGTGGCTGGTGCCTTTTCCAGCTGCATTCCCAATTATTAATTGCTTGTATTAAACCAGCACCCCGAAGCCTCGTTTTACTGACGGCTCTACAAACCCAGCGTGGTGCTTGTGAAGGGACTCACCCACTCCCCAACCATCCAGAGCTCCCAGAGAGGAAACCACCTGTTTAAAACTCCAAATAAAACCACATCTTTGTTATTCTGGACACCCGCCTGTTATATTCTGTTTGTCCTTCCTGCTTTCCTGCAGAAACAGGGTAGTTTGCCCTGTTGTAGCATTTATTTTCTAATTGTGTAATAATTAGCATTTTCCCTGTGGTTTTGTACTTTGCATCTCAAGGATTACCCAATGCAGCTGAGTTAAATCCAAGCCACCTCACCCTTTGGTGTCCTGACACCTGCTGTACCACTAAACTGTGCATGTGGCAAAAATGAGAGTGCAGGGCAGTTTGTGTCTGAAATAAATCCAAATGAAGCCCCCTGGATCTTACCTGGATCTGGCACATGCTCACGTGGGCTGGGATTTGCAAAGTTTTTTAGTTTCGTTTAGATACCACTGCAAGTTAAGAACTTTCACAAAGAAAAACCTGGCAATAAAATCTAAGACCAAGCTTTTCTTTCTCAGCACTGTTAATGAAATCCTTATCCAGTTATTATATATAAAGCATGACAGGGTTTCCTTGGACTTTGTTGATTTTTATCCAAGCTGATATTTTGAAATATATATCCCATAAATATATCTCTATGTTTATACACAGACACACAGTGTTTTGGTTGCATTCCTTTAGGTGCCTTTCAGTGGCCAAAATAACATTCCTATGAGTGCATAAACATTTTGAGAGACTCTCATTCAGAAAAAAAGAAACAGCGTTTTTCAGATGTGCTTTCTGGACAAATAATCTGTCTTTGGCCAGTTTCAGAAGGGATGTTTCCATGCTCTACTGAACAGCTTAAAAACCATTTAAAACCCCAGCCGAGCTTCAGTTTGACTGCGCTCATCCCTCTGTGCCACAGCAGCAGCTCCTCAGCAGCCTGTTGTTTCTGCAAACGCAGGGCCAGCCTCACAATCCCAATTTCCACCCATCCTGCCTCTCCTGGCTTTGTGGTCCCCGTTTCAGCCCGGCAGGCTGTTTCCACGGGGAAGCACGCCCGCGGCTTTGGTACTGTGCCGAACACTCAAAGCACTTGGTGAATGTGAACTGGCAAAAATAGCAGTAACATTACCAATAATTACAGCGCTCAGCGGGCAGAGCTCGGGCAGAGAGGTGCGGCTCACAGCCCGCAGCGGGTACAAAGTTCTTCACCAACATTTACACAGCCTCTCCTCTGAGGCTCGCGTTCCACGTTCGCCCAGCAGCGGAGGGTGAGGCACTGGCAGCACAAAGATCAGATCAGCTCAGCTCAGCTCAGCTCAGCTCAGCTCAGCTCAGCTCAGCTCAGCTCAGCTCAGCCCAGCCCAGCCCAGCCCAGCCCATCTCAGCCAGCCCAGTCCAGCTCAGCCCAGTTCAGCTCAGCCCAGCCCAGCCCAGCCCAGCTCAGTTCAGCCCAGCTCAGCTGCTAGCCAGTGCTGTTTTTAATCTGGCCCGTTCCCTGCAAAGGCTTTCCCGCTGACACCGCGTTAATTATGGACACTCCGGTTATCAGCAGCGCTGCCCTCATTCCAGCAGCAGCTTTCCACCAGGGAGCCCCGGTTTGCAGCGGGAGGATAATTCCCGCGGCACATTTCACCTCGGGAGTGCCCCACGAGCACAGAGCCCGTGAATGCCCTCTGCCAGCATCCCCCGGACCGGGGAGTGGCGTTATTCCCGTGTAATCCAGCGGGAAGCGTTCGTGACGCACAAAGTCTTGCTCAGAATGGACATTCCAGCCTTAGTTCAGCTCCCTGCTTTTCCCAGAGAATCGCCACAAGCGGGAAACACAATATATTTGCACCAGATGTATGGTTGCCACTCTCAAAATTCCCTCTTATTTTTTAACTCGTATTAAAATCTCACTGAGGAACCGCTCCCTCAAGGGATTTATCCTTGCTCTAGGGCCACCTTTTTGCAGGACCTAAGGGTTGGGATTTTTTTGTTACTTTGTCACATTTTGCTGAGAAGTTTATTAAGTTTTCTCTACACTGCTTAGGTTGCTGTTAACCTGCATCACACAGCAGTTTTTTCATCGGCCTTTAAACTGGCACATTAGGAGAGAATCAAGATGCTTTCTTCTTCTGCCCTCCCAGCTCTGACTCTGATACTCCAAATAACAAAACAATCACGTCACCATTTGATGTGACAGGGTCAAATGATGATTTTTGTGCTGTCAAACACCCCGTTCAGCCGCACTGGGGGGGTGGATTTTCTCACCTACTGGCAAGATCTCAGAAAATAAAGGAGTTAAAAAGAAGCATGTCGGACGAAACAAAACAAAAATGCCTCCCGGCTTCTCAGTGTGAATGAGCACACCAGAAACTGATACTTTGGTATTTCTGTACTTGTGAAAGAAAAGGATCATAGAGAACACACTTAAGGCTGTGGCTTGATTACTGACCTCGTTCTGCAGGAATCCTTGTGTTGGTCCTTGAAATCCTTGAAGCTCTCAGGGGTGTCCCTGAGCGTGACAGCTTTGTCAGCTGAGTTGTGCCCAACTGGGGCACCCCAGGTGTCCTGACACCGATTACTGACGCCATCAGTCTCTGAAATTACTTAGGGTTATTTCACTTCACCTCTGGAGAAACCTGACACATCTGGCTCTCGTCCATCCCTTTGTGCCACACTCGTGTAGGAGCACGGAGAAGGGCGGGCCCTGGAACTCGCCTCCAGGGAGGAAACAATAAAACATCAATGAAAATAAAATAAAAAATGAAAACATCAGGGCAGGTTTGGAGATCAGGCTCAAAGTAAGAGAAAGCCCTGCACAAGAGGGCCCTGAGGGGTGAGAAGAGTGATAAGGGCAGTAAAGTGAGACATTACCATTTAAAAAAAGTTTACAAATCTCTTTAAATCAAACAAGGGCCACCTCGAGGGCACTGGAACCTCTCCTCCTGCTGTTGTGCCACAAGCACAGACCTGTTTCCAGTGCCCGAGGCTCCTCTCCAGGCACAGCAGCTCTGACACCCCAAGGAGTTTATCTCACTCTTCCTGGACAGGAAGCTCTGGCTGGCTCTCTTCCCAGCATCTTTCCAGGATTGGGCTACAAATCCCAATGTGTCTCTCAGACAAACAGCCCCCATGTATTTATCTGGATCAAGTCTTCTTCACCTGGTTTGGTGTTCTCAAGGAAACAAATCTCTGCCTCAGTAATGTCACCTGAGCCGTGGCTCAGGGCTTTTTTATGAGTCTGATCTGTGAAATAAGCACAACCCCTCTGCCTCCTTCCCTGGCCTAATGAGGTCCCAAACAAGCCACTTAAAACTACCTGGGCTTTAAGTAATTTATACCTCAGTCATAGACAGAGACTAATAAAAAACCCCGTGGGCAGCAGGAGAGGGGGGATTGTGCCCCTCTGTCCCTGTGCCCAGGTGAGACCCCACCTGCAGAGCTGCCCCAGCCCTGGGGCCAGCAGCAGCAGCACCTGGAGCTGCTGGAGAGAGCCCAGAGGGGGAATGGCTTCAGAGTGACACAGAGTGGGTTTAAATTGGTTATCAGGAAGGAATTGCTCCCTGGGAGGGGGGGCAGGCCCTGGCACAGGGTGCCCAGAGAAGCTGTGGCTGCCCCTGGATCCCTGGCAGTGTCCAAGGCCAGGCTGGACAGGGCTTGGAGCAGCCTGGGATGGTGGAAGGTGTCCCTGCCCATGGAATGGGTGAATCTGGATGAGCTTTGAGGTCCCTCCCAACCCAAACCTCTCCGTGATTACCTAAAGCCCCAGGTACTCTAAAATCTTTCTGTGATTCTGATTTAGGTTCAAAACACCCTCAGGGCAGAACAGCTCTAGTGAAACGCAGAACCGCTCAGCCTCACAGCCGCATTCCCGTTTGGGATGAGAGCGGAGCATCCGCCCCAGTCCTGCCTCAGCTGCGCCCGGACAGGGGCAGGCCGGGGACACAGCGCTGCTGCTCGTCCCCACGGCACGGCCGGGACAGAGCTGTGAGCCACGCCGTGAGCAGCAGCTCCCTCTCCCGCTCCCTCTGAATCCTTCCCGATCCCGGTCCCGATCCCGGTCCCGATCCCGGTCCCGATCCCGATCCCGGTCCCGGTCCCCGTTATGCGCCCTCTGTCCGCCAGAGGGCGACCCCCGCCGCCAGAGGGCGACCCTGTCCGCCAGAGGGCGCCCCCCGTCCGACAAAGGGCGCCCCATGTCCGCCAGAGGGCGCCGCCGCTCGGCCCCGCCTCTCCCACCTCCCCGCGCCGCGATTGGCCGGGCCGCGCGCGCTGCGCAGCGCGATTGGCCGCGGCGCCGGCCGCCCGCCATATATAAGGGGAGCGGGGGCGGGGCCTGGGCGCAGTCCGCGAGCGCTGCGGGCGGGGCGGGGACAAGATGGCGGTGGTGCGGGCCGTGTGCGTGATGCGGGGCGAGGGGGCTGTGCAGGGCGTCATCCACTTCGAGCAGCAGGTGAGGGCACGGCCGGGCCGCCGAGACCTCTCTGGCGGGTGCGAAGCTCCCGGAATCTCCCTCTTCAGCCTGCTCCCCGGGGCCGGCGGGGCGGGCTCAGCCCGAGGGCGCTGCGGTTCCAAATGGCCGCGGCCCTCGGGAGCTGCGCCGTCCCTTGCGGTCGGCCGAGGAGCCGCGGCCGCGGGGTCACTCGCGCTCCCCTGTCAAAGTGCGGGATCTTTCTGGAAGGCCCCGTCAGATAACAGGTACTCCTCGCGGTTAGCGATAAAACAGGGGAAGGAATGTGTTAGACGGCGTTAAACGAACACTGACGTTCTGGACGGTGTTGTCGTGGGCTCGTGGCGGGGCCTCCAGTGCTTTCTGTCACCTTGGTTTGACACGGAGCCGTGTAATGCCGAAGTCCTTGTGGTGATAAATCCTCTCCTTTGAAGGGTACCGGACCGGTGAAAGTCACTGGGAAAATCACTGGGTTGGCCGATGGAGAGCACGGCTTCCACGTTCACGAGTTCGGTGACAACACCAATGGTAAGGTGTCCCTCCAGGCCTTTGGGTCACGGCTGGAAAGTGGCTGCTGAGCTCTGTAAAGAGCTGCTCGTGGTGTTGCAGCAGCAGCTTGGGTCTCAGGGCTGCAGATCTGTGTGAGGAAATCCTGACGGTTCCCGAGGGGTTGCTTTCTGGATAATACTCTGAGCGTGTTGAGGCTGGTGGTCAAGACCTGACATACCAAGCACTCACCTGAACGCTTGGATAATTGAGCGTTATGAAATAAGACAGCTTCTGGCCGAGCCTGGCGCTTCTAAGTCCGTAGCAGGTGATTTATCTCCAGGGGATTAGTGGGGCATGGCACGGGAGAGAGAGGAGCTGTTTGCTGTCGCTGGGAGCGGTGTGGGAGCAGCAGGCTCATCCTGGGATGCTGCGCTGACGCTGTGCTGTGTTCCAGGGTGCACCAGCGCCGGCCCCCACTTCAACCCGGAGCAGAAGAAGCACGGGGGTCCCAGCGATGCCGAGAGGTAACTCCAGGGCATGGGCACTGCTGGGGGCTCGGGAGGTGCCAGAAAATCCCTGGCGTTTCCGTGGTGTGAAATACTTTCCTCGGGGCATTTTCTGGTTTTGCCACGGCTCGGCTGGAGGGGACAGCGAGGGCCTGATGCTCATGCTGGGTATCTGTACCTCAGTGGGATGTGAGACTTGGCTCTTCCCTGGGCGAGCTCTCACAGCCCAGTTCCCTTGGGTGGGTGCCAGGGGAAGTGGTGTGGCCGTGTGTGCTGGGAGCAGGGCTCAGGCAGCCTGGCCTTGCACGGGCACCAGCCTGGCATCGGGATGGCCCTTGGAATGCTCACATCGGTGTCTGAGAGTGCTCCTGGTGAGGCTGATAAATCCCACCCCAAGCCACAGGCCCGGCAGAGCTGGATGTGGGCCAGCTCCTGCATGACACAGCATGAAACGTGTGTTGCCCTGGCAGCCACTGCTCGGGGCTAAAGGTTGGGATTGCACGGACATTGTGGCTTCTGGAGCCCAGTAGATCCTGCTCCTGGTGTGGCTGTGGGCAGGGCAGTTCCTTAGGAGAGGTGCGAGAAGTGGATCTTGATTTTATCAGGGTAAAGAAACAATTGGACTGAAGCTTCCTGAAAGCTTAAATCAAGTAAATTCCTCAGGGGAGAGCTGCCATTAACCCAGTTTTGTAGGAGTTGGTTAAAAATAAGGAATTAGTGTAAAAAGCTGGTGGTCAGCCCTGGGCTGGCTGAGCTGGTCACCTGGCAGGGATGTGTCAGTATTCCAGGTTCTCAGTCTGGACAGAGGAGCCTGACAGAACAGGATCAGCTGCATTTTGAGTGAATGCTGTGCTTGGGGCAGGTGTGCAGGACACAGCACACCAGAACGTCCAGAAGTCCTGTGAAAATTCCACTGCTCGAGGCTCAGTTCTCCTGGGACGCCTTAGCAGAGATGCAACTCTGATAGAAGCTGCGTGGGAGAGCAGTATGCCAAGTGATGGGGCAATGCCAAACTGGAATAATCATTCCTGGTAGTGGCTGGAGCTGAGCAGCTCCTGCATTGCCTTCTCCTAATCCTCCTTAAACCAAAAGCCTGCAGCTGCCTGTGCAACAGCTGAGCTGTCACGGACGGCTAAAACTCTGAGAACAGTGGCAGTGTTCCACCAGGTCTGCAGGAAAGGCCGTTCCACTGGATTTGGGAACCTTTGTTATGTTGTAACACGAACTCACAGCTTTCCCTTGGAAGAGCTTTCAGTGCAGGCCGCTTGGTGAGTTTGCTGTGTTTTTGTGCAGGCACGTGGGAGACCTGGGCAATGTGACTGCCAAAGGAGGCGTGGCCGAGGTGGAGATCCAGGATTCTGTCATTTCCCTCTCTGGACCGCACTGCATCATCGGCCGTACCATGGTGGTGAGTGGCCTTGGCAACTCCAGAGCAGGGACGGGGGATTTACAGCAATCCCTCTGTGTCTCAGTGTGGCACTCTGTTGCCATGAACCCCAATTCCCTGCCAGCCTTCTGGAGATGTCCTTCTCTAACTCTGCTCCTTCCTGCTGTGGGTGCCTGAATCGCCCTCCTCCCTTGGACAGGTCCAGTTGGAAGTTTCGAGCATGGAGATCAGTTTGGCACTGTCTGATATCAGAGTCTGGTGGTGCTGCTGGTACCAGGAGCAGCGATGACTGATCAGTTAAGGTCCCTTAATTGTCTTGCAGGTGCACGAGAAGCGGGATGACCTGGGCAAAGGGGGCGATAACGAGAGCACGCTGACTGGAAACGCAGGGCCCCGCCTGGCCTGCGGAGTCATTGGGATTGCCAAGAGCTAAGCGTGGTACCTGCAGTGCTCTTCGTTGCTGCTCTTGCCCTTCCTCGTGCAAGCTCAAGATGTGTCGTTAATCTCCTGTTGTTCTGCACCCCGAGCAGCACTCACGCGCTGGAAGCACTGACCGAGTTTTGTATGATGTACGTTCAATTAAAGTGTCCCTGATGGAACGGCTCTGTGGTCTCTGCTCACGCTCCTGCTGCCACCATTCCGTGTCACATCCCTGCTCTGAGGGAAGATGTGAGTAGTGCTGCTCCTGTCCCAGCCCCTGCACGAGCCCCACGTGCTCTGGCAAAGAGCAGCAGCTCCCGGGTGTGTCAGGGCTTCCTCCTGGGGCAGGGGCAGCATCTGTAGGCTTCAAACTTGTGTAATAAACGTTCTGGGCAGATACACCTGGGTCTGGCTGTCTGTGAACAGGGAACTGCCCCAAACCTGCTCCTGCTGGGAGAGGGGCCCTGGGCTTCAGCAGGTGGGTGGTTAAATTCCATCCAGCAAGAGGTTCCAGGCAGTATCCCAGGAGTGACCGCTGTGTGCCACTGCCAGCCTCCATCGTGTTCTGGTGTGTCCTTCTGAAACAGATTGCAGGGTCTCTCTTCACAGAGAAAATGAGTCATTTTAATGAGGACTTCTATCAATGTTCCTTTCTTCTGTACTTGAGGATATTGATGGAAGCAGCAGGCTGTAGTGCCAGGCAACCCCATTCCACCGAGGCAGTTACTAAGGGAACTGGGTAGTAGGGCAGGAATACTGTAAAGATACTCTGAACTTACGTTCCCTGTTGCTGCCAGACCACTGTGTGAGTCTTCACCTCCCTGTGCCTCTTCCAGAGGGTTGGTGCTGCTGTGAGGGTTATGCACAGGCACTTTTGCAGAAGGTGATAAAGAGTTGTTCCACAGTTTTCCAAGCTCTGCTTTCAAATCCCTACTGAGGCAGAGAACAGGGGTGGGATTTGTGTGAACAGAGCAGCCTTGTGTCTCTCGTTCTTGTCTCCAGCTCTTTAAGGAGGTGTTCTCAGTGAAACAACCCCTCCCTCCTTACAGAGCTGGGGCAGCTTTTTCCAAGGCTCAAACCCCAGTGCGTGGGACAAGGGAATGTCCCATGGGCCCGGCAGGAAACCACCAGCGAGGACACGAGTTTTAACACATGGAAGGTGAGGTCACTACAATCTGTAAACAGGTTCTTTCTCTCTTTATTCTGCTATTGCAAGAACATAAAAATAGATGTCCTCTCCCCAGTCCAGAGCTCCACAGTGGCTCTCCCACCCTCTCCCTTCCCCAGAGACAATTCCCTCTGCTGCAGGGCAGCTGTGAAAAAGGACTGATGTAAGGAAGCAGCTGCCCTTCCCTTGGGGCAAAATCCCCAGCTTTAAAGGTAGAACACACCTATAGCAAGGCAAAAAAACCCCACTGAATATGCACAGGATTCGTACAGGGTTATGGGAGCTCTGAGCCACAGCTGGGGGTGGGCAGAACTTCCCCAAGTGTCCCTGCCCCAGGATCGGCCGTGGAGAAACCACCTGCCCTCGGCACAGCTGGCAAAACGTGGAAGTGCTCTGCAGAGGAGGTGGCACAACACCCAGGAACACCAGGAGCTGCCCTCTGTCCCCAGCCCAGGGGGCACAACCTACCTCCAGCAGGGTGAGGAGGGGCCGGTGTTCCTGCAGGAGCAGCCCCATCTCTGTGGAGGAAGGGCCAAGTCCTCGTCCTAGTCCCTCCTCGAGAGCCAGGCTGGAATTTTGGTGCCTCCAAGGTCTCACTTCCCAACAAGTACAAAAGCTGTGGAGTGGGGGCTGTCCAGCCTGGCACACGCTTTGTAACGTCAGAGCAGACGGTCGGTGCCTGAAGGTGTCACTTCTTAAAAAAAGGCAAATTAAGGGCAACAGGAACCACAGAACCAATTGAGAGGGGGAGGGAAAAAAAAATAAAGCAAAGAATGGATTGCATTGCAAACACTAAAACAGTTAACTCTGCAATTAACATCTTAAAACTAACTTTTACCCCGGGTGGTCAAGTAGTTCATTAAAATGCAGCAATCTAAAACTCCAGAGGACTGTTACAAATAAAAATTCACTTCTGTGAATCGCTACACAAACAGATGGATTTCCTTTAACAAACAGAACCAAACCAGTCTAATTTAGACTCCAGTACAGCATTAACAGTTCCAACTTTAGGCTGCCGAACACTCCTTTTCCACTTCAGTGCAGCGTAGGAAGAATAGCACACGTTAAAAGTTTGTTACGAAAATAGAGTTTATTAAAAACACATCCCTATCGTTTTTGAGGAGCTTTCACCGTTACCTTTTCTTAAATTAAAAAAAAAATAGAAAGCACTTCTACTTCTGATTCGTAAACTTTTTAAAGTCAAAACTTTAAAAAAGTTACAGCAAAAATGGGTAATATTTTAATCATCTCTTCAGTATTTTATGTTACGTTGTGGCTATTTTAAATAGAAGGGAAGCAATCAAATTGCCGACGGTGCCCCGCGCGGGGGGCGCAGGGGCGGAAGCGGATTTACAGCACTGTACAACTAAAGCTCACACGGGGCCGGGCTGCGGCCCTAGCGCGGCGCCTCCGCCGCCGAGCCCGTGTCCTTGTCCGCCTGCTCCAGGGATGAGGTAGCCTCGGGCACTGACTCCGGCGCGGCTTTCGCGCCCGCGGGTTCAGCGTCCCCCGCAGCGAGTTCTGAAACAAGTTCCGCGCCCTCCGGTTTGCCGCCGTGGGGCTCGTGGTTTTTGTCGCCCTCTGTCGCCCTGTCTGTCACCTCCGGCTTTTCCTTGCCGCGGCTTTCTTCCTTGTCTCTGCGAGACTCCCGATCCCTGGAATCCCTCTCCCTGTCTCGGTGGCCGCTGGAGCGCCTGTTCCTGTCCTCCGAGTCCCTGTGCCTGTCGCGCTCGGGGCTGCGGCGTCCCCAGTCTCGCCTGTCGCGGCTGCCCGGCCGCTCGTGCTCCCGCTCGTCGCGGCCGCCGTAGCGCTCCCGGTCGTTCTCCGCCCGGTTCCCGAAGGATCTCCTGCCGAACCGCTCCTGGTCTCTGTTGGGCGTGTACTGCCTGTCGTTCCTGAACTGCCGCCCGTCCCTGTTCTCCTCGGGCCCCCCGCCGGGCCCG
>VXAX01006628.1:223819-252505 GCA_013399835.1 Leptocoma aspasia | reverse complement strand
GGCCGCCCCCGGGCCGCACGAAGTGGCCGGGCGGAGGGAAGGGGGTTTTCATCCCGTGCGGGGGAGGCATCCCGAAGCCGCCGGGGCCCGGCGGGGGCCCTCTGTGCATCATGTGCGGGGGCATGTGNCTGTGCAGTCAGGGCTCTCCCCAGCCCCAGCTCGGCCTCCTGCTTCCCCAGCCCACTGCAGCCAAAGCCCCTTCCCGGTGTTGTGCTTCCAGGTAAAGATACCTCACCCTCTCCAGTCGGATTCAAACATTCCCCTCTGCTACAAGCAGCAGCTGCACAGCTGCTCTGCTACCCCACAGCTGCACAGCGCCAGCAAGAGGCTGATGCACATAGGCAGCAGACAGGAGGCTGGAATACAGCTCTGTTTGCCGTTCCAGAGAACAGGGACACAACAAAGATTCATTTCAGTAGAATAAACCTTGCAATGGAAACTAAAAGGAAATGCAACAGGTCATTCCTGACTACTTTTTTTTATAACGGTGTTTCATCCTTTATAGCACAAACCCAGCACCAACTATTTCCCAGTTTTATTCCTACGCTCTCCACAGGAGGAAAGAACCTCCCTCTCCAAATGTACTCCCAGATAAAGCTCAGCCCAAAGCTCCCAGACCCCAACACAAAGAGCCAGAAGGAAGGAGGAATTCTGAGCTCCAGCTGAGGCCTTCCCACCCCAGGAACACTGTCCGGTGCTCCTGGAGCCCTCACACTGCTCCCACCTTCTCCTGCCCTAGAAACACAGCCCCTGCCAGGGTAAAACCAGGATGAAATACTGTGGGAATCCATGCTGGAATTAGTGTCAGCAGTGAAAACTGCACCTGGCTGCAGCTTCACGAGCAGCCACACCAGCTCCCCTTCAGCTGCCGTGGTGTTCATCCCTCCCTCCCTCCCTTCTCTGGCTTTGGCACCTGTCCCCAGACACACCTGAGCCTTCTGTGCTGCCCTCTCACCACACCACTGACTTTTAGGGACGTCTCTGACAGAAACCTTTTCACCTAAGTGCACTTTAAATTCATATTGGAAAGCACTTGTATTTTGCCAGTGAGAAGACTCGTGTGACATCTTGCAGTCCATGATACCCTCTCCCCTTCCCCTCGAAGCAGTCAGACACAGCTCCACAGGTCACACTCTCCAACAGCAATTTTTTTCTGCATTTTTCCCTTTCTCTAAAATTGCTCTAAAATGCAGAGCCTTCCCCCCTGCTGGTCAATAACCAGGTCTGTAATGATGCAGTTTAAACTCCTCCTGTGACAGAACTATGGATCTGACAAGACAGACTTATAGCTAATGATGTCTCCAAGGAATTCTGAGGTTTGGGGATATTCTTGTTGGTAAAAAGATATTTTCATCTTCCTCAGAAGATTAAAACAAGGCAGAAAATCATAACTGAGAATTAAAGAGCTGAAGTTAAGCCTGTGCTTCTGCTTAGAAGCAGCAGAGCAGATGCGGGTTACAAGAGCACGAACATGAGGTGAGGGAAGGAAGTTTCACATTTAATAAGTACAAGTCATTTAATTTCTTAACCTTATTTCTACACAAACTGCAGCACTGAAGCAACATAATGGCACCTGGAACTCCTTCATTCTGAACTGCATTGGCTGGACAGCTGCACACTTTTTATTTTAGATTTATTTTAAATATCAACCCCCTTCAATGCTGAGGCTAAAGCAACGGTAGAACTACTGGAGTTTCCTCACTCTGCTGACAGATCAGGCACCAACTAAAAACCTAAAGAGCTGTCCAGAAACACATCCCAATTTACTGAAAATGCCCAGGGAAACTCATGGTACAGACACACACATCATGTCTGGGGCAAGTTAAAGTCCTCTTTTGGTTTAGGAAGTACCTGACATTCAGGAAGTTTCTTGAACTGAGTATGAACTCGCTGAGCTCTGAGAGAAACCCTGAGGTGATTTCCTGACCCAGCTTGTCCTGCTGGAGCCTCACACCTGACACCTGCTCCTCTGTCCCAATGTGCCAAACCACACCTTGCCTTCACAACAGATTTTATTGGTTTCGGAGGAGAGACCATCACACACCAAAGTGTCCCAGCTTTCATCACCTGACTCCTACGACACAGCCCAAAGTGCTCAGGCTGGCCCGAAGCATCTTCTGTCCAGAGAGGGCACAAGAGCCATCCTTACTGCTTTGATAAATCAGGTATGAAGTCAGATTTCCATGCCATTGTGATCCAGAACAAAGCCTACATTCCCTCGGGATAATCCCCATGTCACCAGTGCTGACACACCTGATTTACTGCTACACAAACTCTGCTCACTAAGTGGTTCCAGTAACTCACCACCCCTTAAATCACTTCCCAGCACGTGGAGCTCTGTGGTTTCTGTCTGTCCCAGCACACAAACCTCATGGAAACACGTGGAACAAGCCAAAAGCTCACGGATCCAGCACAACAGCAGCAGGGTTTCACTCCACTTTGAAGCTGCTGTTCTCCAACATTCTGCATGTTCTCCAGTGGGGAATGTGGCATCTTACAGCTACAACATTAAATACTGCCAGGGAATTCTTGAAAGAGGGACCATGTTGTAAGTCTGGTGGGTTTTTGCTGGAGTTTGATACAGAATCTTTCAGAGCAAGTCAAGACTGTAAAGAAAGAAGCCTGAACTATACAGCCTAAATATGGAGTCACAGCTGAAAAACCTTGGCAGAAATCCCAACGTTTTGGGACAGTCATACTCTGAGGGGCTCAGAGAATGCTGTATTTGAGTTTTATGATTTAATGCAGATGACAAAAATCACTTCAGAACAAACCATCAGGAGAGCAGAGAGTAATACCTGAGCTCGCACTACCCGGAAGCAAATGCCAAATTTGATGGGAACTCCAGAATAACTTAGCTTTGATTACATGTTATGATCCTTGTAAGATTTTGGTTTAAAAGAGCACTAGACCAGGACCTACAACTGCAATAGGGTGTATTTTATCAGCACAACAGATCACAGAATCTGAGTATTCCAAACACAGCACCTGCAGTTCACTACTGGCCCCAGCTACAGCATTTGCTCAATGCTGGGAACACGTGGGCCAATCCCAAAGGATTTAAAGGCTGTCATTTCCTGCAGCAGGCACATGTCAAATACCTACAAATACCTGCTCTGCAGATCATTTCAAATTCCCTGAGCACACACTCACCAAGCCATCACAGCCTGGACTGTCCTGTTCCCATGAACAACAAGGTGTAACAGCAGAGAGTGAGGTCACGGGCACAACTAAATCACAACAACCTGAGGGTGGGCTTTAGAAAAAAGCACAAAAAATCCACACCCAAAGTTCAAGAGGCATCACTCCTCTGAAGCATAACTACGTCCTGGCAAGCAGGGATGAAGGAATTACAGTGGAGGCACAAAGGAAATCAGTGGAGTTGAGACAGAATTTATGAAAGGGTATGAAATGTTACAATAATCCCTTCAGAATTATTTTTTAACATATCTTCCACAGAAAAACTGAACCGAGAGAGAGAAGTGGCATTTTTTGAAATTACAGAAGTTATTAAAGAGCTCCTGTGTTTTGTAGGGATTACAGAAGTGTTTCCAAGCCAGAAATTTGGATCCCTCCCACAGCCTCTTCCCAGCAATCTCCATCCCTTGAGTCCAGCCTGGTGCAGGAGCTCTCCCATCCTGCCCAAGTACTCAGAGAACATTTCCTCATCCTTCCCAGGACACTCTCTGGCCTCCCACATGCAGAGCTACACTCAATGCAAGAGTGACTCCAAGTGCTTTTAAGAGTGTAATTACTACTAACTTACTTACAGTAACCTTCTATCTTTAATCACATAAAATATTATCATCTGTTTCTTCTGGTTCTCCTCTTTTATCAGACTGAACAGTGCCCTGGCAACTCCAGAATGTTCAGGATGGGTTTTACGTTAACTCTTTAATTATAAAAAACTTCTTGAAATTAGACACTCCCCAACATCAAATGCTACTGCTTTTAGGCAATTGACACAGATCTCAGGCCTTACTCCAGGACTGCTCTGTGAGCTCTAAACCCTCCCCTCACTCACAGAAGTGACCACACAGAGAACTTTATCTGCCTCAACCACTCAGTGAACAACTTAAGAAAAGCAAAGGCAAGTTCTTGATTTCTGAAATTCAGCTTCCCTGGATTTTTAAGAATAAAAACCAACTGCTGTCCAAAGAACTGATCTGAGTGTCTAATTTAGTTCAGTCTTCATTTTGTAAAAGCTTTTTGTTATGTGTGCAGAGACACAGCAAAGTGCAGAGGAGCCTCATACATTCCAAAGGCTGGGAATATGAAGTGCAGGTTATGCTGTCCAAGACACTGAAACTCCAAAACTCTGTGCCACCTTTACAGAAAGTGACATTCAGCAGGAAGGTGTGAATTTCTGAAATTCCTAACCAAATTCCCTGACTCCATGGCATCACCACAGAGTTTCTTAAGCTTTTCTCTGTTTTGAAAGGGTCTTCTGTCAAGTTTTCAACATGAAGGATCCAGAAATCATTAGTCCTGGATGGAAAATTTAGCCTTCGCATCCAATAGAGCAGAGAGCTCTCAGGGAGACAAATCTCTGATTTTCTTCAGTGATCACTGAAAATTCTGGGCAGAAACCCACTAAAATAAAATTAATTTTTTCCTTCATTTCTTAGGCTGTCATGTAGGGGCCTAAAATCCCATAAATGCAGTAATCTCACTAAAATTTGTAGGTAACAAGTCTCTTGAGTAAATTCTCGACACTGGCCCATCCAAGGCCATCATAAAATAAGCATTTAGCAGAGTTCTGTAACAGTTCACTCTCCCTTTCAAAATCTGACCAAATTTGTGTCTTATTAGGAGAAGTAATTTATGCAACATACTCCCATTACCCTGGGTTTGCTAGTTAAAAAACCATTTGGTAATATTTAAATAATACCTTCTTACCCAGTTTTCAAAACCTGTCCTACTGCAGGGCTGCATAAAAGCTTTTGGTTTTCTGTTCTATTAAAACAGTTTATTCCACACATAACAAGAATGTACTCCATCCTCAGGGATTTCAAAAATACACTAAAAATAGTTTCTCTGCACTTGAATTTTATATATCTAGTAGTTGAGTCTAAAACCTGGTTCCTATGTCATACAGATGTGTTGCTGTAAGTTAATTTTCTACACTGTATAAACCTTCACTTGTTAAAAGTGGACAGCATTTGAATTTGTAACTTACACATCATGGCTTTGTTTCTTCAAAAGTAAAAAATATTGACTGTTTCTTCTGTGCAAAGTTAAGCCTCTAAAATTGATTCCAATGCCAACAGTAGGACAGAAATTCCAGCAAGCTGAGAAAAATGTGCTTCCCTTTCCCCTGGACTGTAAGTCAGTAGCCACATCAAAATGGTATTTAGAACGTAGAGAGCAGTGAAGTGCAGAACTTACCAAGGAGTGGAACAGCCTGGGTGACGGGAGCAGGGACATTGGTAGGTGCTACAGGAGGTGGAACAGTGCCATAGATTTTGGAAGTGTCGGTACTTTCAGCATTCCCTCTGCCTCCAGAAACTACTGTTGGGATGGGATTTCCTACAGACGACTCCTTTGTAGTGTCCTCACTCCCACCAGCTGCTGTAGCTGAGGAACAAGGCAAGGACACATTCAACACCAGCCAGCAATTCCTGCAGGATCCCTGCCTTCCCCAGGGCCCAACACTTACAGTTTGGGATGTTCACTGCCGGAGTGTGCGGGACAGAGACCGGAGGAGTTATGGGAGGCGGTGGCCCGGGAGGAAGGAATCCTACAAAAAGCAGAGGAGAGCCCTGAGTGCCCCCCTGGCCCAGCCCCCTTGCAGCCCTGGCCCAGCAGGGCTGGGCTGGCACGCCCCACAAACCTGGAGGTAAATGCAGCGGGTTGAAGCCGGGCCGGAGGAACGGAGGCGGCGGCGGCGGCGGCACCCCGGGGGCAAATCCAGGAGGGGGGATTCCTAAAGGTGCTGTGAAAGCAGGGGGCTGGAGTGCACCAACCACGGGAGGCCCTGATGGATGGGGGGGAACCTGGGGAAAAGGAAAGGGAAAGATGGGTTACCCCAAGAGTGCCCCAGCGACTCTCTGTGCTCCTGGGGATCTCTGTCCAGCTCCGCCAGGACATCTCAGCCACCTCAAACTCCTCTGCAACAAGGGGGGCTTGCACAGAAGATGCAGGAGCACTCCAGGAACTCCCATCACTGAAAATACCAACACCAGTCCTGTCTGCCTGTGTAATTAGAGAAAAATTTTCCTCTGTGCTAAATGGGTACTAATGCATGTGGGTAACTCACCAACATACCCCTCACGCAGTGCCTGGGATTCATCTGCACCCAGCATGATGGATTTCCAGACAGGATCCACTGGAATGCTCACAACTCCAGAGCAGTTAAAAACCTCTGCTTGTCTCTTTCTCACTACCTGAGTTTGCACATTAGGGTGGCTGGTGCTTCCTTTTTCTTTATTTCTCATTTATATCAAGCTCTGAATTTAAATTAGCTCTGATTTAAGGGATTCTACTTTATTTTAACACTGACAAGAAACTACTGATATAAGAGTAGTGGAGTATCTGCCAATAAAAAAAGCTTTTAGAGGAGCATTAATAAAAGAAATAACAAAAAAAAGCCAATCACAAAACCTGAAGATGCAATTCAGCCCTTCCAAAACAAAGATTCTACTGCAGTAATTTCTCTGTGACTGAGAGAACAGAGCCACCATTCATGGCATTCCCTCCCTCCCTGAATTATTATTTAAAGTGAGTTTCTGTTTATTTCTGTGGAACCACTCTCACCTGTGGAGGAGGTACTGTTATTGGTGCAGGCATGGGAACGGGAATGGGGACAGGTAAAGCTTTGGGAATAGGTGACACTGGCTCATTGTGTGCAGCTTCTGCGCCTCCATTCTGAGCCACTTCATTTTCAGACTTCTTGGGAATTCCCTTCCACTCTGTCCAAAACAAAATCCCAACAGACACGGGTCAGGCAAGCTGAAACATGCTTAGTCTTGTTTACAAAAATGACCAAATTGAAAATATTCAGGCAATAAGCAGCACAGAGCTAAGAAGCATTTATACTATTTCTGACAATAAAAATTCCAAATTAATTTAAACACAGCAAACAAACTTGCTCCTTTCAGTAGTCATTTAACAATCCTTTGCACTGACAGGGTTTATACACACCCAGGATTCTGTTGCATTATCTGTGACAAAAACTGAAAGGCTTTTTGGGACAAGCTTTCAAGAGGCTCATTCTATTGCTCTTGGGCAAGAAGGCAGCAGCTTTATCACTAATTTGAGAACTCATTTCTAAAAAACCCAACATCTTCAAGTCTCAAACAAGGAAAGGGAGAATACAACTATAAAGAATTGCAGCAAAATAAGAAAAATGTCAAATATACCTTTAAACTTAATTTATGGAAGAAATAGGTCCTATTGTCTGTCAGAACTTCCTGGGAAAAGCCAGGTAAGCACAAAGAGAGATCAGTGAGGGGGCACTTTGGGAAAGAGAAAAACACCAAGAGGACTGGAACACACTGACATTATGTTCATGATTCATTCCATTTTTCTTTAAAATACACAACTGTTTTTTGTGTGTTCAGCATGAAGAGATGCTACAATTAGAGCACATGCACAATAATCACCAGCTAATTGGGCAAACTGGACAGAATGGCCAAACCCTGAAATAAAGGTTCAGTAACAATACAAGCAGTAACACTGTACCTGGACTAAGGGTCTCATTGTCCAGCATTCCTCCTTCACAGAAACTTTCAAGATCTTCAGGTTTGACTTTGTCCCATGGTATGTAAGTCACACCCAATTCTACATCCCAATACTGCTTGTAGTCTGGCTTTATTCCTTTATTCAGAGCCCAGGCAATCTTGGGGTGGGAGAAAGAAATACAAGTGGTCAGCAAAATGTTTCCATTTTAATGGATTTAATATTTCATTCTCACAAAACAGCCTTAGAGGGTAAAAAGTAAAAAGCAAAAGTGAAACAGCTACAAAACTCTGAAGAAAGTTTTTTTTTTTAAAGCAGACTTAGTTCCTATCTCTTGGCTTGACTCTTGCACACCATTTGTACAAATGTATAAAGCCAGCTTCTTCTGATGATCCCCAGCCACTAAGATTAATTCCATTTCCCTTTAGAGGAAAGTGTCACACCAATTTGACATTCTACAGAAGGAAGAACTTCACTAATTAATCCATATTTCCTTATTTATTAGTACTCTCTGTAGGATTATCATACATAATGAAACTCTGTTAGGAGACAAATAACTGGCAACAAGAAACACACAGTGCCAGTCCCCTGTAATGAGCAAAAGGATACCATTTCTGTTGGTTAAACAGATAATTACTGGCCATCTTTCAAGGAAACTGATACAAGGTTCCACTAATCCCACTACAGACCAGGAACAATTAATTCTCAAAAACCAGTTCACTGAGGTATTTTTTCAGAATTTTACAGAATAACATCTCCAGAACACATCTAAGTCTGAAATACCCCAAAGCCCAGCAGAGATGAGACAGGATGACAGGAATTACAGCAGGTTTGGAAAGCCTGATGTTTTCCAAGCAGTACCTTGATGGATTTCTGGTTGACTTTGAAGTTGCCTCGGCTCAGTTTCTGGAGGGCTCTGTTGGCATCTTGTCTGTGCACCATGACAATGTAGGCACATCCTCTGGGTGGTATCATCTGTGTGGGGTTTGAGGGAAAAAGTTCATTTTGCAGGTAACAAACAGTGAACAACACACAAATACTCAGTAACAGCAAGCTGGGACATCAGGGGGGTGTTCTAAAAGGGGCTGTGGAAGTATGGAAGGAAAAGTTAGTTTCTGAAAACTTCCAAAACTCTAAAATACAGCTGACTTTTGCATATTTAATCCTTTCAAATTGCTAAACAATAGTGTTCATGTAAATTCTAACATCTGGCAATTAGTTACTTTGTTGGAATACACAACAGTATCCCCCTTCACTCTGCCAGCTGCACCTCCACATTCAGTTCTAGCTGCAGATTTGGAATAATTTTTATTTGCAATGAATTTGAGGAAAAAAATCTCCTATGCTCTTTTACAAAATTTGGGAATAGGAAGAAAATTAGTCACTTATTTTTGTTTGTTTGAATGAATGAAATTTTTGAGTTACTAGAACAGCCAGCTATAATTTCTACATAAAATATCCTTAAATACAGCAAAATAAAACAATAGTTCTCTGTGTTTATGGCTAAAATGACAGAAGAGCAACAAGAACACCAGCTGAAGAGTCCACACTCCTATAATCAAATAAAATGAAGCAGCCAAGGAACTCAGAAGCAAAGCAGCTGCCTTGTTGTTTGTGTACAAGTCAGCCACATGATCTGAGTGCACACACTGAAAACACAACACATAGGAAGTGAGAGGCCAGCTCTTTGGAATGTGTGAGAAATAACTCTGGAGAGATGTTCTGCACCCCAGCATATCAGAGCAGCTTACACTGCACCCCTTCTACTCACATTGATGGACTCAATGGGGCCAAACTCCTCCAAGAGACTTCCCACATCCTGCTGAGTTGTCCTTTTGTCCAGCTGTCCTACCCAGAGTGTGGTACTGCAAACTACAACCAAGAATTAGCACATGTGGTCAGAGCTCCTTACAGAACAGATAACCAACACTTATCCCATGCTGAATCCAGGGTAAAAACCAAGAAAGGAGCTCAAGGTATCCCCCAGGCCACAGATGACTGCAGCAACATTGAATACTCATCCAGGTTTTCCACCTGAGAGGTCAGAACTGCAAACTTTGACAGCCAACATGACAGAACCTAGGAGAGGTGTTGGCAGCAGCACATCTCACAGCACTGCCAGGGAGCTTCCACTGAACACCTACCAGGGCTCTGCAGGCCTTTACACCCCTGGGACTGTCACTCACCACGTCCTGGCTCTTAAAACACCTCAGGTTTTTGTCTCTCTTATATAAGGAAGAATGTTTTTATTATACTTCATGACCCTGGAGAAGATTCCACACTCCCAAGGAATATTCAGAAGACAACTACTATGTTTGGTCTATAAACACTGGCAAAGCCAGGATTATATCAGAACTCCAAACATTAGCCTGTGTGTTTTCCACGTTAAAGCTCCCCTTCAGGCTGGAGAGATACACAAGACTGAATACTTAGAAAAATTGTAATAATTTACAATTAACTCAAATTCTTTTTGTTCAATCTGCTTTACCTTATATGTCTCGAAGGAAGGAAAAGAAAAACACGGGGTTTCAGCTTTTCCTTTCCTCTTTTTACAGCCAAAATATTTCTAACTTGGAGATACTCCAGAAATGCTAAACCATCTACTATGAGTAAGGAAGTACAGGGAAGCGTGGTGACATTCCTACCAGGAATCACAATTTTTGTCCTGTTTGGATG
The DNA here is from genome assembly GCA_013399835.1 of Leptocoma aspasia. Lineage (NCBI taxonomy): Eukaryota > Metazoa > Chordata > Aves > Passeriformes > Nectariniidae > Leptocoma > Leptocoma aspasia. Next base: position 242,149 of record VXAX01006628.1, on the reverse strand, counting down.
ACCCTCGGAAACCGCGAGAAGCAGCATTAAACCCAAGGAACACAAAAACTCTGAGAAGCCCGCGCAGGAAACAGCATTACTGGGAGGGGCAGAGCTCCACAAACAATCCCAAGGAGAACACACTCACCACTGACAGTCTCTGCCTTGATCTGGGGCAGGCCCTTGGAGCGGCGCTCCCTCTCCCGCCGCTCCTGGGAGCGGGACTTGGGCGAGTGCCGGCGCCGGTCCCGGGAGCGCGAGCGGCGGTGCCGGGAGCGCCGGGAGCGCGAGCCCGACCGCGAGCGTCTCCGCTTGGGGGACCTGTTGGGACCAGAGCCACGCCTCATCAGTGCCTGCCACCCCACCCAAAGAGTTCCTTCAGTAAGGCAATACAGCAATCCAATTTAGACCCACAATGAATTACTGCAGTAGCTGATTCGAACAGCTGGTTGCTTTCCGATTTCTCATCTACTAATTTCATCTAGAAGCTGACCATCAAAACTGCGTCCCCTTCAACACAGGGAAAGTTACACCTGCTTCAAACAGCTGATCACTTTCCAATTTCTCATCTGCTAATTTCATCTAGAAGCTGACCATCAAAACTGCGTCCCCTTCAACACAGGGCAAGTTACATCTGCATCAATGAGGCAAATGTTCACTGCTTTTAAAAAGAAATGGCTAAAAAAGACTGCAAATTCTGCCGCTGAAATTGTGTTTTACATCATGGTCAAGTTCTAAACCACTCAAGGTGTGGAAGACCTTGTAAGCCTTCAGAGAAATCGTGTGGAGCTTGGTGAACAAGATGACTCGCAACTAAACAGAGAGTGGAGCCAGATCAGCTCAGTCAGCTGGGATGTGACACACGGGCTCCGTGACACACAAAGTCACAGATCACAAACGTTTTCATAAGATAAGTGTTTTCTGAGCACAGGCAAAATAAACTATCACATTCTGCTTCCCTAAAATTTAGTCTGGACTGCCAGACATGGAAGTTGCTCTCTCCCAGTGAGAGAGAACTGACACCACATTACATGCATAGATACTGTATTTTCCCTAGAAGGGAGATGACTTTAGGTTCATATATCATAGAGTTGCTACTCTGCTTTTCATTCCTGCACTAAAAGAACTTTCACTCATTTACCTTGATGCAGATCTAGATCTTGATTTCCTACTGTCAGAAACATGCCGTTTTCCCTCCTGAATGGGTGGCTGTTCCACTTCCATATCCTAAAACGTGAAGTTGACAGTTGTTATGGGTGAGCAGCACAAGCATTTTATTTCTTTTTATGCTCAGACTAAATTAACAGCACTGAAAATATACTGAATATTTAAATACGTGAAATTAAAGAGTAAAAATTACTCAAAAGCTTCACTCTGTGGTCACTAGCAGGGAGAGGGTCCAGTATTGCATGTACTTAACACAGCCACTGAAGACACCATAGAAACAATTTACACAATTCCCATTTTCAATTTGCAAAGTACTGGTTTTCCACATTTCACCCCATTTCAGCAACACCTGCATCTGCACAGAATATGATTTTATTCCTTAAGATCAATCAGTGGATCCTGCTGCATCATCAAAATCCCAGGCAAAGTGCAATCTGCTGCAACTTCTCTCCAAGATGTTTACAAGAAACTACTTTAAGCCTGAAGTACGCTGGAGACAGGAAAGGGATGAGTCCTGGAGCTCTCCAACTGTCTCCCAGCAGAGCCAGCCTCATGGCCAGCTGTGTCCTGGTCATCCTGACATTTCTGCTCCAGGACAATCCACACACATTTGGGAAATGTATGCTCACATGCATGAGAGCATTTAAGTCAGCCTGTTCAGTGCAAGGGCTGCTCACCTGCTGGTGGGGTTTCTGCAGGTGTGGTTCAGCCTGGACTGGGAAGGGAGACTGGAAAGTTGGCTGCACTGGTGCTGCTGGAGGCATCACTGGCTGAGCCATGGGTGGGAACTGGGGGGTAGGCAGGAGACCAAAGCCTGGCATTTGCCCGTTCGGAGGAAGTGGCACCTTGGGAGAAGAAAAAACACAGAATTCCAGCTAGGAGAAAGAATTACATTTCCTTTCCCAGCAGGCTCAAGTAAAGTTTTGCATCTGCTCAAAAGTCACAACAAAAGATGGGGGAAAGATGAAGCAGGCCAAGCATCTGGGGTGTGGAAGTAGCAATCTTGTCCTTCAAAGCCTGACTAGGACAGACACCAAAAATAAGTTTCTTTGGGAAGATGGAGGGCTAAGCCACATTCACTCTTCACCATGGAAGGAAGGAAGGAAAATCACTTCCTTCCTTCTGCACCAAAGGATGGAAAACACAACAGGGGGACAAGGGACAAGCCTGGGGTTACCTGGTGCCTCATCGGATCCTGCTGCATTCCCATCATCCTCTGCTGAAAAGGATCCATATTTGGGAGCTGAGGAAATACTGGCTGTTGCATGCCTTCTCCTGGAAACCCACTAAAACCAGGAATATTTTGGTGAGACAAGTCAGTAGACGGACAGATTTGTCTTTATTTTACAGATTTCTATGCACATTTACACATTCTTGCTGTTATTTTCGACAGAACAATTATCTTTACTATGATCCCATTTCCAACAGAAAAAGAAAGGGAAGAAAGAATGGCTTCCTGATCTTTTCTCCACTCTAGGAGTAGTCCTTTCACATTTAAAGAGATGCTACACAAAGGTTAGAGCCTCTCTTGTCCCTGTACTTATAGGAGCTTGCTAAAGATCTCAGCCTACAGGAACATTTCAGGAAGGTTTTCTGCCTTAGGCTAATTCTCCTCCTCTATAGTTCCTCTCTTGGGAACAAAAGAAGCAATGCTTTTCTCCTCAAGGAAAAGAAACTGGCTGTACTTTTCCTGTAAGAAAACACTTTGGTTTGGGAGGAAATAGGGCAGAGGAGAAGGGGGTGTGTAGCACACAAGGATTACAGTGATGCCCATCACTTCCTGATTCAACACACAGAATGGACAGTGCTCAGGGAATTCTGGAGGTCTGTGCAGGTAACAGGACCTGCTTGCAGGATGCAGCCTGTGCAAGAAACTCAGCAGGATTTCAGGGGGATAAAGGAATTTGATGGTGATGGGAAACGGAACTTAGCAGTGTCTGAAGACAATTCTGAGAAGATTCTGGACAGATCAGTATTTTATGAAGACAATTACAGAGCTTGCTTGCCCAGACTGGGAACACTGGAATGCCACCCTCAGGGGCACCTTGCACAGCTGTGAGGCACTAAGGACAGAAGCCCTGAAGCACTACCAACAGAACATAAACATGCCCACAAGCCTCCAGATGGGCAGACACAAGCAGTGCCTATGTTTGACCTACCTCATCTTTCTGTACTCCAGAGCTCCATCTGCATTCTAAGGCAAATACTAGCCATTTCCTTCAAAGGCCCTTAAATGAACTACTACTCGTGGACATAAAGTGCTCATGGTGAGAGACACAGTCAGAAAGCTGATGACAGAGTTAGTGCTTCTTGTTTTGAGAGCAGGGTTCAGATGCAGATACAGAGAGTAAGACATGGGGCCACATACTGAAGCAGGGAAAAAAGAAATATGGACTAACCCCGGCATTGAGCACCATCCAGCCTGTGCACTGAATGAGAGAGAGGTCCTGTGGAAAAAACTGGGATGTGGTCATGTCATTCCAGACTTTATCATAATGCACAGCAAAAAGGAAACGGGAGCCTGAGCTCGCTTGCGTGGGCACGGAGTGTTTGCCAACATAAAACTCTAAAGCAAATTTTCATTTCTTGAATACTTAAAACCATCACAATGTTTGGAATAGCAGCTTTTCCCCAGCCAGTAAAGCAATCCAGCTGATCCAGTGATGCCCTGACACCCTCAGTTGTACCATAAAAACATGGAACTCATCTTGCAACCAAAACTGAGCTTTTCTCTACAGAACACAGTCCTCCATCAATGAGGCAACAGGGACCTACACCAGATCACCAAAGTAACGAGACACAAAAATCATCCCACCAAGAACTGTTAACAGTGTTTTAAATTTGGACTGTAGCCATTAAAACACTGAATTAACTTGGAACTTTAATCTACTTTCTAACCTAAAGATGTTTGAGGACAAAGATTTCTTAGTTTTACTATGACACAGAACTTACAAAGCCGGCTGAGACACTGAAGGGGAAGGAGCTGAATCTTCTTTCTTGGAATCTTCCACTGCTTCTGGTTCATCATCGTAGTCAAACCGATCTAGCAGCTTCTGAAAGAAATCACATCAGGACAACTATTTTTTCTGTATCTTACTCAATTGGCAGCCAAAATATTTTTTATTATCACACTCTTGCAACATTTATAAGCTCTGAAACTAAATACAAAGTTAGAATTGGGGAAAAATAGAAATCTGTATTCCAACACAAAATAAAAACTGTCCAAAACCAATTTTCTTCAGCTTCAGAAAATACAAACTAAGACTTACTTTGTCAAATGATGTTTTCTGCTCAGGTGCTGTGAAAGCAGCTTTCTGCTCTGGGGGCTGTGCTGCTGTGGTTTTCAGCTGAGCAGTAATAGCTTGAACCTGAGCCATCACAGTGTTGTCTATGACCGGTGACTGGGGCTTCTGAGGCTGTTGGAAGGTCTGCAGGATTTGCTGGAGCTACACAAACGTGAGACAGTATGAAGTCAATGTTCTCATATAAACACCAAGTATTGAAAGAGTTGTAGGATATAAATTTTCTATCAATACAGACTGTGGCAGGGGACAAACACACCAACAACGTATCTGAACTGTAGGGCATTTACAGCAAGACCACAAGTCCCTTTTTAAATACTTTGGTGGAAAATTCAGTAGATCCCAACATCGCAGTGTTCAGGCCCTTCAACACAGCAAACATTTAAGTGGACTGAACAACAAAATTCCTCGTTTTCTTTGAGATATTCCACCTGCTCTGGAAACCCTGTTACTGCATCAATTCATAACCAATTACTCAGGAACATAAAACTGAGTATCATGAAATATCACAATTACCAGACTGAAGAATTTAAATACTCTTTTCCACCGCAGACCTTTGGGAAGCTCTTTTGCTTCAAACCCAGGCTGCCAACCCCACCGTTTCCCCCCTGACTTCCCAGAGGCACTGAGGCTGAAGGCAGTCAGTGGGCAGGTACCTGTTGTCCCTGTGTTGTCTGGAACAGCTGGGCCACGGCTGCGAAGGCATCGGAGCTGGGCAGCTGTGGCACGGCGGGCACCGAGTTGGCCGTCACTTGCGGGGGCTCCGAGGGCACCTTGGCCGGAGGGGGCGGCGAACCTGAGGGTTTCCAGGAGCACAGGAAGGGCTGGGTGACTCCACAACGTCCCTCCTGCTCCCCCACAGCAAGTGTCTGCTGCCTGCAACCCCCTGTTTATCCCCAAAGGGCCTACTGACAGCACCCCAGCTGCATGTTCTGTTCGTTCTGCCACCAACTGCTCTGCCCACCGCTCACACCTGCACTTGGCATGCACTAAGGCAGAAAAGCTGGTCCCACGTGGAATTTCAGCTCCCAGCTCCACGTTTGTAGCTGTGCAGGTTTAGAAAAGCTCTCACTCAAACAGCATTGGGCAATGAGCTTCGATATCCTGAACGTGGTGGTTCTGCTTCCACAGACCTGGGATCATGCTTTTGGATGAATGATCCAAATCAACCACTGGCAGAGCAGCTGAGATTCTCTCAGCACGTTCCACCAGTAACTGAACTTTTGCAGAGAAGTCTGGTAATAATTACAGGTTTTTAAGGATTACTTCACAGGCAGTTTTCTTTGATCAAGTCTGTTCACATGTCCCTTCTGCACATGCACGTGCCACACCTGCAGCTGATGGATAAATCCTCCCACCAGGAAAATTATATTTACTCATTTTTCCAGGAAAAGGCTCCCATTTCCACTAAGCTTTGCTGAAATTGAGGTCACAATTTAAAATGTGCTATTAGTGTTCCCCTTCTCTTTGCCTTACATCACAACACCTTTTTAAACAAACATCTTGCCAGTACCAAATAAATTAGCAATAATCCTATCAATTACTACATACTGTGAGTAACTATTCTTCAGCTGATATGTTTTAATGGACATAATAAAGCTGTACAAGGAGAGAGTTTAAATAACTCCACAGACAAAAATGTTTGGTTTGAAACACTAAGCAAACATGTTTGCCTTGCAATAGCAACTCCTTTAAAGTCATTCCTCTGTTTGCACTTCAAATAACTCCAGCGTTGACAGGCAGCAAGCACGGGCTAATGTGTTGAATACCACCTTCCCAGAAGTGAAATGCAACATAAAAATAAAGCAAAAATGTATGTGTTGTTTTTAAATATAAAGTAACTCCCAAATTATTTCCTGTATACATTCAGAAGGATATTTGCTCGCTCAAGGGAGAAAACTTGCATTTCTCTCTGTCTTTATGGGCAAAACAGACTCTACTCCACAAAACGCATTAATATATTTATTATTATTATTCATTAGCATATGTATTGCAGGGCCAAATTACCCCCTCTGGTGCATCAGAATAACCTCAGAGAAAAATCTCTGCAGAAGGCAGCCAACCTGTTCACCACTACTGAGGAGAGACAGAGCTGGACAGGCAGTGCCCCTCACCTGCCCCAAAATTCAATTGTACAGCACCCCTCTGCCCCCGGGCTCGGATGCCAAGGCATTCCCTGGCCCTGCCAGCTTTACAAAACCTTTAATGGGATACACTTCCCTGAACACAGCTGGAGATGATTTCACTGTTTTGCTGTCTCTCACCACCCCTCACTCCCTCAGCTCCATTTTCCCAGTCCCACTCCATGAGCACAGTAAATAAGGAGGTTACCAGAGCTCAGTGTGAAACACAGAGTGCAGAGCCAAAAAGCAGCTCTCTGGAGAAAGAAGGAATTGTGGAATGCACACTGCCTGTAACCTCACTCCCAGCTTTGCTGTGGCACTAAATAGGTCAGTGCAGGCACTGTGGGCAGGCTGGCACTGCTGTGCTCTGCAGGTCAGTGCTTCTCAGCCAGCAGCCCCTGCAAAATCCCAGGCACAAATGTTCTCTTGGAGAGCCTGCATGTGAAACACCAGTCCAAGACTTTCAGGGCTGCACACTGAGACACTGACAGCTGCTGCTTTCAGATACTAAGCTGACTCAAAGGAAGATGAAGCTCTTTAACATCTAAGATCCCACTTACCTACCTAGATTTTGGCACTAAAAAATGACAGCAGAATTATAAAATTGAGAAATCACATAAAAATATTTCAAAGCAAAAGAAAAAATAGTATCTGTTTAAGAGGGCACACTGAAGCCACCTGTAAGCATGCACATATATATGTGCACATGCATATATACATGATAAACATTTAATATATTTCCCAAGTCATGGGACATGCTGATAATTTCTGAAGTACAGTATGAGCACTTATTTAAAATGAGTTTGGCTGCTCACTGTGACAAAGCTGACTTTATTGCTATGTCATTGCTGGAACTAAGAGCAGGTGCTTTGTGCTGAAAGCAAACAAGCTGTTGCCATTTGCCCTTTGAGAGCAGAAGTTAAAATGTCACTCCTACCTTCATTGTTAGTAGCATTCTCTGCCATGGGTGCAGTGGCACTGGTTCCTGCTGCCATATCCAAGAGAGGCTGAATTATTTCAATTTTAAATACTCCATTTTTCTGCCAGAGGTTCAGGACACGAACTATTTTACTCTGTTGAAACAAAAGGAAGCACCAGTGCTGAATCCAGCTTTCTTAAGTCACCATTTTATCTTCTGTATGCAGAGAAGGTTTGAACAGCACGTGACATTACCACACCAACTTAACAAACCCTGTGTCGTGACAGAGGGCAGCAACACCTTTGAACTGGCAAAGATAAAAACTGCCAACTTATTTGACTGTCAAAGCAACCTGTGACATTTCCCTAAAACTCTTCTGGCCAGTCAGAAATGCAGGTGTGATGTACAATCCAGGACATCATTTCAGCCCCACGTCTACACAGGTGGTCACAAAGGGATGAAACCACCAACCCACATGACCAAAAAAAGGAAGATGAGCTGGAAAGCCTTCATGAAAAGAGGGGCAGTCAGACCACAAAATGCTACCACAACACTTTTTAGTCAGATTGAGGGTTCTTTGCTTGGTATTATTCCTAACCCAACCAATTCTAAGTTGAGACCAGAAACTGCATCTCCATCATTATCCAAAAGATGAGGAAAGCAAGTGGGAAACATCCTCACTGATCACTGCAGAAAGATTAATTTAGAATCTCTGACTGTCAGCTGTTATTTTAAGCTCTTTTTTTTTTTTTTGACATGAAGAACAATGCAGCTTCCAGGAACAAGCTGGAAATTGGCCTTTCCTTCTTTAGCCCAGCATTCCAACAAAAATGTCTCTGTAGCTGTGCTGCTTCAGCTGGAACATGCAAGCAGGTAGAAGGCAGAACACACACTCTATTACAGATGTCCTTTCTGCAGACTTAGTCATTTCACTTGCACACATACAAGCCTGAAGTATCTTTTAGTTCAAATGAATTGATTCTGTTCTTTCAGTGTGACTCAGTTATATACACCCATGTAAATCCACCTCGAAGTGATTAAAGAATTTTACAAAATGTTTGCTAAAATAACATCAATTACAGAGAAATATGAAATGTCTATTTTTAAGTAACATTTTGGTCTGAAAAACAATTAACTTTAAAACAGCAGCATTTTTTTGCTTTGTGTATTTTATCTCTCCAGAACACTTGAAAATTATACAAAGGCCAAAAGATGGGCAAATGTAATACTCTCATTTTCAGTCACATATTAATTTTACAGAAAGGCTGTTTAAAAAAAAAAAAGGTAGCATTATCCTCTTCAGATATCCCCCAATGTTGTTGTGTATCTACAAATCAGGGTATTTTTTTGTTTAGGAACTAGAAACTCATTAAAGCAAGTGTGTTTTAAATAATAATATTCACTATTTCAAGTAGTTTCATGGACAGTCTCATTCACTCAGATGAACAAAATGGTAATGCAGAAACAGAAGGGAGAAGGGACTGCTCTGTTTCACAGGCTATCAACCCAGGAGCTCCCAAATATCAGATTCAACGCCTGAAGGTCTGAATGTTCCACATTAGAAAACTACAGAGCATCAAAGCCTTTCAAAATCTTATTTAGAGTTAGGGAGGAAGTCAGGTAGAAAAGGAATATTTCACTCCTACAAAGAGAAAGGGAGTAGGTGATTCTGTGGAAACCAACTGGCAACTTCTAAAACACACTGTTCTTGGGAGTCTTAAAACTGTTCTGACAGAGGTCATGAAAACCATCTTCTCTGGACCATCAGGAATTTACACCACTTTCTGAGCCTCTGTTCTGCTAAAAAGTACAGCAGAACTAAGAAAAATGAGGCCTTAGACCAGCCCTGACAGTGGAGATCACCAACAAAACTCAAGTATGGGATTGGAAAAGACTGAAGAAAACAACACGACGATTTTCTTAGAAAACATTTCTGAGCAGAACATGATTTTCTTAGAAAACATTGCTGAGCAGATCAGTCTCTGCCTACAAAACCAAAGCTTCTCCTGCAATGCTCTCCTGTTGTGCCAAACACTGCCTTCCAAAGAAGTTCTGAAGGAGCCTCAAGAAGTTTTGCCACACTAACACACACTGCTGAAGTGTCTGCATAGGCAAAACAAAACTGATGAGGTCAGGCTAAATACATCTTTTAACTTGAATTTGCATTTAGCTGTCACCTTTGATAATCCTTCTCAGCAACAGTCAGAGAGAATCCCCAAATCACTGCCACAGGAGTGCAAGCCCCAAGGCAGCACCCCAGCAACGCACAGCAACACCTGAAGTGCTCGTCCTACCTTGTCCTCAGATGGACAGAGGTACAAGTACTGGAATGTGGCAGTAATGTTCTTGGAGAACCTTGGCCCGAAGACATCCTTGTCTGTTCCGAACTGGTGCCGGGACTGCCGGACGATGGAGTCGATGACGTACAAGCCCGGGACTTTGTACTCTGGCTTGCACTGCAAACAGACACAGACCCTGCTCAGGCAGAGAACATCCCCCCCAGAGCCCCACTGCAAACCTGCTCTGGGCTCAAACTCCGCTCTGCATTCCAGCCCCCTGCTCCTCGTGCCCAGGCAAGCACCAACACTGCGTTCTCTGGAAATACCTATTGTCCTACTGACAATTCATTCCAAGCTCTGCACCTCCAGGTTCCTCCCCAGCTGCTGCCTAGGCAAGGTGGGAAATCTCACTGTTTACTCCTTCCCTCCCCTCCTTAATGTGTTATGGAAAACTACAATGTGGAGCTTACATAGACAAACCAGAATTTCCTCCCTCAATCCCCAAGTAACAGCAGCTTTCTGGTGATTTACGAGCATTATTAGCAAAGCATGCAGATAGCTTTATCAATAATTTCTTTTTAAACTTTTTACCTTTTTGATAAACTTCTCCACAATCTGGACAACATGCTTGTAGAGCTGGAAAATAAATGCATCCATTAATTCATCATCTCCTCAGCAGTGGCACATCATTTTAGAAGCATTTTAACTCTTTGTGCTTACTGCCGTTTTGGAAAGGCTACAGAAAGTTGCAGTCACATTCCAAAAAGCAGAATGTTCCCAAACTGAGAAAAATATTCCATGGGGGAAACCCAGACCCAAGGCAGAAGTGTGTCAGTGTGCACACAAGGCACAGGGCTTGCCAAGTATTAGTGAAAGCTTTCTGGATTTACTTTCTCTGCAATCCACACTGGTTTCACATGTTAAGGTGCAGTTGCATCCTGCAATATTTAGTTTTATTACACAAAATCACAACACTCTAGTGGGTGTAGCATGAAAAAGCAACGACTCAAAAAAATCAAGCTGGCATTTTGCTCCTAGTCCAAAACCAAGGGATGATATTCACCACCCACTTGTTTCTAGACAACAGCCTTAACAGCAACTAGAATAAACCAACCCCAAAGCTGAGATTGGGAAATCCTGAGTATTTACTTACAAGTGAAATAATAAAACACTGCTGCTGTTACAGTTCCATCTTTGTTTTGTTGTACTTTACCTTAATAGCTTTAATGGCAGCTTTAGTGATGAGAATCATCTTCGCTCGGGAAATAGGAGGTTTCATCTCCATCAGTGAGAAGAGCTAAACAGAGAAAACAAACATTAAAAATATATTCTGAAGTTCAGCAATGAAGCAAAACCAACATTTCAGGTGGGTGACTTGATTACTGCCACCCCACACTGTGCGTGGCCATGCTGCTGGCTGTTTTACAAACCCAAGGAAACCAGCATTTACCAGGTTACTGCCAAAAAGAACTGCTTCAACTGCTCTGCAGACTTGGCTCCCTTACCCTTCAAATGCTCCCAGGGGGAAAGTTCACTCCTCAAGGAGAACATTTGCAGAAGTTAGAGGTATTATATGAAGTTTATAGAGGTTTATATGAAGTATACAGAAGTTATGTGCCATCTTTATAGGTGACATTGGCCATAACTGAAAATAACCATTAGCTCCACCTTTCAGAAACTGAGGGAAACCAGAACTGCACACAGAGATGGACACAGAAAGCTGAGCATACACAGGGAATTGTTTTACCTTGAAATATTCCTCACACATCACAGAAAAAAATTGGTTTGTGCTACATAATTTCATTTTAGTCTTCATCATAAAGAAAAAATTGAGCCCCTGAATGCGAGTAAAAAATGTCATCAATTATTTGTCACGCAGCAAAGCAAGAGAATCAAAGTGTCTTCATTTGTCAGTGTAATGGAAAGTGAGATGCCATTTAAAACTTTGTCTCTTATTTTATTAATTAATTTAAAGTTCCAAGATACTGGTGAAGTGACCAACTTAGACAGATTCATCCACTGTCTCAGTTAAGGAAAAAAGCATCAGTGAAGGAGATGAGAAAATTGGCCACATACTCAAAGACAAGGGAGGTGCTGACAGGGCTTTCAGCTGTACAAAAGGAAGCCTTACACCTAGAAAACACCATGAGTAGGAAACAAGGTATTTACTTTCTTAATTTCATTCCTATTCCAGGAGACAGGAAAGAAGAAAACTGTCCTTCCAGGCAGTGGTAGTAGCCACATGCCTTTTCCAACACCAACACAAGACCATGACTTTTCATTATTCATCCCCACAAAATGCAAGTTCTTGTGCCAGAACGTTGGGGTTTTAAAGCCATTTCAGCTGTAAGAGATACTTCAGCTAACATGGCTGCTTGCTGAGAAATCACAGTATGGACAAATAAAAACTGCCAGATAAAAGACAGAAGGAGAGAGGGGTCTGTGAGCTGATGTGGGTTTTTTTAAAAAATCTTGTTTTCAATTTAGACTTAAGTGCTTTAGAATTAAGTGCAGAGACTCTTGATGAACAAAGTCAGTACTATTATTAAAACTCAGGAAAATCTGTTTCAAGAGGTAACAAAAGGGGCGAAAAATCCAAACCCCAACAGCCACAAACAAACCACCAGAAGGCTCAAAAACTGAGATGGGGAGGAAGAAAAAGAGGACAGGCACTCCACATCCCCTCCTTTACCCAGGAGGAAGCAACTGGTCCTCCAGGAAAGGATCCAGTCCCACAAAAGAAGAACAAAGGAGCTGGTGTGGAAGCACCACTTTGGTGTTTGTATTTCAGGAACACAAGGAGAGACCCCAAGGAAATTGGGAAAGATCCGAGCAGGGCCCAAGGTGACCAGAAACGCGTGCAGCAAAAAAATAAAAAGAAATGTCTTAAAAATATCTCAAGCAGGACATTGCAACTGGGGGAAACACAGAAAAAAATAAAAATCCAAGGACAAATAAACTGCCAGGGAGAATGAAGGCACATATACATGAGTGTGCATATCTATCTGCCTATCCATATAGCCATTTATCTATCTATCCTGCTTTTTTCACCGCTCCCCCAGCCATCTCTTGGAATTTTACCTCAGAATTTTGCTCCTTTTTTTAAATTACCTAAGCTCTTAGAACACCAAATAACTATTTATAGTCAATTTTTGTGTAATTCTTGGTATCAGTTACACGTGTCAACACCATGTTTTAGAGATGGGTGCAGCTAGAATTTAGCTCCCTTCCTAGTTCCTCGTGGCTTCTCCCTGTTGGAAGGGGGATCTGCTCAGAAGACACCCAGGTACTTCTGGCCAGTCAGAAATGCAGGTGTGATGTACTTCCACTTGCATTTGTTCAACTAGACCTGGATCTTCTTTCACACACATTTCCAAAACCAATATACAAAAAAGTCACCCAACCACTATTTTTAGAGAGCTGTCTCAGAATAATACATCCAATTCCCCAAAGGACACCATGATCAGCTCAAGGAACAACCTGGACACAAAAACTTACACTCTATTTACAAAAAAAAAAAAATTATGTATGCAACAAAGGCAAAGAAAATTTACAGCTTGAGAGGTTTCCAAAGTCCTGCTTCACAACAGGAACCTGTGCCTGGAATGTTGTGACCTGCTAGAAATTACTTTCTGCTTTTACTGCCCCTAACTGCATGTTTACAGGATGTTGATACAAAAGAAGTGGGGGTGTTCAAGGGTATTAAAGTCAAGCCACCACAGAAAATATGGCTTTAAGAGCATCTCTGGGTGCTTCTCCCAGCAGGACAGAAGTACACAGTAAAGTACTTATAAAGCCAGGGATGCAAAGGCCAGAAAATTCACCTGCTCAATTTCAGGCTAATGCACGCTGTTAAACCACAGCAGGACAGCAAAAGGAGACCAAGCACAGAGGGACTGTCCCCAAATGCAACATGAGTGTGAAACACAGGAGCTGCACAGAGAACACGGGGCAGAGGGAACAGAGACCTTCCAGCTCCCACTGTGGCCCTGCTCCAGCCGAGGAGCCCCGTGAGGGGCAGGGAATGGCACAAGGAACAGGGTGCTGGTGGCCTCTGCTTCTCAGCCTTCTGAGCAGCAAGTTATTAATTTCTCTCATTCTATAATTCATGCCCTTTGATGGTTTAATTTACATGGAAACCTGAGAACCAGGGGGTTCTGAAGTAAAGGGGAGAAGTGCTACTTTAAAATTTACCCAGCTTGATGTATGGTTTTCAGTCTATCTGTTTTAAGTGTGAGGTAACAAGTACAAGTACCCTTTAGGACTCAAACTGACTTCCTTGGCTCTGCTCTCTAGCTCAAGTGTCTGTGCCATAAAAAGGCGTCTTTATTTACAAATAAAGGCTATGAGCCCCTTTTATACACTCACTAAACCAACCCCAGTGCACAGCAGCTGCACAGAGAGGAGCAGGAGCTACTGAAGCAGACAGTGGTTAGTGATTAGTGGATATCAAGCACCCAGATCACTGTCAGGACACCTCATCCAACCTCCCCTTCTCCAATTTCCAGAGCAGTCTGACACGCCCTCAACCATTCCAACACCCCTTAGGTGTCCAACAACCCTTCCCCAAGAGGGCTCCACGCACACTCAGTGCTCTGTACGTTCATTCACTGTCTTTTGGGATGTATTTTATTAATGCATGTAGAAACCACCGACCCAGCCAACCACCAGTGACTTGCAGACATAACTGCAGTTACTTGTTCCTGCACAGAAACAAAGGGATCACGGAGGACACGACCAACAAGCACAGATATTGCACTATTTTGTTAACAAAACACTTTTATTGTTAATGCATGACCAGATCTCTTAAAGGAATTCTGTCAGCTCTATACCTTTTCCTTCCCCTATAAAAGTCACTGCTTCTTTTCCTCGTCAGGTCCCCGCTCTTCCTTAAGGGAAGGAGAAGGATCAGTTGCTAAGCTGTATCTCAGAGGATCAATGCAAGTTTTAAATGCTTGACCACCAGCTGTGAAGCACAGCAAGTTATTAGGTGCTGCTGAAGGTAAGAGATCACCATAACATCCAGAGCTGTCAGGCTGCATTCTTTGGAAAATAAAGTGAGATTTGAATTTGACCAGATATGACCCCCAGGCAATGAAGCTCAATAGCACTTCATCAACTAAGCTACTTCTGTGGCCTAGAAAGACCATTCACAAATCCTGAATCACTGGGGAGAAACATCTTCACAAAAGATACTCATATGAAAATGACATCATGCAAGTGCACAGAATAGAGTTTTGTTTCCTACTCTTGTGCTTTGGAAATGCAGCTTTTGGGATCAGTGCAGGGCTCTTTTGTCCAGCACATCTCCTGGGAAGCCACTGGTCTCACTACTTCTCTTACCAGGAATGTCTACCAGAATGTCACAGCTTCCAGTATTCCTGGAAACAAGCTCAGGGCAGAGGCAAGAGGCTCCAGCCAGATGCTGGCAGTTGTGTCCTTTTCTGTGCACATGGAGCCTCACTGGGGATCCTGAGCTCCAGTAACTGCTGGAGAACCACTGGGAAGGATATCCTGCCAACCACTATTTATAGCTCCTCGGGATGGAGGGGAAGGTTGTCACAGAAGGGGCAAAATAAAGTCTTGCCATTGGCAGAAAACAGCCACACTGGATCCAAACTTCAACTGTCCAGTGCCCCAGGGATGGGCAAACAGCAAAGAAGGAATGTGCAGCCCCAGCTTTAAATAAACAGCCCCCAGGACCTCTCATCTGTTTGCCTCCAGGCACATTTAGGTGGGGTATCAATTGTTTCAGGGATACACATTAACGATTGAGACACAGGACTAAGTGAATGATATGCATTACTCAACACAAATAAAAGATTACAAAACAGGAAAGTTGACTTTATACTACTTCCAGCAGCAAGACTGTGAAAAAGAAATCTTTATTTCTAACTTTTATAATCAGTAAACTATGCCTCATGTTTTCCAGATTAAAGAAAAAGGACAGACATCCCCTAAACTAAAACATGCCAAGGATTTATATGGCAGATGTGTGGGTTCGGCGGGGGTCTTTTGTTTGCTTGTGTTTTGGGGGTGGGATTTTTTATTTTTTAAAGAAAATTATTTCCTGTTTTCTTAAAACCATCAAAAATTTCTGTCCCATTATCCAGTTACCATTTGTGATTTACTTATACTGTATCATTACTGTAAGGTAACATATACACATGAATTCTAACTCCTGAAAGTAAACTCCTCAGAGAGAACACACTCCACTACAGACCTGCCAAATCCCACCTACTCAGCTGGCAGCACCTGCTCCAACTACAGCTGGATGAAAAGAAAGCAGCCCTGCGTGCTCCTGTACAAACAGGAGGACTTGGAAGAGGACATTTATTGGCAAAGTTGCATCCCAAATGCAGGTTCAAAGAACAGGATTGGGAATGGCACCACAATCCAACATCAATTACGCAACCCGGGAGTTCCCACCCCTTGCAAGAGCCAAACTCACTTCCCTTCCTCCCCGGGCCCTTCTGCCCAAGAGGGGACACCAACCCCAGAGCTTAGAGGACACCAGGCTTACAGCCATGCTTTCAACTCAGGCCTCCCACCACCTGAGAAACTGCCAAAATCCCCAAATGACGGGACCCCCTGAAGGAGTAAGCGCCATCTCCTCTTTCAGGCAGGTGCCACCTCCAGGGAAGCAAAGCCAACAGGGAATCACCTCTAGCACACAGGGCAAGTTGGAGCTGCCATGGTAAAAGCACAATTCCCTGGCTACAGCAGCACTGTACAGCCAGCAAGTGCAGGAACTCTGGGCCTGCAGGGTGTTCTGTAGCTGCCCCATCTCCCCCTCCCAGTAGAAGAGCTGACTCTTCAGTGACCTGGGAGTGGCACCCCTGAAGGCCTCACAAAGGAGCCCTCCCAGGCTGAGCAGCCCATGCCATTCCCACCACCCTGGGAACAGCACCCAGAGCTTTGGTAGAAGTGCTGCATCCCTGAGAAAGCCTGAGAGGAACAATACCTGCCCGTAAATCTGACCCTGCTCACAGTTCCTGTCAGCCTGCTCTGTGTGCACAGCTCCAGGCAGAAAAGGGATCAGCCTGAGACCTCTGTGTCCTGCACACCAGCACAGCTCCTGAGAGGGAACAGGGCAGGAACCACACAGCCCCTCCAGTCACTCATGTGCTGCTTTACACACCAGTAGCTCCACAGAAGCACTCAGCCACACAAAGGACTGCACAAGAGGGATTTCAGCAAGTACACTTCTCCCCCCCAGAACTGAGATGCAACTGGAACCCAGTGCTCCGCTCCTCCAGCAGGCAGGATTTCACTCAGGATTTCTAACTGCACCCAAGCAAAGCAACCCATCATTCCCACGTAGGACAGGAAGAGGGACAGATCCAAACATGCCCGTTTCCAAGACAGGGATTAGTCACGGGATCCCCAGAAACACCAGTTTTGCTCTGCAGCCACCACTCAGCACGAGCAGTGGGGTTATTGTTTGACAGGCACTGCACCATTCAGTTTGTCAGGCAGCAGGACCACTGCTCACACTGAGGCACATCATGGAGAATATTGCTGCTCCCTCTTTGCAGCCACACTGCAAACGGCACACGTGTGCTGCTTTAATTTTTTGGGGAAGTTAGCTTTGCACCCTGCCACCCCGCTGGTTCAGAGCTGCACAAACCCCCCAAAAAACTGGCAAAGAAACCATTAACAGGAGCTGCACGTTATCCACTTTTCCCTTTGCACTTGCCGTGTTTTGGTAGGGATGAGGGCATTCTCAGGCGTGTGTACGACAAACCCTTGCAGAGAGTGAGCCTTGCACAGCCTGAGTCCATGACACGGGAGCAGCTGCCATTTCTCCTGCTTCTGTTCAACAGGCAGGCACAGCCACCCAGCCTCCAACACCAACCTGGGAACAGGCTCTGGCTCGGCTTTAAGTGACTTCCTGTCCATGGACGGCCTGCAAAGCCACACTGTCCAACTGAGGTGGAAGTATAACTAACAGTAATTAATAATCATATTGAAGTCACGTGTCAAAAACTTTATACAGCAGAGACTGAATTTGAGTTGTTATATATTATGCAAGAAACAATCACGGTCCGCTTTGCTTCCAACTCCTCTCGGCTGACTAAGAAATAAAAAAAATAAAAAAAAATTTTAAAAACCCCAACAAAACCAGAAAAAGACAGGAAGGGATCCTCTGCGCAGTAGGAAAGGCGAGCAAACGCCTTCCAACCTGTCCTGTGCCCAGAACCGGGACCGATCCCCGAATCCCATGCCAGGCGCCGTTCCCACAGAGGGATGAGCCCCCTCGCAGCTCTCCCTCCTTCTGCAGCCCCTGCCCGTGCCGCCGCCGCGCACCGCGGCTCCCGCCAGGCCGCTACCGGGAAACGCCAGCCCCGGACCGCGGCTTCCCCAGCTCCCCAGCAGCGCACCCGGCCGGGGCACCGCGTGACAGCGAGCCCGCCTGGGCACCGCTGCCAGCAGCGATCCGGCCCGGGATGCCGCTCTCCGGCGCCGGCGGGAGGAAGCCGAGGGCAGCAGCGAGAGGACGGAGGCTGGCGGCAGGCCCGAGGCCCGGCCCGGCCCGCGCGGGGCCCCGCGGAGCGCCC
>VXAX01006628.1:212125-223553 GCA_013399835.1 Leptocoma aspasia | reverse complement strand
AACTCGGCTGAGTTCGGCCGAACTCGTGCGTTCGGCCCACCTCGGTTTGGTTCGGCGGAGCTCGGCTCGGTTCGGCGGAGCTCGGCTCGGAAGAAGGAATTTAGGGCAGTTCAGTAAAATTTGGGCCACGGGGTCCAGTGAAATTGTGGCTCTGTCACTGCTTTTCTGTGCCGTGGAAGCACGGACTGTTTAAGCCTGAGAAGGAATGTGTGACTAAGTTGTAAGCGTTTTTGTTTCTGCAATACACTGGTAAAAAAATAAAAAATAAATAAAAAATCTAGTTGGATTATATTTGAGGGAGCAGAAAAAAGTCCTATGCAAGGGGCAATTCTTGGGTCAAAGTTGATCACAGTTTTCCTTTGTACTCTGGAAAAAAAGCACTGATCAAATCCTAACCTGTGAGTATTGGGGAGCAAATAATTCCTGACAGGCTTCACACCTTAAATTTCAAATTTTCAATTTTTTTTTTTTTTCCAGTGTACTGGTGCTCCGCCGGTGCCTGCAGCGGCCAGGAGATGGCCCTGATGTCCGCACTAAGAGGGGTAAACCAGGAAAACACAATTTGCTCTCCCTGAAACTCTTATCTGAGGAGTGTCAGCAAATATCTTGGGCCAATGCGAATTTCCAGGATAAAAGGTGACTTTGATCTCGTAGCGCATGAGGGGCGCAGATTCAAGAACAAAGTCCAGGAACTTGTTGCTTCACAAAAGAACTCTTGTTTCCTCGCTCGGTACAAAGGATCTGACGTGCCCCTGAATTCAGAGGATGGTCATCAAACAAAATTCCTTTGATTTATTTTATATAAACCCGTCTCAGGGGTTTGCTGAAGTGCCAGTGCATTACACAAAGAGCCACAGTCACTGCCCCCGTGCCCTCCTGTCCCTTCCACCTGCCACTGCCCACAGCCCTCTTTCCAGTGCCAGTTTTTATCACTGCTTTATCTTCAGGATTTGCTTTCAGACCTTTTGCTTCGCTCTCAACAAAAGCAGTCAGCCCTGCTTGTATCCAAAATCCCCCAGCCTGCGTTCTTTTCAGTCGGAAAACCAAGCGTGAGAACACAAAAACCTGTTTCATTTTCTTAGTAGAAACATCATTATATATAAATATATATATATATATATATATATGCATATATATAAACACACACACACACAGACAGACTGCACCATGGCCACTAAGCAGATTGTTTTCTACATTGTGTGCAGAAGGATTCTTGCAGGGGATGATCATTTTTGGGATTCAGGACTGAATTAAACCAGATCAAATCATAGAATGGCCTGGGTGGGGAGGGACCTTCAAAGGTGCCACGGGCAGGGACACCTTCCAGTGTCCCAGGCTGCTCCAAGCTCTGTCCAGCCTGGCCTTGGGCACTGAGCTGGGCTCATCCATGCTTCCACGGAATTCTCTTTCCTGTGGAAAGCAGGCTCGGTATGAAATGCTTCACCTGCAGAACTCACCTAGCCGGCTCTGCTTGGATTTTGGTTGTGGGTTGGGGTTTTGGTTTTTGTGGTTTTTTGGGTTTTTTTGTTTGGTTGGTTTTGGGGTTTTTTGGTGGGTTTGGTGGTTTTTTTTTGTGGTTTTTGTTTGGTTTTGTTGGGGTTTTTTTTGGCTTGTTTTGGTTTGGTTTGGGGGTTTTTTTGGTGTTTTTCTTTTTGTTTGGTTTGGGTTTTTTTGCGAGGTAGAAATCCCGCCATTTCAAAGGTAAATAATTAGTAAAACACAGTAAAACAAACCCTGCCAAAATAAACTGTGCCAAAATAAAACTGCCAAAATAAAAATTCCTGTGCGCGTGTGCGGATCTTCTCCTCCTCAAAGAGCGGAATCGAGCTGTGGGATGGATTTGTTGGTTGGTGTGCTCCTCCAAAACTCTGGAGTGCTGCAGAAAAGTGGTGTCTGAGGGACTCGAGGTCCCATCCCCTTGCCACATCTCCTGGAAGCAGCAAAGCCATCTGGCTTTTCCCGGATTTTAGTGTTCCGTTTGGATTTTAATGTTCCATTTCCTGTTACAAAGAGCAGCGTTTCCCCAGGTTCTCCTGCTCCTCTGCAGGCTCATGACTAATTGTCAGTGGCAATTTAGTACCTGCCTCTTTCACAGCACAAGGATTTTTCTGTTTTCAGCTGGATTTTTTTTCGTTTATTTACATGCCTGGGGATTTTTGTGTGATGAGAAACATACACTGCAAAGGGTTTTCTTTTTTTTTTTCCCCCAATACTTGAATTTCTGTGTTCTGTTTCCCTGTAATTCCTCTATATCCATAAATATGGGTCATATTAGAAAAATATGGGTAAGCCTAGAGTGGATTCTAGGAAAAATACCTTGCTGTAAGTGTACAAGTACAGCTGGGAGTATATTAATGTTGAATACACGTGCTTGTAAACAAGATCTTTTATTTAGATATTTTACTCAGTGTAGGGATTGGGACACACTTCAGAAGTAATTACTGCCAACATTTTGGGAAGATTCTTAGAGCTTTTCTGTATTTTTGACACTACACTATTTGGAATGCAACCAACTGGCAATGAGGCACATTTGGCATGGGCTGGGAAGATGTGTATTCTGCTTTGAGTGACCCTGGGGTCTGTTAGCATTTTATTTAGAATATTTAGAAGATGAAGCTCATGTAATTATGCTTTTTGTACACATTTTTGTGTTTTGGGGAAACAAGGCCTTAATCTGGTAAGGGGATGACTAATTTATCTATGCTGTTATTGGTTACTTGATTGGATAAAACCTTGGCTATTGACTGTCCAAATATTTCAGTTAGTAATGCTCACATATAAAAATCATCCTGTGATGCTACCAGGGTTACTTCTAAAAATAAACTTTTGTAAAAATGGACTGATTTAAAATACTATGTCTCAAATTTATTTTTGCGTGGCTTTGCTCTGCTTAAAACCTACTTACTCTATTTGTTTTAAGGTTCACATCCACTTTTCTCACCTGTCTTGTACCTTACCCTATATTAATGTATATTAGGGGGCAGGCTAAAGGAGTGCTTGTATCATAGCTGTGAGGCAAAATCCTGCAGTCACGTACATACCTAATCCCTGGGTGTTTAAATACAACCCTGGATTCATCCCATAAATCAACTTTGTGCCTCACCTTTCCATGTTTTCCAGCTTCCTCTCCATTGTGAGCCTGCCTCTCTGGCCCTTTGCATTTCCTAACGCCGACCTTGTGGCTACTCCTTCCATCACCTTCCAGGAGGAGTGAAGCTGGCTTTGGCAGGAGATAAAACACCCTGAGATGGAGGGACAGAGCTGGGAAAAGCTCCAGACCAGCTCCTGAGAGCTGACCAGGCTCTGAACAGAAGTCACTGCCTCCCCCTATTTGCTTTCCTGGACCTTCCCACTCTCTCTATTCCAGCAACTCCCAATTCTGATGGCAAAGCTTCCTCTTGATTCTCCCTGGAGGAGCTGGTTGCTTCCAGAAGGATAGCTGGAGCTGCTGGTTTGTCCTGCCAGATGGGCCACCGTGGTCCTCTGGGCCACCTTCCTGCCTGACACCCAGCACCAGGCTCCTTCCTGCCTGCCTCCTAGGAAAAAACCACATCTGAGTTTGATTTAAAGATTTCCAAAGAAGGAGGCTTTGCCATAATGCCTCGCTGGGTTGCTGTGCTGGTTAATTACCCTCACTGTTAAAAATATGTGTCTTATTTTATAGCCTGAATTTGTCTGGATTCAGCTCCCAAGCCCTGGATCTCATTATAGCCTTGTCTGCGAGCTGTGCTCGTACTCAGGCACACAGACTGGGAGCAGGAGCCCCCTCCCTTTGCTAGCTGGAAAGGACCGAGTTCCTCCACTGGAAAGTTTATTATTTAAGTCTTTTTTTACTCCCAGAGTGCTTTCCTGAATGTTCTTCGGTTTACCAACTCCTTGACTCGTGGAGGTGCAGTTTTCCAGCTGGGGTTGCAGGAGTGCAGGATAATTGGATCATTTAGCAGCCTTTCTTCTTCTTTCGAAAAATCCTTTTTCTTCTTGTTTTCCCTTAGGCCAGGGACTGAGATGTTATTTTTGATAGGCAGGAAGGCCCGCCCAGTGCCTGAGTCACCTTATCTCTTTTGGCCACTTGGGAGCAGACAGGGAGTAGCAGGGTCTGAAAGTGCTGTCAGAGCCAGAGCCTTCATGAGTAATTCCTCTTCCCTGCCAAATATTTCATGGTACTCAGTGTTCATCAGCCAGGTGGATCGGTGCTGATTCAAGGCAGAATGTGCTTGCTACAGAAACAGGTGCAGGAGTGAATAACCCACTGGGTTTTGTAATAATCAACCTGATCTTCAAACACGTCTGTGAGTGATTCTGTAATCGTGTAAATATGCAAACCCAGAACTGTATTTTTATCTGTGGATTTGGTTTTTTTTTTCCTTCTTCCTGTTTCTAGAAAGCCTGTCAGTAAAAAATATTCAAAAATTTTATTTGATTCACTCAGGAACTGCCTTCCAGTTTCCCACGGAAGAATTTACAAGGATGTTTTGACTGGAACCCCTCTCCCCCTTGTGAAATGCACAGGCAGTGCATTCCGTGTTTGTTTCCAGGTGTGGGTCTGGGAAGGAGAACCAAAGCAGTGGGGTTTCCTTGTGAAATGCACAGCATTCTGTGTTTGTTTCCAGGTGTGGGTTTGGGAAGAAGAACCAGAGCAGTGGGGTTTCCTTGTGAAATGCACAGCATTCCGTGTTTGTTTCCAGGTGTGGGTTTGGGAAGGAGAACCAGAGCAGTGGGGTTTCCTTGTGAAATGCACAGCATTCCGTGTTTGTTTCCAGGTGTGGTTCCTGTGTTGGCTCTGATGCTGTGAACCCAAGCCCCCCACTCTGGAGCAGTGAGGCAGCAGGGCTGGCCCGAGGCTGCCCCAGGAATTTGCTCTTCCCCTCCTCTGAGCACTGTCTTGACAGCTGAGAGCAGCCAGAGAGCTTTTGCTGACACGCCCTGAACTGGAACATCTGGAGAGTGTAAGCTCTGCTTTCCCTGTGAAACATCCTCAGCTCAGGAATGTTCTTCTCCCAGTGGGCTCCTGCAGCCACATGCAGTGACCCCAGGGCACAGTGCAAGCCCCATCTGCGTGCTCAGATGTTTGCCTGGCCTCTGGCAGCCAGGCTCAGGATAACTCATCCCATGGGAGTCTGTCTGGGATGAGCACTGGCCTGGGATATAGCTGGATTTTAAACCATGGCTATTAAACAAGCTAAACAAAACAATTTTTTTTTAAATTTTACAACAAATAAATTGATTGAAATAAATAAACCCCTCAGATTCTGGTGACTGTGACATGAGGGTTCTTCGTGCTTCATGAGCAAGCAAGTGACCTCTGCCAGGCCACCCCTTCCTGATCCTGCAAGGGAAGTGTGTCCCAAGTGCCTCTGTCACAGCAGACTGGCACATGTGACACGCTCAGGAATAAACCAACACTGAATTTCTACATGGAAGTGGTGCAGGTGACAGAAAGGATTTCAATGTGACAAAGAAAGACATTTCTTTTTTTGGGTTCAGCCCAGTTAGTCCTTCTTTTAAGCGTGCCAAGGAAAAACCTGGAAGCCTGGCCTCGAGCTGAAATACCTGTTGACTGGAATATGTATGGGATAATGCCAAGGGCAGGGACACCTTCCACTATCCCATATTGCTCCAAACCCTCTCCAAACCTGGCCTTGGACACTTCCAGGGATTGGGCATCCACAGCTTCTCTGGGCACCCTGTGCCAGGGTCTCCCCACCCTCACAGAGATTCCTAATTTAAAATTGAATCTATTAATTTTAAGCTCGTATCACTTCAGAAACATTTCAGGTGCTGAATGTGTGCCAGAGTGTTCACCTGCAAATAATTGCACACTTCATAACTGGGTTTGCCAGCCCTGAGTCTTTGATGTGGTTTCCAGAGCTCGGGAAGGTGCATCCAGAGACCTGACTGCAGCAAGGTACCTGTGATTTGTAAATGAGCCTTGCAATCATCATGCAGCAAGTCTGTCCTGGACACAAAGGAAAATGCTTGGAAAATGAATGTTTTCAGCTGCAAAGTACCGAGATGAATTTTCATAGCTTGGTACGAGACTGCATTCGTTTCAAGGTTTTTTTAATCTGATTCTTTTTTTTTGCTGCTTTCCAGCAGTTCATTCAGCCATCCAAAACTCTCTCATGCTTAAACAAAACGTGGAGGTCTTTGTTCAGGAGGGAACCGCTGCTCTGGTCACATTTTAACAAGGTGTTTGGAATATTCCTTGCAGGGAAGCATTTGAATATCTGCCTTTCTTTGACTGAGAAAACACCCCTTACTACAGATGCAAGCACACAGCCACTCCTGGGCTGGGCTCTGAGGCACTGGGATATTTTCTGACCCCTTGCCAAGAAAAAGGAGGAGAGCAAGGAGATACAACTGTACTTTTTTGAGGGCATCCTGGTTCCGAATTGTCACTGTGGTGTGGTGTTGCAAGAACGTATTATAAGTTTCTCTGCATGCAGGCCTGCAGAAAAATCTTCCCATGGAAAAACATCTTTTACTGTCTTTTTACTCTGTAAAAGTTTTCTGTAAACAAAATATCTAGTGTGTAATTCAAAAACATTTTTAGATTCCTCTACCTGTCACCTAGGAACGGGAGATATGGTTTCTCTTTCAACCTATGAGGTGAAGGACTGTTATCTCTCTAATATTGTAAGCATTCTAGCATTCTTGTACAGAGCATTAAAGAAGAAACATCTGAGCTCTGTACCTAAACACATTATAACCCAAAATACTTCTAGAGTCATTTTAATAAATCATATTTAACCTTCTAAAATCATTGTCGAAAGTCCTTTGTTAGTGAACGGACCACAGCAACAGTGTGGCACTGGCAGGAGGGTTTGGGCCAGCAGGGGTGTAAAGCTTTATTGCTTTATTTCAAGCCCATCTTTGTCCTCACCGTGCACTGGAATGGCTCTCAGAGCACAGGAGCACCAGGAATGACCCAAGGAGGCCACTGCAGGGGCTCTGTCAGCATTCCCCACGCCTCACCCCTCTTCCTGCAGGATACACTAAATCCAGGGATTCACAGCCGTCTGCTCTCCTTGTTCTTCGCATCTCATCCATCACTGACACCTAAAAGCTTTTTGAAAATACAGAGTGTTTCCCACACAACCCTCCTGTGTTCTCTTACGTGTAAATGAAACTTAAATCCAAGGTCCTAAATGACACAACAGCGTGCACGGCAAGGAGGCCTTCGCAGCAGTTTAATTGAAATTCAGAAATTGAACTTCTTAATTCATGGAATGTGAGAAAGAAGAACAGCACCAACGCAGCAACCCCCTGCTAGTCACTTTGATATTAAATTCCATTTTGCTTTATGATACCTCCAAGTGCTCTGTTTGTGTGCTGGCTGTGGAGAGCTGCAGGACAGAAGCTGCAGAGAGCAAACTGGAGATTTTTGTGGGAGCGCAGGTCTGGCAAAGAGCTTTTGGAGGGGCAGTGCCAGATCACCCCTCTGCCAACACATTTCTGAAAAAGTCATCAAATAGTTCAGTGCTTACTCAGGTAAATTTGCATATTTATATATGTATGTATGCATATATATATATATATATGTATGTATGTATATGTGTATGTATGTGTATATATATGTATATATGTGTGTGTATGTACGTATGTATATGTGTATATATATGTATATACACATATACATGTATATAGAACTATATTCTGAATATTTTTGAGGACAACCCATGTCCAAAGACAAGGATGCTCAGGTGCAGGATCCTGCAACCACGGAAAAGTGAAATTCATTCATTCTCCATCCTGGGTTTAGGAAGGCTCCCGTCCCTGCCAGCTGAGTGGCACCTGCAGGACCCAGGCACAAAAGTCACAATGTCCTCAGCTGATCCTGGACATCCCTGGCATGTGGGGAGGGTTCTCTTCTCCACTGCTGTCCCTGGTTTGGCTCCCTCCTGTCCTTGTGGCAGTGCCAGCAAACACAGGTTGTTTGTCTGAACTCAGGGATTCAAACACCGTAAACCCCTTAAAAATTATCTAAGGACAAATATATTCTCACTTCAAAAAGTCTCCTTTAAATTAATTTAAACTCTTTTAATCTCTAGTATCTGAACCCCAAATATTGCAAAATTAAGCAGCCGTCAAAACAAACCCCCCAAAAAAACTCAATCCAAAACCTGCAAAAATCCCCAATTATTTTAAAGCAGGATGAGATACCCAGGAAAGCACAAGCAGTAACAGCCTGACTTTCTCTTTTTTTAGCCTATCAGCACTGAGTCAGGGTATCTCCTGTGACCTGACTGAAGTCAGCAGTTAACCACTGCCTGCAAAAGGCCTGCTGATGTGGCAGGGAAATGTTGAATTACCACCTTTAATTTGAGCAGGACAGAATGTGCTCGGTGCCCTCCTGCAGCACCATCACGAATTCCCAATAAGGCTTCAGCCCGGGTAGACCTCGACACTGGGGAATTTGGCCCAGGGGCCTCAGCCTCCCTCGTGGCTGTAAAACTCCCAGTCCTCAAGCCAATAATCCATTTTACTGCAGTATTTTAAAAGGCTGGAGATGGCAAAGGACAATACTGTCAGGGTAACTCTGAATTTCTTTGCTTTCGTGGGTATAAATCAAGCTGTATATTATTTTTAGTAGTTTGTTATTACAGCTTTTGCAACCCGAAGACAGACTACTGCCTTTAATTCATTAGTAATTTCAACAGTTAATCAGAAAATGTCATTACCTAGAAAGTCTGCAGCTCAAAATGAAGCACACTGGAGTTAAATTTAAATTAAAGCATGGACAGAAATGAATGCAGCCTTTGATCCCCTTTTCATCCAGACTGCACCCTGATGGGCACAGCTGGACAGGATGGGAATGGTGAGAAGGCAGCGGTCTGGACTGGTAAAAGGATACTGTCAACTCATTAAGTCCTGGAGTTGAGGCAATTAAAAAAAAAATATTCACTGGGTTCTTTCAGAGCTCTCCCGTGTTTGCTGCAATGGACATTTCTCCCCGGTTTTATTTTTAAAAGAGGCTGATTTTCAGGTGTTTGACTGGAAAACACACCATTAACATCTGTTTCATCCTCCAAGTGGCCAAACCGTGCTTCTGTTAGTGGAGCCCAAACAAAGGCACCCAGCCCTGCCTGCCTTTCTCTGGAAGGGATATTCCTTTAGGCAGGGAAGAAGTCTGGCTCCAAACCCTCTCAGCACAGCCATATATTTAAATAAGACAGGATGTAGCCTCTTCCCAACTCGAAAGCAAGCTGTGCTTTCCAGTCTCCCAATGTAACTGCCTGCAGTACAGATTTTCCCCCGCTTTTTCCCCCTTTGTTTCCACACAGCAATGTTTTTAAAACCCTCACACTTGTCGTGCTGACCAGAGAATCTGTGACACAGACCCAGGCTAGCCACAGAACCATCCTGCCTTGCCACTGTGCAAGGACTGTCACCTTCCCTGCAAGCACAGGGACAATCCTGGCACCTTCCCACCCCAGCTGTGATCGAGGAAACATCAGTGGAGCTCTCTCCTGGACGTCTCCTGCCAAAGTGCACCCCAGCTGCCAGCAGTTCAGGCAGTGGGGTGATCCCTGTGTCCCTACACCTCCCCACAAGGCACCAAACCACTCCTGGGACAGTGTTAGGTCAGGGGACGTGCAGACTCTTGTTTGAGGTGTGCTGTAATGCTTGTAAATGTACCCAGTACATGCAATGAGGGGAGATTTTCAATCCAAACTATTATTTATGGGCTTTGAAGCTTTCCCTTCTCCAGTTTCTGCCTACTGGGACAGTGCTGGATTTCTGTTTTGTTTGAAATTTCATCTGAAAGCATCTATTTCAATGGAGCGTGGTGGTGTGGAGGCAGTTCCAGGATTCCCTGAGAATGTGTTTAGCCACTGGGAATGCATTTTGGAGAGGTCAGTGAGAGATTCAGATGGTGGAAAGCAGCCAGTCCAGACAAAAATCCAAGTTAAATGGACAGCCAGCGGTGAGATGCAAAATCAGATTTACATTTTTAAAGGGTCAAAGAAGAGCTTAAAAAGCAGGGAGAGGTGTGTTCACTAGCCCTGGGATGGGATGGGATGGGATGGGATGGGATGGGATGGGATGGGATGGGAGCTCTAGGTTGGCTGGTGCCAGGTCCAGCTGCCCCTCAGCAGGAGGTTTTGCTGACACAACTCACATCTGTCAGGGTGTACGTGGTGCCTTTCAGATTTTGAAGTATTCCCTAACACAAGCACGCAGGCAAAACTTAAAAATGTGGATTATGCTTAAAGACAAATAGGGGCTCTCATCACTTTCTGGCTAACACAACTAAAGATGGGTTGGAGGTTAAAATCCTTATGAGGCTTCAACGAATTAACTCCTCCACCAGATCTCCCTCAGCACGAGTGGAAGGTGGCCCGGCAGAGACAAAGGGCAGAGCACCGCTGACCATCAGAAGCTCAGAGCGGGGTGGCTCTGGCGGCTCTGCCTCCTCTTCCATCCCTGCCCTCCTCCGCTCCCGTTCCCGGCTGGGTGGGACGGTGACAATGGCAGTGCGGAAGGTCGGTCGGGAAGTGACAGTCCCCGGGCTCGGCCTGCAGCCGACGGGCGCCCGGGTCGCCTCTGGCTCCCGGCTACTGGGGCAGCACTCGGGGGATGCGGGACGGGGGAAGCTCGGCCGGGAGAGATGCGATGGAGAAGCGGCGGTGAAGGAAGCGGGGAGGGAGCGCGGTGGCCATCTCGCCTTTCCCGACACGAGGAGGACTCGGGAGGTGATGAAAACCGACACAAAAGCCGCTCCCGGGCGGCAGCCAAGCAGAGCCGCATGCAGAGCGAGCAGCGCCCGGTTAATTCCCGGGAGAGGGATGCGCTGCAGCCCCGTGCCGGGATGCCGGGGGGGGACAGCCGGGTGTGCAAACCCCCCAGGCCGCCGGGTCTGGATCGCAGCCGCTCCCGCCGCGTGCGAGCGGATTAAATTACCGCAAATTCAAACTGACCCAGCCCGTTCCCCCTCCCTCCATCCCTCCCTCCATCCCTCCAGCGCTCCCTCCGCCCCCTGCCCCGCTGCCGCCGTGAGGCTGGAGCGGGGAGGAGAGCCGGGGGGGAGGCGCCGGCTCCGAGGAGGGGCGGCAGCCCGGGCCACCTCGGCTCGCCCCAGTGCCGGCCCCCGCCCGCCCCGCTCCGCCCCGCGGCCCCTCCGCCGCCGCAACTTCGCTGAGAGCCCCGGCAGCGGCGGCAGGAGCGGCGGCGGGGCAAGGCAGGGCAAGGCAGGGCAGGGCAGGGCAGAGCCGGGCATGCCGGCGGCGGCGGGCGATGGGCTNCCGGAGGTGCAGGAGGCCCTCCTGAGATGAAGGAGCCCCTCCTGAGGTGGAGGAGCCCCCCGAAGGATGGAGGAGCTCCCCGGAGGACGGAGGAGCCCCCTCGGCGCCGTCCCCAACTTCCCGCGGCTCCGCCGGGCGCTCCCCCCGCGGAGCTTTCCGCGGCTGCAGCCTCGCCTTCCTCT
>VXAX01006628.1:131343-212024 GCA_013399835.1 Leptocoma aspasia | reverse complement strand
GTTTGCTCACTTTTTCCTGGTGAGAAGAGTGGGATTTTTGGTGGGACTTGCCTTGCTGGGCGGGGGGGGGGAGCCGTCGCTGTGTGCAGCCCAGTCGCGACACATCACGCGTGGGGACACGCGGGTACTTGTCGCTCACCTGGCGACGGGAGATGCTGCGGGAGGGGGCACAGCGCGCCCGTCCCCAGTTGTTGGTACAACGCACGGCGAGCGCGGAGACGCACCCCGGATGGTTCTTCGCCGGGGTGCTGGCTGGCAAAGTCCGTGCAGGGTCTCTGCTTTTTGGTTTTTATGCAGAGCCCTCCGGCGGAGGCTCGTAGCCATCAGTTAGGACAGGTCCCAGCGTTAAGGGCTTGGCTGGGCAGTAAATCCAGCCAGGACGAGCCCCCCGGAGCCCCCGACAAAGAGTTGTGCTGCTCCTGTTTATCCACACAACTTCCAAGTGCTGTGAGGAGCGGCTGAGGGAGCCGGGGTTGTTTATCCTGGAGAAAAGGAGGCTCAGGGGGGCCCTTGTGGCTCTGCACAGCTCCCTGCCAGGAGGGGACAGCCGGGGGGGTCGGGCTCTGCTCCCAGGGAACAGGGACAGGAGGAGAGGGAACGGCCCCAGGCTGGGCCAGGGCAGGCTCAGGGTGGACACCAGGAGGAATTTCCCCATGGAAAGGGTGCCCAGGCACTGGAACTGCCCAAGGAGGTTTGGAGTGCCCATCCCTGGAGGTGTCCAAGGAAGAAGTGAGTGTGGCACTCAGCGCTCTGGGCTGGGGACAAGGTTGGCATCGGGCACAGCTGGGACTCGGGGCTCTCAGAGGTTTTTCCAGCCTAAATGACTCTGGGATTCTGTGAGCTGTCGGACTTCTGCCTCTCCTGCACCAGTTCCTTCTCGGGAAGGGGTTCCCTCCGCGGAGCAGGGTGCGGGACTGTCGCTGAGCCTCCCGGAGCAGTGGGGCTGTGCGCGGTGTAATTCCCTCCAGCTCCAGCAGCCCTGCAAACGTGCCGCTGTTGATGATTGCATTCTTGCACTCTCCGGTGGTTATTTTTTCATTCCAGTGAATTTGTCACGGAGCGAAATTTAATACGGGGCTCTGAGAATCTCATCATGTGAAAAATGATAAGGTTTGTGAATATTATCATAAAGGAATGCAAAAAAAAAAAAAAAAGTTGCTCTCCTCTGTTACCAAGCATATGCTTCTCCTTGGTAACAGAAACATCCAATGATCCTGCAGTTGATAAAAGGCACATGCACACACACGTCCTCCCCACCTCCACATTTTGGGTTTGCTACATTTATCTCAGTCTGTTAAGAGAGGAAAAAAATAAAAAAGACCCACCACACACCCCTCTGTCTCAGCTCCCGGGTCTGCTGCTTGATCCGGGTTTTTTTCTCCCTCGGTGTCTTGAATAACACGCAGCGTGACAAAGTGACAAGCAGAAACTCAGTCACTGTTCCTTCCTGCCGAACCTGAGGGCAGGCAGGGTGATGTCCCAGCTCTGTGTGACCCGAGCCTGTGCTGTGGCACTCGCTGGCAGGGGGTGAAGGATCTCTCACACACTCCCAGACTGACTAACCCAATGCCCGCCTTCCCAGAAACCCCCCTCTCTAATTCCAGCTATTTGCGGCCAAGCACTTGGAGTTAATGGCTGGGAGATAAGAGTTATCGATGATTGGCTTCGGGTGAGGTCCTGTCCCAGCGAGGTTCCTCCCTCTCACCCGAGGGGCCAGTGCTTTCCATCCCACGTGAGGATTTCGCCCGATGGACCCTCGGCTCTCCTGGCACCTTCCTGTGCCCGGCTCTGGCGTGGCCCCCGGCCAGAGGAGCTGAAATGTGCCCAGGCTGGCTCTGCCCACACGGACTCACCACGGGGAGAGAAGGGAAACATCTGCTCAGCCCAGCTCCTTCCTTTCAGAGCACAAGGCTGTGTCGGAGGGCAGGATGAGGCTGGCAGGGGTGGGGATGCTGGCATGGGGAGCAGAAGTGCCTGGTGGCCAGCGAGCAGGGATGCTCTGTTGCCAGCTGGTCAAGGGAGGAGGCTCTGCGAGGAGAGACCACTGCAGTGGGCTGTGGAGATCAGCCATTCCTTGAGCCCTTCCACCAGAGCATCCTCCCGTGGTGTGCTGCCAGCAGAGCATCCCTGCTCTCCAGCTGCCAGGCACTTCTGTTCCTGATCCCATTCCCACCTTGCTCCTCCCAGGAAGGGAAGGTCGCTCCGTAAGGGCCTGATGCTGTCCCCACTTCCATGGCCCGAGGCAGATTTTTGTCTGTAAAGCCGCTGTTGAGCCGAGGGCATTGCCTAAATTCAGTAGGATTGGCCCAGGAGTGTAAAGCAGAGTTTTGCTCGTGCTGTTCTGGCAGAGCCCTCACGGTCACCGAAATGTCACACTTCACTGGGGGGGGCCCAAACGGGTTTTGATTTGCAGCAGACTTTAGCAACTCCAGAGGAGTTAATGCACAGAAAATGGTGTGTTTGGGAATGAACTCCCTGGATTAATGAGCCCCCAGCCCGGCTGGGATCCGTGGCCCTGACACAAGGCATTGTACACAGCCCAGGCGATGCCAAGAATCTGCCATTACCTCACCCTGACGTTACTGGGAGCTGAAAAGCTCTTCCAGGGGATGGGGTGGCACATTCTGTGGGCCAGGCACGGGCTCCTTCAGCAGGGCAGCTAGTGGATGGTGCACTCAGGGTGACCTGTGTGGGATGGGGCAGCCCCCACTGGCTCAGGAGGGTGAGGATTTTAAACCTTCCCTAGCCAGGTCATCGTCACTGGACTTCAACCCACATCTCTCACTCGTGGTCTGTGCTGCCCTAGTGCCAGGCATGTTATTGTTTCCTGGGCTTGAAAAGCCCTTGGTGGGGCCTGATGCAATTAAAGTGCATTTTAGCTGAGTGCGGGAGAAGGCTGAACAGATTATTCTTTCCATGGCCTTTGAATGAAGCATTGCAGCCTGTAATCTGACATTTTGGGGTAAAGGGCTGGTTTGTCAGCTCGACTGAGGCAGTGTTTAGTGCTAATCCTAAGGAGACATAGCTGCTCTGTGAAGAGCAAGCCAATTTAGCTGTAAATTGTGGCTCTGCTGAGCGAGCTGTGTTTGGGTGACTTTGGGAGCCTGTGCACAACATACTCTTGGATTGTTCCAAGTCATTCACTGGGTGATGGGGACCAGGCAAAGGAGATCTCTCTCCTTTATAAAGAGAGATATTTTTATAAAAACAGGTATATTTTTATAAAAATACACTTATTTTTTGCATTCTCAGGGGGCTGAGAGTACGTTGCCATCGCTGTGGCTCTGTTATCACACTCTGTGTTATCTATTCTGTTATCTGCTGCAGACCCCAGTGCAATGTCCCAATAACTCTGTGCAGCATTGTGGGGTGACAACCCATTGGCAATATATTGAGCCAAACTTCCTGTAAACAAACCTGATCCAAGATTACATTTATCTGCTTTTCGGTGTAATCTTTGGCACTACAAAAAAGAAAAAAAAAAGGTCACTGAGGCAAATTGACTCATTTGATTTCTCATCCACGGAAAACTTTGTTTATAATTTTCTTCAGTGCTATTGTTGAGCAGGAACAAGGTACGTTTTTAGTTACACTTAGTCAAGAGGCTTTCAGCAACAGTGGGAAGAGTGGCTAAAAATACAATTTACCAGTTTTTCTATGGAGGCAGAGCAATTAGTATTAAAAGTGGCATTTTCATAGAAGAGTTCACATTCAGAATGCGTTTCTTTATTAAAGAGATCGAGAAAAAATAAATGAAAAGGCATATTTGAGCCCCCCCTGAGGTGCAGGGGTGGGTGGGCAGAGCAGCCTCCCTGCAGAGACCTGGAAATGCCTCTTTGTGCCACAGAGTTAATTTTGCCATGAGTAAATTCGCCCTTTCCCTGCGTGCCTCAGCGCAGGGAGTGGAGACTTGGTGGCTTTTGGGGGCGTTGGCACGTGAGGACCTTGCCCCCTTGATGCCCTGGGTGGCTGTTCCCCCCCCCCGGTGCCATCCCTGCTCTTCCCTGGGAAATTCAGCACTGGGAAAATTCAGCCTCGCTGTATTTCAAAACCCAGAGTTTCCCAAGCTGTAGCACTGGCTTAAAACCTGGGAAATTGGGAACATAGCCACGTACAGCTCGAGGATCTTTACCCTTCCTGAGTTTTGGGGGCCTTGAGGGTGTGTGTGGTGTCACTTGCAAACCATCCTGCCAACCACATGGGTCAGCAAGTTGCCTCACTGCAGGCAAAAATCGAGTTTCTAAGGTGTTTGCAGGTCTATCAGTTCAGCCTTTTTCCTTTTTCCTCCCTCCCAGGTATTGTGAGGTTGCAGGCAAAACTGTGAGACCTTCATTGTTATCAGGGCATCAGAGGGTAAAGCTGCAGGATTTTAATTGGAAATTTGATCTGGTTTTGGGTTTTGTTTTTTTTTTTCTTCCTCCAGTGATACTTGTGTATCAGTTTCCTGTGTGGGTTTGTTATCTCACTTACGTTTAGTTAGTAATTTTATCTTTACCTGTTTCTCAACATATTTTCAGGTTTTACCTCTACCCAAATTTTTTTTTTTTTAAATCTTATTTTGAAAAGCACCGACTGCGAATCCACAGGGTGGCTTTTTCCCTGGATTTGTTCCCCTTTATTAAACAGCTGCCAACTGTTGCACCTGGCTGATGTGCCACTCTTAATGACATGCACCGAGGAAACAAAACGAGGGTGTTTCTGCAGCCTGCGTTTTGACATTTTCACATTTTCTTGCTTCTAGGTGTTTGCTTTCGCAGCTTTTCTTTTCACAGGGCTTTGTGCCTGTGTGTGCAGATCCAGAATTTGTGCTGAAGCCTCTCCATGCACACTTCTGGTAGCGTGCTGCCCTCCAGGAGACTTCCAAGAGTCAGAGCAGAAGGCAGAGCGAGGCTGATGTGCTCCCATCTGCTCGGTCTGTTTCACCTGGAAAACAACCAGGTGAAAATTGGATGTAAAGCCATGCTCTTCCCTCTGTCCCTTTGCTGTGCTGTGAGCAGGAATGAGCTGGGACAGGCCAGGAGCCTGCTCCTTAATGCCCAGTCTGACTTCCAGAAAGACTGACTTCATGTTTTCCTTTAAGTAGCTTGCAACTTGTTCTGCAGTGAGCTGCGTTGATGCACATGTGGCAGTTCCTTATCCTCTTGAGATAATCTGCTTTCCAGCTGGCATTCAGCAGTTCTAAGGATGCCTGATGTCAGCAAGGTGCTGCTTTCCCTGCAGGCTGTTTTCCTTCCCGTGGCAGAGGCAGGAGGGAGGGGAGTGTTTTGGGCTGAGCTGACACCAGGTGACGCTCACATCTGGATCCCAGTGTTTGTTCCTGCAAGTTCTGGGGTTTCAGCTTCTTCAATGACCTGTAGAGCTGCATGCCCATTTCCAAAGGCCTGTTTTACCTAGAAATGTCCTGGCAA
Organism: Leptocoma aspasia; assembly: GCA_013399835.1. NCBI lineage: Eukaryota > Metazoa > Chordata > Aves > Passeriformes > Nectariniidae > Leptocoma > Leptocoma aspasia. The sequence goes on along the minus strand of VXAX01006628.1, from coordinate 206,616 downwards.
TGAGAGCACAGCTTGCTGCCTGCACTGTGCAGTGTCCCCTGTGACACCAGTGACCCGCAGGATGCTGCTGCAGCTCCTTGCATTCCAGCAGATGCAGCATCCTTACCCCTCTGCCCTCAGGAGGTGGGAAGAGGGAGGTTTATTAGTGGCACAAGGATGTAACCCTGGCAGGAGAGCAGTGGTGACAAGCCTTGTGGTGACAGTCTGCCTGAACCCCGAGCTGCTGTGCTGTCTGAGCAGTGGCACGGAGACGAGCTGAGGGCGTACAGCTGACTCTGCTGTTCTCCAAGGTTATGGAGGGGCATCAAAGCTGCCCAGAGCCAAGAGCTGGGGAGGTATGAGCCAGGAGATGAATTAGGGGGATTGCAGAGTTGGTGCTCAGCTGGCAGTGTGGGGTACCAGAGCAAACTGGCTGGCCTCAGGCCATGCTGCTCTGCTTGCCCCACTTTGGCTCCTTCCGCTCCAGGCTGGCTGAGCTGTTGTTTTCAGATGAACTGAAGGGCAGAAAACCCAAAGCTGCCTCTTCCACGGCCACAGCTCCTGCTGTGTTTCCCTGGGGGGCTGTCTGGTGGCTGCTCTCCTGCAGGGATGAGCTCAGTGTTGAGAGTGGTTCTGCTGGGCTGGAGGCTGTGCTGATGAGGAGAACTGGGCTGGCTTTTCTGCAGCAGGAAGAGAAGCTGCTCTGGGGCCCACCTGGGCCAGAGGCACCCCTTTGAGAGCTGGCTCAGTGTCCCCCTGCCACAGCTGGGTGCTGATCTGTGCTCTGTCAGCGCTGGCAGAGAGCAGGGTCAAACCTCCTCCTCGTGGAAGGGGCCTGGCAGGAGCCACCACGGCCCCCCAGGGAAACCACCTGTGAAAAATTCACTAAAGCTGCTGCTGCTGCACTGACCAAAGTCTCCTTTTCTGTCAGTGTTTGCTCTGCTCTGGCCCTGAGCTCTGGGCTCAACACCTTTGGTGCTACACCCATGGTGCCTCTCATTTGCCATGTGAGATCAGAGGCACGGTGAGGAAAACCATTGCAACAAAGAGAACTAAAAAAAGCCAAGTTATATAAAATAAAGTTCCTTTGCTCTCTGTCTGTTGTGGAAGATTGTCATGGAAACATTTTTTTCAGAGAATAAATTAGTTTTCTGTGAATAATGTCCACAGAGCTGAGAGAGAGAGCGTATTATTTATATATAAAATCTTTATTGGAGACACCTTTTTCCTGGTTCCTAACAGTTGTAAATGTTTTATCTGCTGTGTTTTAAATCACTACAAAGGAGGGTATTACCTGGCCCTCAAAAGCTCACGGGTTGTTGGTTTTTCTCTTCCCTAAAGCCAGAGAGCTGTATTCGTATTAAATCAGGGACACTTAGCCTTCCATAACTCCAGTTCTGCATAAGATGGCTAAAATGTCAAACAGGGGCTGTTGAATGGGAAACATATCCCACAAGCAGGAAGATGGGAAGATGCTGGCTGCTGGGTTTTCCTGGGGGCTGGAGGGATGTCATTGGTGTCACTCCTCTGCTGCTGCTTCCCCACTTGTAACCTGAGACCCTGGTCCATCTCTCTGCCATCCCCTTGGTCCATCCCCTCTGCTGAGGGGAGGCTCTCAGCCTCGGGAGGGCAAGTTATGGCTTATTTTCCCCAAGGAAAGTCTTCCCTGAGAGCTGCTCATACCTTGAGTTTAGGCTTTTCCTCCAGTGTTTTGGCCTGTCAGTTTTACCTTAGGAATGGGGGTCAAAAAGCCCTTTTCTGGAAGAGCAGGGAGATTTTGGAAAGCAGTGCTTGATGGATGTTTTGCATTTTGTCCGTGGCAAGGCAAACCCATCTGTCCCAGGCACTCGGAGACAAGATTGTTCCTTGCAGGAAATGTCTCTGGCCTGGAGGCTGGTTTTGACAAGGATCTGTAAGGATTTCTTTTGGAACCTTTTAGTGCACCCTCGTGTATGTCTGTGCCTGGCTTTCTGCCACCACTCCTTTCATCAGTCTCTGCATAATCTCTCTTGACTTGTGCAGATATCCTTAGAGGCCAGGGAGGTAAAAATGTGCTGCTCTCCCTCACGGCTGCCCCATTGATTGGCTGACCAAGAGGGCACTGAAAGGCTGCTGGAACTGATTTCTTTCTGCCAAAAAGCAAGGCAGATCCCCACCATGACCCACTCAAGATAAGCCATAAACCAAGTTCCTTCCCATGGATGAGGCTGTTCTGTGTTCCTGCTTCCCGGGCTGTCTCTGACCCTGTGCCATCTGTGCCTGCTACAAATGCTGCTGCTTTGGACTTAGAGAACCAAGGAAAAATGTGTTTTATGGGGGTTTCTTTTCATAGTGGCTGGGTAGGGGCACTGTGTCACCCAAACTTGCCTCCAAACCATCTCCTGCTGGTCCCTGAGCTGTAAAGGTCTGGCTGTTGCAGGTGCCAGGGATGCTGGCAGGTCAGGATGTGTCTGTCTGTCCCTGTTGGAACGGGGAATGATGCAGAAGATGAGAGGGGAAGGGCAGCTGGCTCTGTGGAAACAGCAGAGCAGAGGTCCGGGGAAGGATAGTCACAGCTGCCTGTGGAACATGGCACAAAGTTCCCCATAAATATGATGTGAGGTAACAGGCCCGTTGAAGAGGAATAGCCTGAGTTTGCCCAATTTACCTTTTGGGATGTTAAGTTTAATTTTATTAAAGAGCTTTCTCTTATCAGAAATCTTTCCCTCGCGTAGGTGCCTGCAGAAAATCACCGAGTCAGTGCTGAGCATTCTCTTAATTAAATATTTTGAGCTTCAGTCAGTTACTACGACAAGACAAACAGTTCTTGGGCCTCAGACTGCTCTGAAGCTCTTTTCAGAGCTCTTTCCAAAACTTCAACGTCATTTTTTAATCACTGGCACCAGAACTGGATACAGCAATCTAATAATAGTCCCCAGTGCCTTGCACAGGTGCAATTAATACCTTTTCTTACTTTACCAAATACATCCTGCTGATGCTTTTAGGGATTATGAGTAAGTTGGCTGTGGCATCAAGAGGCCTGAGGATCACTTGCTTATCTAAAGTCCTCCTGAATACCTGTCTACACTGCTGGCTAGTGTCATGTTTGGGCTGTGGGGAATTGGTAGGATATTGTTTTCATCCCCTGGCAGTCGGATTCTTTCCCTTCAGGCCAGCAGGAATCTGGAGTACATGAGTGAATGTGCTTGGAGCTACTCTCTTGTCTGGAGGAGTTTGTGTTTCTTCAGGGGCTGATTTCAAGCTTTCCTGGCTGTGTCTAGCCTGCCAGCAGAGCCAGTGGCCTCCTGCCTGCTGAGACATTTATCCTGGACTCGTCTGCAGCAGCTGGGTTTGTGTATTGCTACACCCCAAACTCTTGGCTTATGCTGTCAGAGGAAAAGAAAAATATCTTAGCAGCAGTGACTCCTCCCTACCTTTTCTGGTTGCTGATTTTACTACAATTAGAGCAAATGCTGAAACACCCTTTTCTTTAGTGCTTTATTTCTTAAGATACTGGAACTTGCTATATAAAAACCCGCGTTCCTTTACTGCACTGTAAAATTTGCTAAGCTGTAACAGTTAGAGAAAAGAATAAACTCTACCCAGAGAATGAAATTGGCATTTTCTAATCCTTGGATTTGGTTGTGATGAACAACTTGTTCTGTGCCTGGCTGGGTGATTGCCCAAAATGAGATGCCCTCGAAGGGGTTGATTTTGGGACTGAGCTGACAACTGGGCAGGCTTCAGAGTTAGGGCTGTTTAGTATGGTTTGAATTGGCCACCCAAAATCACCAGCTGGTTTTGAAAAGGGAGCTCAGATTTTTGTGGTGAGAACAGTGGTAAATACAAAGCAAGCTGCAAGTGAAGCCAGACAGCTATGGCTGGAAACAAGAGAGGAAAGAAACTGAATTTACTGCTGCCTTGGGCACAGCAAAAAGAAAAAAGCTGGAGATGGACTTGCAGTGCCAATGGCTGCAAAATATCTCTGTGGTCTGGCTCTTTGTCTCATTCTCCTGGCTAAGGTTAGACTGGACAGTAAAGGTTTGTTTTTTGGGTGCAGAAGTCCAAGTCTCAGGCCTTCTCTTTGCCTCCTGTGCCCGAGCTGCAGCTCTGAACTGCATTGGCAAGGTCAGGATGCTCCAGGATGGGGCTGGGAGTGAATGCTGCTGCCTGGCTCGGCACCNGAAAATAGGAGAAAAGAGGAAAAAGGCAGGGGGTTGTCCCTCCAACAGTGAAATAGTCCCTCTGACAGTTGAAGTTGTTTCTCTTGTGCTCTGTTGGTCTGCTGGCCAAATCCCACAGTTCTTGCTGGATTCTTTTTCAAACCAGTTTCCTGTCAATTCAGCCGAAGCTCCCTTTGGCAGCAGCCAGCAGGAGCTGCCTCCCTCTCAGGCTGAGAATTTGCAGAAGGAAACAATCCAAGTGGTCTTAGGCTAAGTGGGGAAAGCTCTTCAAAAGTCCTCAAAATGTCACACCCTGGTTTTGCAGGGTCACGTGCCGTCCCCTGCTCTCTGCAACGTTAAACATGTCAGAACATTATTTGCCCAGCTGGGTACAACACCAGTGGAGGTGTTCCTGCAGTTGTTTTTGCAGGCATCTGGCGTGGGCATTGCTCAGGACCTCTTGACTTTGGCTCCTCGAAGACTCAGCACTGCTGCAGAGCATCCAGGCTGTGAGCTGAACTGGGCGAGCTAAACTGGCTTCTGGGCAAGCTCAGGTGGCCTCTGGGCAAGCCAATGCCCACAGCAGCACAGCTTCCTGAGCTGAGGTTCCTCCAGGTGTCACTGCCAGCTGGCACAAGGGGTGAGGATGACTTGGACTTCTGCTCGCCGAGCACCTGGAGGTTCCTCCTGCCCCGAGCAGCAGGTTCTTGGCAGGTCTGGCGAGCTGCCCAACAGGAGCTGGTGCCTCCTGCGTGGACACAGGGATGGGGGCATTCCTAGGATGAGTGGGACCCCCTTCCCTGCCTCGTGGCAGTTCCATACTGCTGCCAAAGGAGATGCAAAATGTGTCTTCTCTGGTGGCAGCAGCCCCAGCTCCCAGATTTCTCCAGGCAACGTTTGGTCCTTTAAACTGTTTCTTCTCAGGTTTATTTTTTTTCCCCTGAGGGCCTTGCTGTGACTGTTTTTGTGCAGTTTGGTGCCAGTCAGCTTCAGCCTCCCCCGCCTCTCTCTCCCTGAGATTCTCCAGCCCTCCCAGAGCAGAGCTGGCAGTGGTCCCCGTGCCCGTGTGTGGGACACGTGCCGGTGTTTGGGTGAGGACACGTGCCCGTGCTGGAGCTCCAGCTGCTCCATCCTGGTCCTGCCTCCTCCCCTCCAAGGAAAAAAAGAGGTGCTGGCCCTGCCCTCACCTGCACTCCTGTGTGCTCTAGCCCAGCCTGGATGATTTTAGTGCAGCGATGGAGAGAAGCAGCAATTGCTCATATGATGTGTCACGCCACAACCTTCAGGAAAGTAATTCATTCCAACAGTGTAATTCTAGGACTTGGGAACCAAAAATATGGGCTATTACTCATCTTTGTATCTCATAACACAGAATAACCTAATCCATTTATCTGTTTACACAGCAGAGGTTTAGCCAAAAGCAGAATGTCAAGAGCCACTGTTGCTACATACTGAGAGTAATTACTTGCTTTATCATTTATTTTTTTATTTCTGTGCCAGTATTGGCCAGGAACTCAAGTCAGGAGATAGGCACGATGCAGAAACAAAGAGCCCCTACTTGAAGCTTGGGAGAGCAAAGCTGAGTAATTGGCATGTCTTGAGTAGGCTGTGAAAGCTGGAATGTGTTTGTTTGATGATTACCCAACATCTACAGTATTTTCTCTACCCAGTGCTTTTTCCTTCTGCATGAATGAAATTTCCAGGTGCATGCACACACATCTACACTGCACAGGAGGCTCCGTGTCTTAAGTGTGTCTGGGCACATTGGGTCTTCACTTGCCTTGGTCTTCCTCTGGATGAGCTCAAAATCAGGGATATTTAGTCAAGTCAGCCCTGGGGCAACTCCGTGCAGAGTTTGATCCCTAGAACAGGGTACTGCTGGAACAAATCTGCTGTTTCCACCTTGGTCAGCTCTGCCAGCTGTGCAGGGGGATCTCTTGGACCTGATGGAAGGGCTCTGGAAGGGGGGAAGGTCGCTCAGAGCCGGGGTGAATCCCAACGCTGCCCTGCTCGTGTGCTGGGGTTGGTGGGGTGCCTGACAAGGTACCTGTCAAAATTAAGGGAAAAGTTTGTCCTTAAGGCATAGAAAGGTAATTCTTGGTGATGGTGGAAAAGTCCTCCAGTAGTCCCATGGCTGGCTCTGTCTTCTGGGTTCAGGGGCTTGCTCCACCTCCACAGCTGAGCTCAGGCTGGGCAGCACATGTGGACGTGTATAAAGTGATTTTTTTCTGTCAATGAATTAGGGGTGACTTACCAATATGAATAATAGATTGCTGCTTCACACTGTTGCCACTCCATGTTTTGTACCTTCCAGCTGTGATAAATACCCGCCTTTAATTTTAATTTTTTTTAAACTTTTGCAGAGATTATGTTGTGCTGCCAACGTACAGTGTGGTACCTCATGTTTGTGTAACCTGTGAATTTGTTTGTCCTCACCAGAGTAACTCCTGTGGTTTGCTGTCTAAATACTCCCTGCAAGCTTCTGTGCTCAGTTCCATCTCATTAGATGAAAGAATGTACTAATTTAAGTCCGTTTCCTTGGTGAATCACCTGGGGCTTTCAGAAACTGTGAAATTAAGCTCTGATTTACCTGTTGTTTTATCTGATGACTAAATGATGTCTCTTTAATGTGAGGAGTCAGGAACGTAGCCCCCAGGTGTTTCTGGTCCTGCTGCTGCTCTGAGTTCACCCCGGCAGCTCTGGTGTGTGGTGCTGAGCCTCACCCCCTTATCACAATGATCTTTCCATAGCAGGAGCACATTCAGCCAATAGCACACTCAGCAGTGTTGGCTCCTGGCTCTTGGCACACACTAGGAAGCCCCAATTCCTGCAGTTCTACCCTTCAATTCCAAGGCATTCATGTCAAAGGAGAGGTGCAGATGACCCTGAACGTTTCCAGGGATAGGGCAGCCACATCTGCTCTGAGCAGCATCACAGCCAGGAATTCCTTCCCAATATCCCACCTAACCCTGCCCTCTGGCAGTTTGAAGCCATTCCCCTCTCCCTGTTCCTCCAAGCCCTTGTCCCAAGCCCCTGCTCCTTGTCCCCAGCTCCCACAAGAGAGAGAAGGTGGAAAAAAAGAAATGTGCCAGGAGAGTGGTACCAAAATGGTTTTGTTTTCCAAAGTATGTTTTTATGCAAATCATGCAAAGCCAATACTTGACTATAGTTTAAGAAAATTGTAATGAAGGGATATAATCTCCAGTCATGTATTCAAAGCCAGGAAAAGCCAAAAACAGCACTTAAAAGTTGTAAACACCAGCCTGGAGGCTTTCTGAGTAAGCAGCTGCAATAAATGCCCAGCCTTAAGCCTGTCAAGTGTTTGTGGGTGGTTAGTGGGACTGTCTCCTCTCCTTTCTTCCTGATTTCCTTGCAATAATTTTGGACTGTCACTGTACAAGAAGTAAAGGATGGAGCAGTCAGTGGGGCTGGAAGAACAGCTCTTTCCCTGACCTGTGCAGCTGTGCCTGAAACCATGGCGTGCCAGCAGAGAGGGACATCCTTCTGACTTTGGTTTTTGAATGGTTGTTCATACAAGGTTAGAGCAACAAACCATCGATGTGACAGCTAACAACCCCCTCTCCTGTTCTCTCCTTAGGTGGCAGTGAAAGTCATTGACAAGAAAAGAGCCAAGAAGGACACCTATGTCACCAAGAACCTGCGGAGGGAAGGGCAGATCCAGCAAATGATCCGCCACCCCAATATTGCCCAGCTCCTGGATATCCTGGAGACTGAGAACAGCTACTACCTGGTCATGGAGCTGTGCCCTGGTGGCAACTTGATGCACAAGATCTACGAGAAGAAAAGGCTGGAGGAGCACGAAGCCCGCAAATACATCCGGCAGCTCATCCTGGCGGTGGAGCACCTTCACCGGGCAGGAGTGGTGCACAGGTAACCTGGGAAAGCCTCTCTGGGGGTAAAGGTGGTGTCAGCTCCTCCTCCTCCTTGTGAAAACGTGCTCCTGAGAGCTTTCTGGCTACCCTGGGTGGTGCTGTTTGGGTGCTGTACCTGCAGAAAGCCCTTCAGCAGCTCCAGGGGAGCACACGGGAGCTGTGCTGCCTCCACGGCCAGGAGCTGGACTCCATGGTCCTCATGGATCCCTTCCAGCTCGGGATATTCTGTGGTTCTGTGTTGGTACAGATAAGGTACAGCCCAAAAGGAGGGCCCTTGCACTGCCAGCACTGTTTTGCCTCTTCCAAGCTCTGCACCAACAGGAGCTAATGAATAATTTCACTATTTCTTTGAGAAGGTGGCTGTGCCTCTGGTTTCACTGGTGGAAGTACAGCAGTGTGGGGGGTGAGCTGCTTTGCCCAAAGCCTGGCAGTACCAGGGCTGGGACAAAGCCTCAGTGGGACCAGAAATCCCTGACTCCTGCTTCCCTGCATTTGTTGCATCACCTCAGCGGGGCTCACAGGATAGGGAGAGCCAGAGCTGCTGCAGTGCACCATCACCTCATTTCTTTAGGACCTTCATCCACAGGATCACGGGATATGCTGAGTTGGAAGGACACCCCAGACATCATGGCCCTGCATGGGACACCCCAAAAGTCCCACCCTGTCCCTGGGAGCATTTTCCAGCATTTTCCAGCCGCTCCTGGAGCTCTGTGTATGAGCAGGATGTGCATTTCCTGGCAGGAGCATGGAGTTAGGAGTTCACCTGGGCTCCAGGGGAAACAGGACAGGCTCAGCAGAGAGAAGGCTGATGAATAAAGAGTGGCTGCCTCTGCCTGGAGCCCCTGAGCAGCAAGAGGGAGAGTGCAGGTGGAGATGTCACGTGTGGCTGCCTGTCCCTGTACCTTTCTCCTCTCTGTGCTCTCTGCTGCTATGGAGACAGGAGGGTGGTGGGCTGGCTGGACCTTTGGAGCCAGCATCTCTCCTCTCCCGTTCCTAGGTGTATTTATAGGGAGCTGTGCTAAGAAGGAGGCTCTGCTTTCTAAATTTGGGCCAGCTGGTGTTAAGTCTGGACTCCCACACAGTTCCCATATGATGCTGAGCAAGTTGTGTAGGCCCCATCCATCCCCTGGGCTTCTGTGGGCACGCTGCAGGAGCCAGACAGCTCAATGCTTTTGAGGATCTGGCTCTGCAGCTCCTTGGCTCCTCTGGCTGTGCAGGAGCTGCCCACAGCCAGCTCCTCCAGCTGTGCCCAGCTGTGTGCTGAGCTGCCCACCACTGTGCAGCGTGGGTGCAGCTGGCTCTGTGGAGCTCCACGTGCTCTGAAAGCCGCTTTTTTTTTTTTTTTTTTTTTTTTTTTTTTTTTTTTTTTTTNTTTTTTTTTTTTTCTGTCTTGGGTCTCTGTGTGTTCCCTGTGATCCATTAGGGATAACTGCTGTGTGCACAGGCCACCTCTGGTCTCACCTCGAGCTACATTTCAGCTGCCACTGTAATATAAATATTTGAGCAGCCACCAGGTTCTCTATCAGCCTCAAAACTGCTGATCTCTTTGAATTATTAACCCCACAGTTTGAGGCAGGGACAAGGGAGAAGTTTACTTACTGCTTTCAGGGATCAGTTGATACCCAGTATTTAGAGAGAGAGATAAAGGAAATAAATCAAGTTTCTGAGATAGGCAGAGGAAAACAAGGCAGGAACAGATGAACATGTTTAGCTTTTAACAGCAGGATTGGGTCAGCAGCAGCAATTCCCTTCCCTGAAAAATTTACCTTCTGTGCAGTGGCCAAGGCGCTTACAGGGGGCTGGCAGGCTTGGCTTTGATTCCATTCTTTTCCAGAGAGGACTCAAACCCACATTTTGTACAAAAACAGCTTGTTCCCTAAGCACAGGCTGGAATCCACAGGCTGCTGTGCTGGGGAGGAGGCGAGGCTTTGGGGCCAGGGAGAGCCTGAGCTCCCCTGGGGATCCTGCAGGTTTGGCTGTCCCCCCTGCCCTCTCTGCAGCCTCTGTGACCTCAGCACAGCTCCAGGGGCTGTGGGAGGAGGCAGCAGCCCTGGGAACAGTGTGACAGTGCTGGGCTTCCCCTGGCAGCTGCGTTCTGTCTGTCCAGCCCTGCTGGGTTCATCCCTGCCCCAAAGGCAGCCTCCTCCATCCACCCTGTTTCTCAGATCACTGTGCAGCACTGAGCTGCTTCTTGGGAATGAGCAGGTCTGATTCTGCCTGAACTGATAAAACTTGACAGGATCATACCTGCAAGTGTTTTCTCTGGCTTAACCCACTCAGTGTGTTGCCTCCCTCTGCAAGCAAAGAGTGTAGGGCAGTGTAGGGATGCAGGAAAAGCCCTGGTGGTGTGATCTGGATTTATTCTCCTGCCTCTCTCTCTGAGCAAGCGAGGGAGGAAAATTAACAATTACCTCAGGAGTTGTCCCCCAGCATCTCGGGCCTCTGACTGTGGCAGCTCTGAAAACAAGCTACTCAATCAGCTACTGAGGGAGGGAAAAAATAGTGCAGGAGTCTGATTCATTCTCTGCCTGGCTGCAACGGCAATGTTCTGTTGTTGTTGTTGTTGTTGTTGTTGTTATTTTTGAGGCAGGTAAAAATACCAGCACTTTGATGTGCGTGGTGATCTGGGGCTGTTGGGGTTGGCCACGTGTGGAACAAGCTGCAGCATCCTCAGCCACAAAAGGGGCTGCTGCTGGTTGTCTCTCCAAATGCTTCCCATGGAATGGGGCAGGGCCCTGAAAAGCTCTTTACTGGCTGTTTTATTGCAAACAGAAAAGAAAACAAAAAAAATCACAGGTTTTGTGTGCGTTGTTTGGGGGGTGATGTAGATGGCTTAGCCTGTTCCACTTGGGATGAAAAAAGCCCAGATGGAGTAAGTTGCATGAAATTTGCTTATGTTATTTGATGAGTATTACTCAGAAAGCTGCATGGCTTACAACCCAGGGTTAGCATGGCAGAGAAGCACTCAGATCACTGGTCTTTGGACAAGAGCAGGGACCCAGAGTTGAGTGGAAATGCTTTTGTTAAGAGGCACTGATGTGTGAACAGCCTAAAATTAAAGAACTTCAAGAAACCTCATTTTTATTTAGAGGCGTAAAAATACCCCCCCAAACTCATTTTTGGCTGTATAGATGTATTTTAAAATTCTAAATGTGTCATCTGCTGAGGTGGGTGAAGTCTGCAAGTTCCAGAGTGCAGAAGCTGCTGCATCTTTGGTGAGGGGTGCCCAGGGTTCAGAGCTCCTGGGCTGCTTGCTGAAAGCAAAATGCCACTATTCTATATATAATTTCATGTTATCATTTGGGTTTCTTTCCCTCTATCAGGAGAGCTGGTTGGTTGCTGCTAAAAATATACTTGCAACAAGCTCAGCTGTGAATCAGGTAGGAATATTTATCTTTTCCTCTGACAGAGGAAAACAGAACCAAATGGCAGGATCTGGTGAAGCTTTCTCTTGGCAGAGGGTGTTTACACAGGTCCTCATGCTGTCAAAAAGCAGCATGAGCAATAAGCCCTCTGGGAGCACAAAGACAGCAGGGAAAATGAAGTGAAAGCCTTGGTGCTTGCCACTGCATCCCACAGGAAATTCTCAACAACCCTTTTACAGTCATTTTAGCAAAATTCAATCCCGTTCAACGCAATTACTGTCAGGTTGTCAAAGAAAAGAATTGAATAGCGTATTGGTAGCAGAGATGGCTTGCTGTATTCCCCTCTTTCTGCCCTCATGGCAGCAGATTCCAACCTTCCACTGCCATTTGGTGGTTAGAAGCAGGTCAGGAGTTTGAAAGAGATGGAAAAACCCCTGGTGTTTTGGGCAGAGTTAGGTGATACCACACGATGCAGTTGCTCAGAGTGCCACAGGATTCCTCATTTGGTACCTGCTGTTTGACATGTTGGCTTTGATAACTTCCAGCCTATTAATTTTAAGTGCCAGCAGTCTGGCTGCTGCTGCAGTATTTATGACAGATCCTGCTCTGCAGAACAAACTCTCCTTTTGAAGTGTGGAGCTGGTTCGTCTTCCTACTTTGTTTCAGATCTCAGAATTACCTTTGGGCATTCTCTCTTGGAGTGCTCTGTTGAAACAAACTAAACATCATTTTAGTGAAGACAATGGACCAGATTCCTCTTTTGCAGAGGCAGCCACGTGGCATCCAGTGACATTGTTACTGACAGAAGAATTGGGCTCAATAATATTTTGACATCAAAGCCCTTGAAATGTGTATTGATACATAAATGTGGAGATGAGCCCAAATCTCTGCAACCTTTCCAGCTCTTGCACAAGGCTTGAAAGTGGCCTTGAGGGTTGATGGTTAAGGAGTGATTTTCTCTGGTGCTGTTCTGATTAAAAATAAGATTCAGGAGAGAGCAGCCAACCACTGCTGCTGTGCAGCTGCTTGCTGGTAAAACCTCCTGTCTCATCCTTCCTCCCCCAGACAAGAAATAAAGTGTGAAATGCAAAACTTCCCTTTTGCAGCCTGCTGCCTGCCATGGCATGGAACAAAGTGCTCTGGGAGCAGCTGATGGGGTCACTTGCTCCAGGGATTCACTTGGATTGGCCCTGGCTGCACTTAGGGTTTCCAGAGTGGTCCAAAGAGATGAATCAGCCCCATGGACAGCAGAACAAACTCCCAGAACAAACTTAGCCCACAAAGATGGTGTGTTTTCACATCCAGGGAAATGCCAACTGTGTGCTGCCAGCTCCACAGGCTGAGAAGACATAAATATCTGCTGGTTCTCCACGCTGTGGGAATGCAGCTTGGCCTTCCTTGTGTGCCTTCACTATTCCTAGATTTGCCTAACTTGTCCTGTAGTTGGACACTCTCAGGCAAAGGTAGCACTTCTTGCTCCTTTTGCATTCAATGCCTGAGATTTAAGTTTTTCAGCAATGAATGCTGAGAATTTGCTTGTGGGGGAAAACCCATAAATAATCCTTTAGTCGTGGTTTTCTTGGTTTTTTCGGTTTTTTTTTTTTGTTTGTTTGTTTGGTTGGGTTTTTTTTTGGTTTTTTTTGAGGAGCTGTGACAATAAAGGAACCAGATCAGATTTACTTCAGGGAGGGAAAGAGAAAGTGTCCAGAGTTCATGCTTTGTTGCAGTGGAAAAAGAAACACCATTGCCCCCAAAAGTGTTTGGAGGCCTGCATTTCATGCACTGGATGATAAAGGGTTTGGAGCATTAAAGGCAAGTAAGACAGTGAAATTTGGTGACAGGTCTGGAGCACAGGTCTTAGGAGCAGCTCAGATAAGCCTCTTTTTGTAAAAGACAATTAAAGCTTGTATTGGACAGAACTGGCTTCATAAAGCATTTGGGATGTTCATGGACATGGGTGCTAAAGCAGGGCTGTGCCACCACAAAGAGAAATGTGGGAAAGCCTGCTGTCCTGGCTCCTGGTATTGCTCCAAAAATCAGAGCTTTCCTGTTGGGGTGGACAAAAACTGTGCTGCATATGGACCATTAGATCAGTTACCACTCACTGGCAAATCTGCTGAGAACAGGCAGATGGGTAAACAGCTTTAACCAGGTTTGGCTGCACTCTGTACTCAGGCAATATTTACATTTCTATCTTTTTCCTCCCACGACTTTAAAATGCCCTGTCGTATTTACCTTTTGTTTCTTTACCTTGAATCCTTTAAAATATCTTTTCTGGTGTTCAGGGTTAGCCCCCCTGTCATTCATTTGCTATTCTGATTGCCTGGATGTCTTTTCTCTCTTTAACTTACTGCTTGCATTTTTTCCCTTTCCTTGCCTTTAAAGTCTTGCCTCTTCTTAGCTAATATTTCGTACACTCAGAGCTTCCAAATGGTCTTTCTCTTTGCTTTGAGGTGCTGTACTGAGCATTGCAGTGCTCCTGTTGATTTCAGTTTAATTTGGGCTTTTAGAGGTGGTGGGGCGTTCTTGTTTTGTATTTTTTTCGTCTTTCCCAGACTGGCTTTTTTTTGAAGTCTCTCCCGTTAAGTTCCCAGCCCTGACATTTTCCTGGAGAACAAGCACAGGGTCTGTGAGAACCTCCACCTGCAAGCAGTAAAGATGTGAGAGGTGAAGCACTGAGCCCTTTTTTGGCAGCAGGGGGGAGCAGAAGTGGCTTGATCCCGATCCATCTGGCAGGGCAGGCTGTCCCTGGATCCAGCCCCTTCCCAGCAGCTCTGCTTGCCCTGCAGGGGAAATGCCTTGTGGAGGATGTGCAAGAACCCCTGGGATATTGCCAGAGGGGGGAATGGAATCACAGAATCATGGAGGGGTTTGGGTTGGAGGGACCTTAAATCCCATCCAGTGCCACCCCTGCCATGGCAGGGACATCTTTAATGTCCCAGGCTGCTCCAAGCCCTGTCCATCTCTGGACACTGCCAGGGATCCAGGGGCAGCCACAGCTTCTCTGGGCACCCTGTGCCAGGGCTCACCACCCTCCCAGGCAGGAATTCCTTCCCAATATCCCATCTGACCCTATTCTGTGTCACTTTGAAGCCATTCCCCCTCTGGAGTGGCTCCCATGTCCTTCTGCTGCTGGACCCCGGGGTGGAGGCAGCTCTGCAGGTGGGGTCTCTCCTCAGAGGGGCAGGGTCCCCCTTCACCTGCCCATGCTGCTTTTAATGCAGAAAATCCCTCTCCTTGTAATCTTACTGATGAAGTGAGGGTCATCCTACCTGCAAGTACCCCTCTGCCTCAGGTTTGTGTGAAACACAGCATGAAATGAAGAGGAACATTCTGGAAAAGGCTTGGAGTCTTTCTTCCACAGATCCCTCCTTGTGGTAGTACTTGGCTTGCTTTGCTTGGGTTACCTGTCTTATTTCATTAAACCTGATATCTTCATCTGTAATGGAGGTGTCTTCCATCACTGCCTCTGCCTTACAAAGGCAAAATACCACGGGTGTCACTTAGAGCTGATGGCTTCATTTTCCAGATTTTTCCAAAGCGTGCTGGGGGAAGCATCACTGTGGATATCCCAGCGTGCTGATTGTTACCAGTATTTCCTGTCTGCATGGGGGCAAAAAATCCGTGTGATGAAGACTTAGCCAGCTGCTAGAAGTCATGGACGAGTTGTGTAGCAGCCAAAATTATTTCCTTTTTCACCTTGTACTTAATGCTCAGGAGGCACAGCTTGGGGTTTGGGGGTGATTTTCTGGGTGGCACTGGACAAACCATTTCAACCCCTCACCTTGGATTTACTTGTGGTGTGTGGGAATAGCTGTGGTGACACCCCTGCGAGGAGTTTGGGTGCTTCACCCTCACACATCTCCCTTGCAGACGGAGGACAGACTCCTCAGATCTCAGGTTTATCCTTCAGCTGGGGCCTTTGGTGTGAAGAGCGAGGAGAAACTGACCTCCGGTTCCCAAAAGATAAAATGTTTCCAGTTTGTAAGGTTTCTGTAAACTTCCAGTACTTAAGGAACTTGAAGAGCCTGGTTAATTGCAGGATGTACTGACAAGTGCTTGTAATGTCATTTTGTGCCTGAAGAATAGGTGGGAAGCAGAGTGTGAAAGCGCTGTTAATTTTGGGCAGGATGCATGGGGCTTTCTGCTTTCACTGTGGAACTGTGCGTGCTGCTTTCATTATACATTTGGATATATACAAGTCTTGTGCGTATACTGATGGGAGTGAGGCAAAGCTGCTTCATTATTTTGGAGACTCACTCAAAATATTTTCTTTCTTTCAGAGACTTGAAGATAGAAAATCTGTTGCTAGATGAAGACAACAATATCAAGCTTATTGGTATGAAACCAGTTTGGCAATTCCAGTAATTAAAATTGTTAGTTTTATAAAGAGAGTTTTTGAGGCTTCATAATCCTCCATGTGACAACTGCTAATGTTGCTGCAGAGAGGAGCTGAGAGAGTATAGATAGCAATCAAGCTGTTCCTGACAGCATTTTGTGAAAAAAAAAATGATCCAAATAATTCAGATTTAACTGGGTATGGGAATAATCCTACATCTTAAACCCACATCTTTCATATTCAAATGGGGAGCTTGGTAAAGAATTTAAGAATTGACACCACAGAAGCGGTTTATTTTATTATCATGATCATTTCTTATTTGCTAGGGGCTGGATTCTGCCCCCATGAACATATGCTTCCACTGAAGTCAGTGGGAGTTGCACACATTTTTAGCAGCTGGCAAAATGTGGTCCTATATTTATATTTGTTAAATTTGCTTCCAGCACCCAGGACAAAATTGGTTTAGAGGGCTGTTAAAGAATAAAAAAGATCAATGGTAGAGCCTTGATTGTATTTAGGTATCGGTTGTATGTGGTGCTTGATTCATTCAAGCTGTGCAGGCATTTTAGATTAATCATTGGTGGGGATAGTCTCTCACTGCCTTGCATAACTCCCATTAATGCTAATGTGGGCATTGAAAAGAAAATATTCCTTTCATAAAGTAAATGCCAAACATCTGTTTGTATTTCTTTCCACGCCTACACTTTTGCCAACAGCAGTGTCTGTGGCTGCAGGCTTAAAAACTCAACTGGCTCTCCTCAGAAAGTTTCATGGGCTGAAAAGCGGTGAGAAAACCACTCAGCATTCAGACATCCAGGTCAGATGGACGCTCAGGGTGAGGTATAAAGCACATGCATCTCCAAGCAAACCAGGGGAGGACGGTTAGTGAAATCTGAAATACCCGGATTTACTTTGGGAGTTCAGCTTGGGAAAGGCTGCCCCGACTTGCAGCGATCCCTCTGCAGCAAATCTGGGAAAACCAGAGCAGGGAGAACTCTGCATCACCTCAGCTGGGGGTCAGGAGGGCACTGATAAGTGACCATCAATCATTCACCAGGACTGATGGATACCACCCATTATCCTGATTTAGCAGATAAGCCAGGCCAGATGGTTTGCACCAGCATCCCATGGATTTAAAGGACTCCCATAACTTCCCTGTTATTGGGTGTTGGATTACACAGCACTGCGGGAGCTTGACGTCCCAACCAAGACCTTCCCAGATGATACATGTACAATTAAACCTCACGTGCCAAAAAACCAGCTCCAGGCCTGTCCCTGCAGTTTGCTTTGGCTGCATGGAAAGGTCTCCTCGCAGTGGGTGGTGGGGCAAGGATAGAGAAGGGAGACAGTTTGATCTGCCACAGCCTCAATAAATTGTCCTCAGGTCTGCAGCCTGATGCTCAAGCCAAGCAGATTGCAGGCAGTGTGTGTGCTAAAACAAAGCGATTAAATCCCACCACCCAACCGGGGGTGTTGTAGCAAAAGGAAGGTTGCAATATTTTGTGTAGCCTGCCTCACTAGAAATGATCAGTTGTGTGTCATCACGTAGTCCTTCCCAGGAAGGTTCTTCAGGGGTGAAGAACATGCTTTGAGGAATTAAAGTGCTGCTTTTCATGACTGGGAGAAGAGCTACAAAACCATCTCACGTTTCCTGCTGTGGGGTGAGAGCTTGGTCTCCATGGTTTGTACAGCAGTAGACACAGGAGTAGCTAATAAAAATAAAAATAGAAATGTTGTTCTTGTGATAGCTGTGAAAGGAAGAACAAAAGGTGAAGTGAGGGTTGGAAATGTGATATTGAAGTCACTGCTTGTTCATGGATTTCAGTGAGACCTGGGTGCCTTGAGCCCTCAGCTGCTCCAAGGGCACCTTGGGATTGTTCCTCCTTTTGGCTACAGGACAGGGTGGTTTAGAACCTGCTCTCAGATATTCTTCTTGGAAAAATTCCCTTTGAGAGGACTTATTCTTTGCAGTCTGTTAATCAGACTGGAGAACATCAGGATTGGAGCTGTTGGAAGTATCTCACTCCTTGTTATCCACCAGCCCACGTGGTCGGTGTCACAGACCACACCGAGTTCTTGGCATCCCGCTGGGACACCCAGCTCTGCTGAGCCCCGTGGAGCTCTGCTGGTCCAGCTTGCCCAGGAGCTCGTGTTTGACAGCTCTTCTTCCCCTGTTCTGGCTGGCAGAGCTCCAGGGATAGCCGAGCATCCCTAGCTTGTGGATTCCCTGGAGGCGTTGAGGAGGAGCAGAGTGAGGTGGTGATGCTTCCACAGCACGAGCAGTGGGGGTGGTGGAGCTCCCATGGGAAAATATTTACTCTGGGAGACCAAGTGTGGCCTTTGAATTCTGTCATTTGCTGGGCTCCTTGAGAGGGAGAGGCAGGCAGTGGCAGCGAGGTCATCAGTGCTGGTGGTCATCAAGATCAGCAGTGCATCCTTAATAAAAATAATAAAAATCACACTGTGATCACGATGTGCTGACACAGTGTTAACAGCAATATTCTCATTTCCGTGGCTATGAAACCCCTGTCCCCAGCATGCATCTATTTGCACACATTCTGCATTTCCACAGGGGAAAAAAAGGCACGGCAGCTGAAGTGAATGAGCTGAAGAAAGTGACTAAGGGGTTGACAACTGAAGCAAATAAGAGAATGAAAACCTCTAGTAGAGTATCCCTCCATTGATGCTGGTGAAGGGATGCTGATTGACACCATCACAGAATACAGCCCTTGTGTCCTGTCATTGCCAAACATTACAGAACAGGCTTGTAATTTGGAGCTGGCATGACACAGCAGGGTAAGGACCAGGAATAATACTGTGTGGAGATATTATTTCTGGGAGTTTTTAGAAGTGTTTTACAGTTGACAGGACTCATCTCAGGCCGCAGCTAATGAACATGTTAATTAAGTTAATGGATCGTCTGCAGTATTTGTAAAAGCCCCAGGGATGGCACGTCTCTAGCAGGGATGATTAAGCAGTGTCCAGAGATAATTGTTTTCCATCAGAGGCAGGGAAATCGTCTCAATTCTCCCTTCAGTTTTGACAATGCTCCCCAAGAAAACCCCAGAGAGCCCCTTTAGCTGTGAAGGATGGTGATTCCTGTCCCCTGTGCCTCTGTGCCTGCCTGGCCTCAGAGGTGCAGCCAGTCGAGTGCAAAGCACTTTTGCCACCGTTGAGGCATTCTCACGGTGATAATTGCATTTTTTTTGGTAAGCATTTTTGTGTCTTTGCCTGGTTTAGTGAGGGAATGAGGCTTATGTATCTGCCCTGTCAGGGTGCTTCTAATACCTTGAGGAACCCCTCAAATTTCAGCCAGATTTGATTTTCAGCGGGGTGAAAGCTAAAGGACAGGCCCAGCACTGCAAGTCCAGTGCAAATAAGGGTGCAGGTAAGGAAAAGAGCCACAAATTAATGACTGAGAGAGGATATTGAGGAACTGATCAGGTTTCAGTGTTCTTAACAGTGGTGGTTTTCAGAGATTCACAGAATATTCTGAGTTGGAGAGGACCACACGAGGATCAACGAGCCCAACTCTTAATAAATGGGATTTGTTGTTCCCCAAACCCACCTCAGCCTGCAGCCCCACCAGCGCTGGAGCAGGCAGGAGGGAAATTTTGGGAACACCCTTGGGCTGCCTGAGAGCACTTGGGAAACTGCAGCCCCTCCTGCCGAGAGGCTCCCTCTTGTCTCCAGTGCCAGCCTGAGCCAGTCCCTCCTTATTATTGCCACAAAAGAGTGCCACATACACCCAGGGGCCAGGAATACAATAATTCCAGGCAGAAGTCAGGGAGAGAGCAGCCCAGGCAAGACATTTCCCCTTCCTGCTCTGAGATGTCCGTGTGTTATTCCAGAGCTGAGCCCCCTGTGCATCACCACAGCTGCCCCAGAGAGCTTTACATCTGATGGCTCATTGACACTGAGATTTGGAGGGAATGTTGAAGAAATCCTTGTCCCCTGCATAACACCCTGCAGCAGTGTGGGAGCCTGAGGTGGCTGAAGATCTGGGACAAGCCCAGCTCTGCTTGTTGCCGTCCAGTTGCCAGTGAAATGTAGTTGCTTTGCATCTGAAATGCAAAATCGGCACGTTTCTAAGGCTCTTCTTATTGTTTGTGGAAAGCTCTGGTTATTTAGCACCTCGTAGAGGCAAATTACATCGAATTTTTGCATGTGGATGAGTTTTTTTTCCCCCTCCTTAGGGAGTTCACTGCTTAGCTTTTGGAAAAAAAACCTTTTTAACTTGTGCTCTAGCAGAGTTTGACTGTGTCTCTCTTTCATAACTGTGTCTCTGTGCCTTTCACAGACTTTGGATTGAGCAACTGTGCAGGAATCTTGGGTTATTCTGATCCCTTCAGCACCCAGTGTGGGAGCCCAGCATATGCAGCCCCTGAACTTCTGGCAAGGAAGAAATACGGGCCCAAAATAGACGTTTGGTCCATGTGAGTTGCTTCTCGAGTTTATAATTGTTGTTGCAAAGAGCAGGGACATCTCCAGCTGGATCAGGTGGCTCAGGGCCCCATTCAGCCCGACCTGAAATGTTCCCAGAGATGGGCCATCAACCCTGTAATAACTGTCAGACATTAAAGATGAACTACAGTCTCTAAAGCCTAAATTTTGCCTCGTTCCTGATGGTTTTGGTTTCTTTTTCTGCGTGTTTTCTTTCAGTGGGGTGAACATGTATGCCATGCTGACTGGAACGTTACCCTTCACTGTGGAGCCATTCAGCCTGAGAGCTTTGTACCAAAAAATGGTGGACAAGGAAATGAACCCCTTTCCCACCCAGCTCTCCTCAGGTAATCCAGGGGGGTTGCTGGGAAGCGCTAGGATGCAGTGGGTCAGAGCTGTTCCATGGAATTGTGGATCATGACTCCTGCTGCTGACGTGCTGTGTTGTTTGGGAAAAGCTCCTTTTTTCATCTTGGCCTCTGAAAGGCCTGCAGGAGGTGATGTGGCAGAACTCCTCCTGCTTTGAGTTCTGGAGAAGCACCAAGTTGTGCTGAATGTGAGAGAAGGAACAAATCTGTGAAATTCTGTGGAGCTGCTTTTGCAGAGCAGTTGGTCAGTTTTGCACATCCAGAAGATTCTAGCATGGGGGAAGGACGGATGAACAGATTATTTCGGAATAACAGATTCCTGGGCATTGTCATAGCTGGGGTTGAGTGACAAACTGCCTCAAATGACCTCACATTTATTATGGAACAATGACATGCACTCAGAAAGTTATTTTGGGACAGTCACCTGGGATAACCCCAGTGTGTTCTCAAAATGCAAAATGGTTGGTGTATTAGTATTAGAAATATTAATTCCTGCTTCAGAGCCATGTCACTAGGCAACAGAATCACTTTTCAGCTTGCAGCAAGGCCACTGTCAGCATTCGGAACAAGCTCTGTTTGGTAGCTGGGTTTTATTTTTTTGTGCCAAATTTGTCGTCTGTGGGGAGCTTCTGTCTCCTTCCCTGGCAGCCTGTTTGCAAAGGGCTTTTGATAAAATTAAAAGATTGCAAATACAAAAAGGGAATGGAAACTGTTGTTAGAGAGTGTAAAAGAAAACCCCTGGGAGCTGAGTCACAAGGTGAATTCTCCAAGTACAGATTTAGGGTTCCACCTTCCACCCTCTAGAAGGCCAGACCCTGAGTAGCCAAAAAAGAAAACACTGCTTTTGACAGGCTTGGTTTTGCTGCTTCATCCCTCCTACCATTTAACAGTGGAGATCAGATTTTCTCCATTTCCAGCATCTGTAGCTCACTTGACACTGTAGTCCCCAGGGAAGGCAGGATTTTGTTTATCCTGGAGAGCTCCAGCAGCCTGAGCTTGCAGAGATGATGGCAAATTAATGGGCTGGATTTAAACCTGTTAACCTTTGCCCAGGGTGGACAAAGGTACCCATCAGGCCCTGACCCGAGCCAGGGGCACTGTGGCCTCAGTGACATGGCACAGTGTCATTTCAGGTGACATTTGTTCCTGCCACCTTAGCCTTTGGGTCACTGGGCAGGGGCTCTGCTCCTCTGCTCTGGGAATTGTAGTGCTTGTTAACTTCTTGGCTTTATGGGCTTTTTATTTTAGCCATGTCTTAATTTCTGTAAATTCATCTACAAAGTAGAGAATTTTCACAGGAGTCTGTTCTGCATGCCCAGTACATTGTCTTTCAGTATTTAATTTCCTGGCTACTGAACACATCATGCAGGTAGCCAGTCTTATCACTGAGCAGGAAAAAACCTCATTTGTGTGACCTAAAATGCGGAGCACCCCGAGGAACCTGTGCAGCAAAACAGGGAAATTTTGGAGTTGGTGTTTGATTTTTCCCACTCAGGAACCTGCTTCTCATTAAGCCTCTTGAACAACAGCTATCTGGTTTTATTATTGATTTTAGGTGAGCAGAGGTCAGATGCTCAGCAAGTTGGTGTTCACCTTGCATATATTCCTTTTTTTTCCCTTCACGTTTTCTCCCTGGGGAAATCGTTTTGCTGTCCCCAAGCTGTGTGGCTTTAGCTGGAAAAGCTCCTTGTGCCACCCCAGCCCAAAGCAGCCAAGGTGCTGCTGCTCCTCTCTGTCACCCAGGTCTGGGAGCTTCCAGCAGGGAATCTTCACTCCACAGTTAGTTTCCCCCAGCCCAAATCTGTTGATCTGTGGCACTTCACAAGCTTTATTTAACCAGTTTGCCCTTTGGCAAGGGTGGGGGTGGGGAGGTAGGATTTTTAAGGAGGTTTGGGGTGATTTGGAGACCAAGCATGGTGGTGATGGAGGAGGGGGTGTGGGTTTGGGGAGAGGGATTTCTCTGGCTCGGAGCCAGTGGGGTGTGTGAGGTTTCCAACACAGACACTGGAGCAAGAGGGGATTCAAGGGTTTGTTGTTTGCTGTGATGGGGGTGAAGAAAGGGCACACCAGGCACACACAGAGAGCAGCTCCCAGCAAGTCTGAGAACTCAGATTTAGGCTCTCCCTGCTGCTCCTGCAACATGGCTGCTGCAGTGTATAGCAAAAATGCTGGAGAATATCTAAGTGTTTATTAATTTAATTTATTAATTTTAATGACAATTAATTTTCATATTCTTGGCATATTTATTAATATGCTAAGAAAATTAAATATTTCATTGTTAAAGAATATTTTAAAAACCCAGCTGATGCCTGGTAGAACTGGTAAATACAGAGTCAGAAGCCTCTCTTGCACATATTAATCTTCTTGACACAGAGAGGGCCCTCTCTCCAGCTGAAACCTGATTTTTGCAGGATATTGTACACTGAGGTTGCTCAGGTTGTTGGGAGTTGGCACCTGTTGGGTCTAACCCTGATTTATTTAGGGGGAAACCCTCCCCTCCTCGTGCTCCACCCTCCCCTGGTGTACCAGCCCATCCTGTCCCATCCCACTGAGGTGTCACCAACAGGTGTTTTATTCTCCTTAAATTACACATAGGAGCAGTGAAATCTAGCCTTGACAATTTGAGGAATAAAGACCAGACCTAGTCGAAACAGAGTTTATTTTCAGCTCAGAGGGGCACTTCTTGTGAGGCTTTAGGCAGATCACTTGATTTCATTGCTCCTAATCATGTAAGAAGCACATGACTTGAAAATGGAGCGTTTTTGTAAGGAACTCAGGAGGAGTGGTTGAAGTCGTTGAAAGTTGAAGGTTCAGGAGAACAAAGCAAAGCCTGTTAGTTTTGCTGCACTCTTTTAATTTGGCTAAAACCTTCTGCAGCTGATGGTAGGTTGGATGGAAGCCAGAGAGTGTATCCTTATCATGTCAAAGGGAGCCAAACTTGCTGTGTCCTCCTTCCCAGGTCTGCATCCCTTCCCTCCCCTCCACTCACCCCTGGTCCATCTCCTTCTGCTCTGAGCACAGTGATTTGTCTCTGACCTGGCTCCAGCCTCATGTGGGAGTTAAATGTTGGCTCACCTGCTCTGAAATTTCAGATGGTCTCTGAGCCAAAAAGTGCTTTTCCCCCTCTCCTTTGTAACTCTATAAATCATTGTGACTGTAAATCAGTGTTTGTTTTAGTTACTAATCCCTTATCAGTTCTCGAATTTTCTCAAGGACACTGGGGCGTGCAGCAAGGAAAATATTCCTTTTTAGTGTGCTCTTGCTCAGGCTCCACACCTCTAGTAACTCCTCCCCTGTGCAAGTCCTAAAGCAGATGACAGAGCTGTTTTTTGGGGTTTTTTCCTCCATCTCTTCACAGCTGCCATAAACTTCCTGCGCTCTCTGCTGGAGCCAGACCCTGCCAAGAGACCAAACATCCAGCAGGCCCTGGCAAACCGATGGCTCAACGAGAACTACCCCGGGAGAGCACCCCCCAATGTCACCTACCCCAACAGGTACAGCAGGGAGGGGAGGAGGGAACCTGCCAGGCTGTCTGTGCCCTGTGTCCCTGCTGCTCCATCCCAGGAATTGCTTCTGTGAGCCTGTTGTAAAGGTTACTGAGGCTGGCCCTGGGTTGCTTGGAGTGGCCAAGACATTAAACTGGAAGCTGCAATTACAGTGCATTGTTTGCAGGGTGGGCTGGGGTGCAGATCTTAATTTGCTGCAGGAATGGGGAGGTGTGGCAGGCAGTTCTGACCTCCTCCTCGCTGGTAAGAGCCAAGCTGCTTCTCCAGGAGAGCCTCTGCCTGTCTGTGAGGTGCTGTGGGTTAAGGGAATATGCAAACCGTGGTGAGAAAGGTCAGAGTTTGATGGTCCTGCTGTGTTGGTGTTGGATACCTGCACCCTGCTGAATACGTGACTGAAAGCAGGCAGAGAAGGAATCCCACGGTCAGTCAAACATCCATCCAGAGAAAAAGAAAGAAGGGAGGATACTCGTGGTCCAGTTTGGTTATAAATAACCTTGAAACGTCTGCAGTGCAGAGTTGCAGTCAGTGGAGAGAAATAAGGGCACTTTTTACATAAGGATTCATCTGACTTCCCTCTGATTCTGCCTTAGGATGACTTGGTGCCCTGGAGATACTGAGTTCCTCTCCAGTGGCTGTAAATGAAGCCTCAGGCAGCTCACTTGGAATTACAAGTCTGGATTTGATCAGATAAAACCTCCTTCCTGTATCAAAGCCCTCCAGCTGTGTCTCACACACCACCCAGGACCTGCAGGATTCACTGGCTCGCAGGCCAAGCAGCACTGAGGCAAAGACAGCAACTCAAAGCCTAATTTTGGGGCTTAAAACTTGATAGTGCTGCAGAATTTCTGTCCTGACTTGGCTAAGAGGAGAATCCCTGAGTGAAGATCATAACTTGCCCTCCTTCAGTTGCCAGGAACCAGATTTAGGGCCTTGAGAGGGGGTGCCCTGATCTAGCAGCAGAGATGTCCCTTCCAGAGGTGGCACTTTGGAGTGCTGCATCATGGAGAACCCTGGCTCTGCCATTCCTTGACCTGAGGGGAAGAGCAGGTCTCCAGCTCCCAAAAGATGGATGGATGGATGGATGGATGGATGGATGGATGGATGGATGGATGGATGGATGGATGGATGGATGGATGCTTTTGTTTCATTAGTTGATATCCCAGGCTTGACCTACCTAGACTTTGTCATACTGGAGCTTTATAGGGAGAATAGTCTGTAAAGTTTTAAATATTTAAAGGCATGGCTTGGCTCCTTTTGAGCCTGTCTCAGAAAGTGCCACTAGAGCCAGCTTCCATGGAATTTCTCCATTTTTTCCTTAGTGTGCAGATGTGGATAAGGTGTGGTGAAATGGTGCATGAAAAACCCACTGCTGAATTTGCAAATAATCAGTTCCTCTCTCAAGTGACACAGGAGGAGTTGTGTGATGTTCTTGCAGTGCCCTTCCACTCCTCTGGGGGTAACCCCCATTGTTCCCAAGACAGGAGTGTGGCAGGAAGGGAAGAGCCTGGAGATAAGGTGGGAGAGCAGCAGAAGCTGCATTTTCAGGAGAATATTCTCCCAGGCTTTTCATAGGCTTGCTTTTGTTAAAGAAATTCCCTGAAGGCAAGCAAAAATTTCCCATTTTGCTGAGCAGTTCAAGTCGAAATTGCTTGAATTTCTTTTGCTGCCCAGATGTCTCAACGTGCAGTGGCCAAGATAAGTTTTGCTTTTGAACTTGTGGAAGAAAAGACCCAACCCCAAGCATTCCTTGGGGGCAGAATGGGTGTTCGTAAGCACAGGGAACAAAGGGAATGAGTTATTTGAGATTTCCCAAACTGTGTTGCACATCTTGTCTGAGTCCTGTCCATCAGAGCCAGGGCAGGAGTGAGAAAGATGGGGAGGGATCCCTTGGAAGTGGGAATCTTGCAAAATAAGCTCCCTCAGATATTAGGCTTGGTATTAGGAGTGAGGAATATCCTCTAGGAACAACTGGAACCCTGCATTTCTCTGGAGATGGATGAGAGCTGAAGGGTATCCCTGGGAAGCTGGCCAGCCCATTTACAAGTCTAAATAGGAGCAGAGTTTCTTTGGAAAAATCTGGTTTTAACTCAGACTGAGCCAATGCTTTGGCATTTCCACAAGACCTCTGTGCTGCTTTTCTTGCCTTGGCTGAGGCTGTTCCAGACTTTATGGAGGAGAGAGACATAAACATGGCTTGTGCTTGTGACAGGAGAGAGACAGCAGCGTTGCCATTCTGAGCTGCAGGAATAATCCTGTACATCCCCTTTCTCCAGCACGAAATTCCCTGGCTAGTTAGTGCCAGCAGGTAAGGGGGTGAAGCTCAGAGCAGTGCTGTTTGATTATGAGAAAAGGGGCTTTTCAGAGAGCCACATCTGGGCTGCATTTTTACCTCTTTTCCTTCCAGACCCACTCATCTTCGTGCTTTTCAGTGCTGGGGTGTGGGGTGACAAATGGCCTATGTCATTTCCCATCAGGGATGGGCACAGTGGAGAGTCCTGTTCATTCCTGCAGTTCCCAGATACCTGTCCTTTCCCTGCCTGCTCCTGGGAGAAGGGACCAAACCACCCCCAAGTCGCTGAGCCCTTTTGGTGTTCTGTCCCTCCTCTTGGTGTTCTGTCACCGAGAGGACAGCCCAAAACTCCTGCTCTGCCTGTCCCTGTGCAGGATTCACCTGGAGGACCTGAGCCAGAGCGTGCTGCTGCACATGACTGAGAAGCTGGGCTACAAGAACAGCGATGTCATCAACACCGTGCTGTCCAACAGGGCCAGCCACACGCTGGCCATCTACTTCCTGCTCAACAAGAAGCTGGAGCGCTACCTGGCCAGCCTCAGGGTGAGCAATGCCTCCTGCCACCTCTCCTGCAGGGGGAGGAGGGCAGGAAAAGGCTGGAAGAGGCATTTGGTCTCACAGGTTTGCAGAATATCCCAAGGAGCGGCCGTTGTGAAGCGCTGTGTCCCTGTGTTGAGGCAGTTGTTGTTGGAACCCAGGGCACAGGGAATATTTCTCTGCCTGGATTAGGGAGCCCTGGTCCCCAGCTGGACACTGCTTTTAACCTCTGTCCCAGGGAAAAAATTGCCAAGGCTCTGGGATGAGTTGGAGCATACAGGTGTGTGCTCCAGTAGCAGTAATAGTTGGTCACAGGGTAAAGAATATAGAGTTTTAGGATTTTAATATGAGAGTGAATAGGGGACAAGATGGAGGATTTTGGGTGTTGTCTCCTCTCCTTCTTGTTCTTCTTCCACTCCATTTTCTGTAGTGTTGGTGGCACAAGGTTATTGGTTAGAGAAAGCAGTGGCACAGGTGCTACGTGAGTAGATTAGTAGAAGTTATTGGTAGTAAAGTAAAAACAAGATACGTGTTAGAAAGTAATTGGGCTGATTAGCCTTAAAAGTCCTTGGTTTTGGGTGTTTGCTCTCCATTTTGCTCCATTTGTACCTTGTTTTTTGTACGCTCGGTCTGGTGTGCAGATGACATATCAAACTTAAGAGAAAAATAAACAACAGCCTGGAGAGCAAGAAACAGAGAGTCCTGCTCGTTTTTCATCCTTGCCAAGAGCTCACAAGGGAACCTTCCTCCAAGGGCCCAGGAGGGAGGTTCCCAGCCGTGTGGGGACCACCAAAAATCCCCACAAGTGGTGCCCCTGTGTGAGGAAAAACTGCACAGCTGTGTTGCTTGGAGTACCAATAACACAGTTTGTTGAGTCAGGACATCAGGAAGAAGCTTAAGAGCTCTTGGACTTGTATAGCTTTGAAGTGAAAGCTCAGCTGGAAGTTTTCCCTGGTGTAATCTCCCTGGCCACTGAGCACGGCTCGGGCCTTCCAACATGACAACAGCATCTTGTTTTTTTCTTCCCTCAGTCCTTTTCACATTAGTGATGATGCCACCAATGATATTTAAAATGTAGTGGACCAAATCCATCATCTCTGTAAGCTGATGCTCCTCCACTGAATGCCAAGAGTGGGTACAGTCCATTAAGCACTAATTAAACCTTAGTTTTCTCTAATTATCTTACAGATTTTACTTTTCTGTGCTTTTCTCTCCACAGAAGGCTGAAGGCCAGGACAGTATTTGCCACAAGAACCAGCTATACCAGATAGAAAAATACAAGGCCAATAAAGACTCCTATGAGGTAAAGCTCAGCAAAGCTTGTTGAAGTGCTTTGAAAGCAGATTGATTTTGAGCATCCTTGGTGATGGTGATTAAAGTGATGGGTGTGTGGACCTGTGGAGAAAAGAAACACCTGTGGTCTTGCCTGTGCAGAACAAATAACTCCCTTTATTTCTTTCCAAAGAAACAAATTGTAGTCCCCTGGAGAGGAAATAGGAAGGTGACTTTCAGGCTTTTTAAAGAAATTAAGTGTTTCTAAATCTCTGTTTAGCAAAATGATGCAAACACAGAGGGCTCCATAGCTTCATTCTGGGGTACAAAAAGATGAAAACTGAGTGTTCTTGAGGCTCTGAGCCCTGAGACCTTGGTGCTGTAGGACAGAGAGCTGAGTGACAGCCAGGGTGACCCTCCTGGTGTCCTGGGCTTGGCTGCCAGGAGCAGTGAAACTGTGTTAGCACAACTGTCCTCAAAGTCAATTTTCCCTGCTCCTCAGCAGAAGTGATGCTGGATCAGCCCACTGCATCATGAAGGAATTCCCTTGGGCAGACAGAGTGTTTAACCTTTTGCTCTGCTGGTCTCCAGTCTCCTTGCCTGCAAGCAGAGAAGGTATTTTGTACTAAATCACTGCTGGATTTTTCTTTCCTGGCTGCTGCTTTGCCAAGCACTAAAATTACAGGAGTAATATGAGCTGTGCAAGTCTTCCCTGCCAAGACAAAGCAGCATTCTTGAGGAGTCTGCCTGTTTCAAAAGCTGCCCCTCAGCACTGGATTGATGATCTAATTGCAGGGGCAGATTTGTGTCCTGGCTGGTTTTGTTTATTGTCAAGGCTGCTTGCAGGACAAGCTGAGCTGCAAGCCAGATGGAAATATCAGGGCAAAGTGCTTATTCTTTTCTGGA
The DNA here is from genome assembly GCA_013399835.1 of Leptocoma aspasia. NCBI lineage: Eukaryota > Metazoa > Chordata > Aves > Passeriformes > Nectariniidae > Leptocoma > Leptocoma aspasia. The sequence goes on along the minus strand of VXAX01006628.1, from coordinate 177,577 downwards.
ATAAATCAAAATCTGCTTGGCATGGATCAGCAGTGGATAGACTCAATGGACATGATATTTCACAAAGCTCCCACAACTTCCTCAAGCTGTTGCAGGGCAGCATTCCCTGGAAACAGGGGCAGGTACTGGGAGCTGAAGGTTCAGATCCCTCATGGAGCATCTTGGTTCTCTCTGGCCCAGCTGCTGGTGCCGCTTCCCTGGGCAGTGACAGAGCCACATCTGCTGGATCCAGAATCTGGGATTCTGCATTCAGCAGCTCACAGCCTCTGCTCCTGGGCAGGGGAGGCTGAGCAAGGCCTGCCTGGAAAGTTCACTCCCCTGAGGAAAACTGGAAGCTCACAGCAGTGCCAGGGTATGGCCCCAGTTTGGTTTGTGGGCTTGCTTAGGGAGAGGAGCTCCCTCCAAAGCCTCTCCTGCACTCAGAGTTAGTCCCAGGGCAGCTGTTTAGGGCATCAGGGGGTGTCATGTCTGTCTTGAAATACTTACCAGGATGCACTCACTGTGCAGACACTGCAATAATAATGATAATAATGATGATGATAACAGGCTGTTCCCCTGCTGCATGGGCACAGAGTGTGGAAGTGCAGGCCAGCCTGGGCTAGGGGAGGGTGTCCCTGCCCATGGCAGGGGGTGGAGATGGGCTCTGAGGTCCCTTTCAACCCATTCCCTGGTTCCACAATGTTTTCTGTCACTTCAGCTGGACTTACACGAGGGGATTATGTTACTTTTACTGCAGCAGGACAGGTGAAGCAGCACACAGGGGTGAATGCACACCCTGGGATGCTGCTGCCATTTGTAACTAAGGCAGACATCTCTCCTGAAATGCCTCCATGTGGGTGGAACACGGCCCTGGCAGTGCCCAGCTCCGTGGGTGCCACTGGGACTCGAGGGAAGGGGTTTTGTAACCCTCAGCAAGGTTCATGAGCTGGAGGTGGAACCCCCTTATCCCTCCCCACCACTTCCAGAGCAGGAATTGGGAGCCCCTGGTCCCTAGAGAGCAGAGCTGCAGGTTGCCATGGGAATAGGAGGGGGAGGGATGGTCAGCTCCAGCTTCAGCACAAACTGAATTTCTCCCACCTCTCTCCAGCAATGGGAAATGAGGACCTGGCTTCAGGAGGGGCTGCCAGCAGCTGGGGCAGGCAGGGGCACATGGGCAGTGACCATGTCCTGCCCCTCTTCTCCACCAGGTCTCCTGCTCAGGGTGGAGAGGGGCCCAGGCTGTTCCCAGGCTGAGCAGGGACAGGGAGGCAGGCAGGCAGGAGTCTGTGCTCTCTCCATCTCTTCATTTGTGGAAGGGGTCTCGGGATGATTTGCTGTCCCTCCAGTGAATCCACAGGAGCTAGTGGGCTTTGGAATTTGCAATTTTTAAAAACCGGCGTCCTTGCCCTATCGCCGTGTCAGACGTGGCCAAGGCAAATACCCTTTTTCTGCCTTTCAAATCCACTGCTGGGGCTGAGAGTAGGTTTGAGGGTCAAGGTCAGGACAGGAAATAGCAGAGGATGATGTAATTCCCAACCTATTCAAGTGTAACATACCGGTACAGCTCCTGCACTGTGGGACACAGCCCTGCGCTCCGCAGTGCAGAGGGAGCTTTGGAGCTCCCCTGAATGAAATCTTCCTTCCCCTTTCAGATACAAGTGCGTGGCACCTTGGGAGTTCAGCACTTTGGCCCTGAGCCTCTCAGCACCGTGGTCATTAAGGAGCAACGTTAGCAATTTTAGAAATACTTCTGAGATTATTTGCAGTGTTCATCCAGCATGAAGTAATTAATTGCCAGCACCGGATATGTGAATTCCCTTTGCCAGGGCTGCTTTAATTGTGTTGCTGTGGCTCAGGGAATGTGCCAGCAGGGTGAGGGCAAAGGCAGGAGCACTTGGCAGGTGAGGAGCTGCAGCTTGGCTCGTGCACCATCAGGCTAAAAATACTGCAGCCCTGGAACGTCCTGCACTCAGACACAGGCTGCAGCCAGCATGCAGATTCTCCCTCACCTATCCAAAATAGCTGACAGCAGTCTGGATTGGCTCCTGTGGCCTTAATATAGTCACCACCTAGTCTCATCCTCACAAGTACCTTCATAAAAAGATCCTCAGGAGAGCCTGGTGTCTGCTGGAGACTCTCTCTCCAGCAGAGTTTCAGAGCCGTGGGAGGAGGAACAGAGTGGTGGGCTCAGAATTAGCTGCACACCTTCCCCTGGCTGCTGTGGCAGGGTGATATTCCCACAGCACTATTAGTAGTGCTGGTTTTGCTGTTGTTTTTGCTGTTTGTTGTTTTTGCTGTTTGTTGTTTTTGCTGTTGTTACCCAGCACTTCACCCTCACAGGAGGGACCGTGCCCGCCGAGGCAGTGTCACTCCAAGCACAGCAAGGACAGGCACCTCCAAAGGTGCACAGCTCCATGAGGGGCTCCTCTGTGGCTGTGGAAGGGTCAGCCAGCTGCAGCTAGCCAGAGGGAAAGGAACTGGAGGGGATAAGGGATGGATGGGGGCAAAAAGCATGTGCACCAAGGGAGGCTGAGGTGAAGCCAGTGAGGAGCTCACAGAGGATCTCAGGTTCTTCTTCTCCCAAGTCACCCACCTAACCGTGTGGGTATTAAAACTAAAAACTTTGGTTTGTGAAACACTGAAGGTCTTCTTTCCAACTCTGCAACTCCTGGAAGGTTGATGAGCCCAGCAGTGCCCAGACACAGTCTGTGCAGGGAGCCAGGCTCCCTCTGAGCTGGGAATGTTCATGATGAGCCCAGATTTTTGCCTCTTCCGTGTCTGTCTTGCTTCCAGAGCTGTTTAGTGGTCCAGGAGAATCGAAGTTGTCTTCTGCATCTTTGTTTTCCTCTCTCACATGTTTTTATGCACTTTACTTTGAGGGTTTTCATAGACTCCACATCAGTGAGCTTGCAAAAGAAAATCAAGAGTGGCAGTGCACAATTACCAGACAAAACATAGGCACGTAACTGGGGGAAGGAAGTTTCCTTCACTTTTTAAAAAAGACTTGTACTTGCAGTGACCTTTTAATCAGATGCAAGAAAACGTGTTGCTTAAATGAGAACTGTGACCACAAAACCAACCCCAAACCAACCAAAACATTTTTTTTAATGTGAAATAAGACTTTGGGCTCTCCTAGAAATCAGTGGCAGGTAAATGGTGTTAAGCAGTTTGCTGAATCCAGTGACTGAAAGAAGATGCAATGAATTTTCACTGTAAAACAGTGCTTTGAAAATTGGCTTCCTCTTCAGAGTCCTGCTCCCAGGTTCTGTGGTTCCTCTGTCATCACTGGAGATCAAACCTATCTTCTTCTTGCAATCTCACCTTCAGCTGCCTTCCCCATCATGACCAGGAGTCAGGGCTCAGGGGAGGGATGGCTCAATAATTTTCTCCCCCTCCATGTCTTGTGCAGTTGCAGAGATGCTGTGAAAGCAAGGGCTGTGTTCCTCCAGATCTTGTCTGGACAGAAGATAAATGACTCAAAGGCTTTAAACTTCTTTAAAACTTTGCAGCTCACATTTTTATATCTCAGAGGGAGTGGAGTAAAGAGAAATCAAAGACTTTTTTTTTGGTGCTTAAGTAGGGTTATTTCAGGTATGGAGGAGCACAAACCTTTATCTGCTTTCTCCAAGAGAAATGCTTTCCTTTCCCTTCAGTTTTCCCAAACCAGCTTTCACACTGCCTGAATGTCAGAGCAGATGGGAGCCATGAAATCATGGCAAACTGATCAGAGGAAAATGAGACGTGGAGGATTTAGTTACTCTGAGTAGTCAGAAGAAGTTCCTTGTAAATACACAGTACTTAATCCACCTTGTAGGTCTGGAGGTCGCTGAAACTTCCCTTGAGTAAACCAAATTGTTCTTGTTTGTTTTGCAACCTAAAGGACAAAAAACTCAAAGAGCAAGAAAAGAAAGGGGAGATCCTTCACCGTCAGCTCCCAAAGAAAACTGAGAAAAGTCCAGTTTCATATAGACAGCCTTCTTCCTGTCTTATCTCACAGATCCAGAACACCAAGGCTCTGCTGAAGGACCGGAAAGTCGCCAAGGCCGGGGGTCTGGAGAAAGGTCAGTGGGAGAAAGGCCAGTGGTGGTCTGTGTGTGCATGTGGGGTGTTTTGGAGCCTGTCCTGTGTGGTGGTTTTGAGCCTGTCCTGCCCTGTGTGGCGTGTGTTTGTGAGTAAACACTCCAGGTTTGCATTCTCTGTCACCCTGGGGGTGGTGTGGGAGAGATAATGCCGGCACACGTGGAGTGAAACACACTGAGGGAGCCATGGTGGTGCTCAGCAGTCAGGAGCCCTCACTGTCTGTGTTTGACAGCATTCCTGCAGTGCTTTAAAAAGGCATTTTCTTCCCCTGTTTACACATCCTCACACCAAATCATCCACACTCAGCCTGGTGTTTTGAAAGCATCACCACCCACCCCGGATCACTGAGGAACCAGAGCTGGTAGCCAAGCTTCTTCCTACCAGCCACTGTGTTTTCCTGAGAGGGGGCTAAGGAGCAGCATGGGAGAATCCCTGACCTCGAGGGGTCCCTGGGAGGAGTTGATGGTGGAGCAATGGGAAAGAAAGGCAGGTGGGACTGCCAGCCTCAGCAATTGCCCATCTGCGAAAGGAGGGGGGAAATCATGAGCAGGGAGAGGGCAAGATGTGACAGCCAGAGGAGAGCAGAGCCCTAGTCACAAAGGGCAGCCTGAGAGGGCTGGGTGGAAGGAAAGGAGGCAAAAGGAGGGCAGAGAAGGGAGTGGAGGAAAAGGGGAGTCAGCAGGGAAGGTGGGGTGTGGGCAGTGCACACCTGGATGGGAGACACTGAGCAGCAGCAAGGTGAGGTAGCCCGCTGCTAAATAGGGAACTAAATGAGGGGAGGTCACTGTGGGGAAATACAGTGATGGAAAACTTCCACTGTGGTGTCAGGGGGCTGTTCAGAGTGGTGGATTGTGATGCTTTCATGCTCATTGTCGTGACTTGGTAATTTATCATTTGTTGTGCTCAACATGAGAAAAATTGTCCGAATAGTGTTTGTCTGGCAGCACGGTGGTTTGTCTCTGCTGCAGGGTGGCAGAAGTCCAGAGAGCTGGTCAGGACTGGGACATACTTCCTGTGAAAAAAATGTAAAAGAAATTTTTAAATGCCCATTTTGCTCAGATTTGCTGTGCCTTTTGAGAGGAAGGCATGGGGGGAAGAAAATCTAGTTCATTTTTTTCCCTCTTTATGTTTCTCCCTGCTTTTTTGTTCTGAAACCTGAAAATCATGCAGATCTCAGCTAAAACATTTCTCTGCTTTTGGAGGCTACGCTTTGACACACCTGAAATAATTTTGGCCAGTTTCAGAAAGAAACTGGTCAGACTGAACTTCTTTCTGCTTTTACCAGACAAGTGTGAGATTTCACCCTGTTCATCCATTCAGGTCTCAACCCCTGACAGGACCATCCCTCCAAAGAAATACACGTGAGATTTGTGGCTGGGACCTGAGTGCTGGCAGAGCTAAATTATTTTAGACCCTTTTTAGATGATTTGAGACCCAGGGAACTGATGGAATAGCTACTGGTTAATTTAATTAGGGGCACCTGGCAGCCAGGTTCCTTGGACAGCTTTCCATCAAGGCGGCAAAACGTGCTTGCTTGTGATTAGCTTGGCATGAGGCAGTGCCAGCATTCTGTAGGAGCTGAGCAGACCTTCCCCACGAGCTGTTTTGTTTGACTGGGCCAAATCCTGCAAAGATTGTTCTGTTTATTTTCAGCCCTTGCTGGAGGAAGGTTCTCGCCGAAGCCCATGCAGCAAATCTGTTCCAACTGTAGCAGCCTGAATCTGGCTGAAATAGTGGTGCTGCTACTCCGTATTTACATGTGTGAAACCAGGAACAGATTTTGTTCCAAAATGCAAGGAGAGCCATCAGGGATGAACTCACTGTGCTCCCCTGTGTCTCTAGGTGTGGCAGTGAATACAGGCCCAGCAAGAGCCACGCAGAGGGGTGCTAATCAAAGGGAAAATGGGAGATTTCTCAGGCGTGGCGTTAGAGGATATAATTCATACAAACAGCTGAAGACATCTGTGGTTCTCCTTTTCAAGTCCCTGTCTCAGTTTAAGCACTTTTCCCGCCTGTGAGGAAGAGGGCAGATAAATTACCCAGGAAACAACGGTGTTAGTATTAAGTGAGGCTGAGGGAACTGGGTTGTGGGAGTATCCCAGACATTTGCTGCAGCTGGTGCATTATCAGGTGGCTGTGTTTGAGGTGCTGCGTGAGGGCAGGCAGTGCAGGTAACTGCAGTGTGCTCTTCTGCTTCCTTCTCCCATTGCTTTGCAGACTCTGGCGGTGGTGTGAGCCCTTTCCACGAGCCCCTGGCACCCAGGACGGGCTATGTCACCTCCAGCTCCCTGGAATACCTGGAAGTCCAGCAGCCAGCCCCCAGGACCCCCCGGCTCCTCAAGAGGCAGGAGTCTCCCCAGCCGGAGCCGTCCCGGATCGGGGGCCGGGCCAAGGACTCCCCTCTCATCCTGAATATTGTGCACTCCTTCGAGTCAGTTGACAGAGAGGACCAAATAGACCAGGTTTCCCCCTCTCACCAGTACAGAGTTTTAGGCTCACCAATGAATTTCCCTTACAAAAGCTCCAGTGAAAGGACACTGTCCCCGCTCTTTCCCCCGGGGAGCACGTCCCCCGTCCACCCCACCCAGGTCTCTTTCACCTACGAGGAGAAAGCGTATCCAGCAAAGGAGGAAGCGGTGTCCCCTACTCAGCTGGTCCCCAGCAACCCCCTGGGCAGCCCAAACTGTGTGAAAAGCAGGGGCAGGTTCCCCATGATGGGGATCGGACAGATGCTGCGGAAGAGGAACCAGAGCATGCAGTCGGCCAGCGAAAAGCCCCTGGAAGCCAGGATGCCTCAGCTGCAGCAGATGAGCCCCACACAGATTTCCTTCAACACAGAGGCTGTCAGCGGCCAGTGTTAGTCTGACATCCTGGGATTTGCACTGCTCTGCTCTGGGATCTAACCTTTTTCTCCTTTAAGCAAGAAGGGAAAGCCACAGGCACGTTGCTGTCGCTGCGTGAGACCCCGCAGTGGTGCAGCACAGGAAACGGGAGGTTTGCTTGCAAGGAAGGCATTGTCCTGCATATTAAAGTTGGAAGAAAAGGGCTCTGCTTGTGCTGTTAAGAGATATTCGCATTTGGCATCTGACTGTACAGTAAAATCCTGCAGGAGCTGCGTGGATCTGTGTTTTCACTGCCCTCCCCTGCTGTGGCAGCCACGTTGGGTGGAAGGACCGCCAGCACCGAGGGTTTGGTTCCTCCAGGAAAATCAGTGGTGCCAGGATCTGTGCTGGGACTGCCCCTGCTCCACCTGCCTGTGGCACACAGCACGTGGCACTGCTGCAGGCATAGCTCCTGGGGCAGGCAAGGGGGAAAAAGCCAGATATTCTGTCCAAAGTGAGCTTGCTGACAAGCCCTGCCGAGAAGATGAAGGTGGTAGAAGCTTGAGTAAAGACATGAGTGGTCTAATTCAGAAAAAGTTGGGAATACTGGAATTCAAAGCAGATTTTGCTGTTAATTACATAAAGTAGGTAATAACACAATCTTTTTTTTTTGTGAAGAAAATTATTATTTAATCATGTCACAAGAAACATGATTATTTAAAAACAAGTGTCATCATGTGGAAATTCACTGCATTAGCCCCTGTTACATTAAGGCAGGATTGGACACACCTGAAGGCTTATTTGAGACTGCAGTGAATGAAAAAGACTAATAAAGGACACATGAACCTGTACCAAGTCCATTTTATACTCCAAGATTGGTAACGTAGTGGTTACCAAAAATTGGGTATTGTTACGAGCAGTGAAGATTAACTTTCTTAAAAGACACCATGTTCTGTATACCAGTCTTGTTTTTCTAAGTAAATGATACATCTGAGAGCTTGGCAACATTTTTTTTTGGTTCTGTTTCTGTCCTCAAACCATTTCCTATAAATTAGAAGGTTTAGCCAAAGACACGGACTGCTCTTTTCTCTCGTCTGTACCACCCCTGTGTACGTGTTTGTGTGTTCAGAGTGTCTCAGCAAAGCTTGTTCCAGCCTGGTTCCCCCATGGGCAGCCCTGGCCCACACTGCTGCCACCACTGGATGTCATTTCAAAACCCAGGAGGCAGAGGTGGTGTCCCCTTGTCACTGGAAGATGGGGTTTTGCCACTGGTGGGAATCCAGGCCCTATTTTCATCCCTGCTTTTACAATTTCATTGCCCTGTTGGTGTCCATGCAGGTGCTGAGGGTTACCCCTGTTTGGGAAGTTTTCCCTCCAGTTCCATGAGGAGGATATAGCTGAGCCTTTGTTCCTGGTTTGCAGCAAAACACAGGCCTGACACCAAAATCTGCAGGAAAAAATGGACATTAATCCAAATAATGACAGATAACAGGACTGCTCTGTGCTGGCAAAGCCAGCAGAGTGGTGCCAGAGCACCAATCTCATCCCTGCAGGTGGGACCTTCCCCTCAGCACTGGAGTTTGGCACTGGAGAGTCTGTGAGCATCTTGGACCCTTCAGTGGAGTGAGGACTCCCACCTCTGAGGGAGTTGTGCTGCCTGCAAAATAACACACATGAAAACCCCAGTATGATGAGGAAAGGCAGCCCTGAAATCATTTTATCCGTTTTCAGATCAAGAAGTGTTGCGTTCTGTTTGTGGAGAGCACCTGTTCATCCCAGGGGGACATTTTAAGTCCTTTATTTGTAAACATCAGAGCATTTTCATTCTCTTTGTGCTAAGGACACATTTGTGCTGCCTAACCAGTGGGCAGGGACCACTGAAATCAGGGACCACTGAAATCAGGGACCACTGAAATCAGGGATCACTGAAATTAGGAATCACTGAAATCAGGGATCACTGAAATTAGCAATCACTGAAATTAGCAATCACTGAAATTAGCAATCACTGAAATCACGAATCACTGAAATCAGCGATCACTGAAATTAGGAATCACTGAAATCAGGGATCACTGAAATCAGGAATCACTGAAATCAGGGACCACTGAAATCCCCCCCTTTGTGTGCATCAGACTCACATACTCGAACAGATGGCAGATGTCAACTTGAATTGCAAACTCAGGTTTATTTGGAACCCAATAAAAGGTTGGGGGAGGCAGGAAAGAGACATCTTTTGTTTTGGTTTTTTTTTTTCTTTTCTTTGTGGAAACAGGAAATATGTGTAAGAATCAGAATGAAAACAAATGTTAAGTCTTTTATTATATTTATAGAGAATATATGAGTACTACACTACTAAAACATAACCATGTATTCAGCATAGTCAGTAGCTATGTACAGTCCAACTGCAGTGACCACAGAAGGGACCCACAAAATATCATAGTGGAAATTCCAGGGGGGAAAAGCTGTATTTGGTATCATTATTAAATATATGTACTTTTTGAACAAGATTGCCACAGCCTGCTGACTTTGTTTGCCAGGTCACTGTGTAGCAAAGATGATCACAGGACAAAAACTACAAGGCCAGGCTGGATGAGGCTTGGAGCAACCTGGTCTCGTGGAAGGCTTGAGATCTTTTTCTGGTGTTTGCCTCAGTCTTGGCACCAAACCTGTCGTGAATCTGTTTGACAGCTGAAAATGCACCTTACACTTCAGGTTGGGTGTTGGGAAAAGAGCAGTTCTGAGCTTTGGTGCAAGGTGGAAACTCCTCTGTGGGGCCTTTCTGAGCTGCTGTGAAGCACTTACAGGAGGGTTTTGCAAACTGACTGATCACTGGGCAGCAGTTCAGGATCCAGAGTGGGAAAAGTGGTTTTGTTCAGGCTCTTCTGCCTGGAAAAACGGGTGTTGGATTTATTCAGCGAGAAAGAGCAGAAATCAGCAGCTGTGGCTGAAGGTGTTGGTCTTGGTACTTCTCTAAATGGGCTGCTAAATACTAAAAAACTTCACTGCTTTTAGCACCCCAAGCTCATATGGGCCATGCTTATCCAGAAGTGAACAGAAAGCCCAGGGGCACTATTGCTGTGTGCAGGAGTTTGGGATTTGCCTGTCCCTTCCCTGATTTTCAGATCCTCTGTGGCCACAAATGGTCAATTTTCTCTCGTGTATCCTCCCTCCACGTGGCTTCCTTGGAGCATCTCAGAACTCTGCAGTATTTGATCCCAAAGGAAGCCTGTCACAGGATGCTTTCTAGTGCTGAGGCACAGGCAATCAGAAGAACAAAGGGCTTCTGGATAGAGCCTGGAGTGGGTTTGGAGTTTGCAGGAGCAACTCTGCTGTCTCCCTGCTGATGCCAGGAGAGAAGAAAATAAGATGTTTATTGAGTGAGGGTGAGGTGCTAAGCTTGTTTTAAAATTAAAAGAAATATGGTATTTATTAATGTTTGTACGAAGAGCACTCTTCTACCTACACAAGGGGAAAAAAAAATCCCAATTCCTTGTATCTCTTGCAAGCAGAAAGGACAGAATCCAGAACAAAGAAAGGTCACCAGAGGCTTTATTTCCAGGTGGCTGTTAGATAAAATGAGGTTTTTCTCTCCCATCTCTGCCTGCTCCCAGACAATTTGCCCGAGTGTGGACTTGGAACCATGTTTGCTGTGCATCCCAGTGAGCTGGTTGGAGTTTCCTCTACCCGGTCACCAATCCTCATAAAATCTGCAAAATGCCTGATTTCAGACTTCCTTTGGTGGAAAGCAGCTGGGAGGGCTCAGCCATTTTTTCAGGAGGCTGAGGGATGCTGGAATGGGATCTGTGACAGGGGCTCCCAGGCATGACCTTTTCTGACAGCTCACAAACAGAAATCCAAGGCCTTTTTCCTTGTTTAAACACGAAGGGAAATTTCAGTTGTGAAAGAACTGATCTGCCATGGGTCTGCCTCAACCTTCACAGCAAGAGCTCTTCAACCTTTCACATTCCCTGCCCTGAGACAGGAGATTCCCTCAGTTTCTCCTGCGTGGGAGAAGGAGGACACAACAGAATTGTGCAAAGGCGTCACTGCAGTTGCCAGGGACGGACAAAACTGTCACAGGTCACCAACCCTCCTGGCCTGAAAGGCTCCCAAGCGAATCTGAGAGGTTTGAATCTGCTGTTGGAATTTCTGGAGCCTCAAGGCTCTGTCGGAAGTGGCACTGCAGCTGGGCTGGATGTCTGGGTGCAGAGTCCTGGGTGAGAAAGACCGGGATGCTGGTGCAGGGAAAGTGCTTCAGAATACAGGGCTGGGGAAAACAAAGTGTCTGAGAAGACAGATTTAGGGAAAATGGGAATGCATCTTTTCCCCAAACTGAAAGTGGTTCTATGCTAACGTTTCCCCTTCCTAAATAAGTGGAGTGATGCTTTTGAAAGCATGCCTCACCCCTTCCAGCAGCTGTGTTTGGGGTTTCTCTGCTGAACCAGCACTCCTAGCAGCACTTGCTGTGCAATGCTCACTTTCAGGGCTGGTGCAACATCTGAAGGATGGAGAGGGAGCTGCCAGGGAGGCTCCCTGCCAGGCAGGGCTGTCAGGAGAGGGGCTCAGGCCTGCAGCTGCAGAGCTGCTTAGAATCACAGGTACACAGGTGCTGTCCCTGAGGGCTTGGGTGTCCCTGTGAGCAGGAGAGGGTGGGCCTGGCAGCATTCCTTTGGGAGGTGTTCAGCACAGCTCCTAGCCAAACCTGCACTGTGGACAGGATTTCAGTGTGTCTGTTCTCCCAGGAAACGACTGGGAAATGGGGGGTGGGCAATGGTTGGGGGTCTGTGTCAGCTGCCTTTACTGAACATCTGCAGAAATGGCACTGGGGTGAAGCAGAGCCCCGGAGCAGAGCAGGTTGTCTGGTGCCTTACAAGGTCAGGGTATCACCACACCCCAGGGGCCCCTTCCAGTGCTTCATTCCAATATTTCATCAACAGATGCAGCTGGCTGTGACCCCTCTGTCCTTTCCTGGTGGCTGGGCAGGGATGTGGACCTTTAGCTGTGCTGGGAGCTGCACTGGTGGCTTTGCCCCGGGTAGGACACGCTCTCCTGGCTGTCCTGGGTGCCTCTGGGTGCATTGCTGCTGTTTCTCAGGGTGCCTGTCAGGTTCAGCGCCTCCAGGGCTGCTGAATGCACGGGGTGTTGGGTGCAGAAATCCCTGCAGGTGTTAGCCACAGTTGTCATTGCCCTTCTCCTCCGTGTCCCAGGGATGTGCTGAGGGACAGGGATGGGCAGTGCTGCCCGTGTGAGCCCAGCAAGGAGCTGCCAGGGCTTCAGAGCAGCTGGGCTCTGAGCTGGCCAACCCCAGGGATGCCCCAAGTTTTCCTTTCCTCAGAGCTGTGCTCTCCTTTCCACGTGGAAGGGACAACATATTTAGGTCTGCTCTCCAGAGGGAAGCTCTAAACCACCTGCAGCTGAGGGCAGTCCCTGAGTTTTCCTGTGCTGAGGCACCAGGAAAGGACTCACGTCCAAGGTTTGTGCCAGTCCCAGCTCCAAGACGTGCTTGTGGCACTCGATGTCCGACTGTCCTGCCCGTGGCTGTGGGTACAGCCATGAGAGATGCTTGTGCTCCATCCTGAGGGAGGAGCTGGGCTGGCAGATGGCCTGGAGCTGGGACTGGAGCACGTAAAACACTTACTGTATCTCCAAGTGTCAGCAAAATGCTGGCTTCCCCACCCCCAGGCCAGGCTTTTCCTGGCTTGAGATCCCACATTTCACTTCAGGGGAGGGGAGGATGTGCTGTTCCCTCGGGCACACCCCGACATGCTGGGGTCCTAGTCTGGGCTACTGGGACTGTCTGGCCTCTGGTCCAGGCTGGGAGCCATGACATGGGGACCTGAGGTGACACGAGCCCTGCATGGACACCTGCAGCACCTGCAGACCTGTGGTTTCCACTGATTTCCCTGCCTTTGATCCTCGACGCCCTGAGCCAAGGCTTTACACACAGTGCAGGATTTTCCATGAGGTTCAAACCCTTCGTTAGCATGAAGGATGGGAGTGCCTTCAAAAGTCCAAATCCAGCCATTCCTCTGACAAAATTCCCACCAGTGGCAGGGACCTGGTCACACCTGATCCAAATGCATGCCTGGTGAGGAGGGGCAGGATGAAAAGCCTCCTGGTGTTTCCTGATGCCTGTGCTGAGCAGTCCTTCCAGGAACACAGGGATGTGGCTTCCTCCTAAGCCCTCTCACGGTCTGTGCTGTGGGATGCCTGAGCCAGCATCCCATGAGACTGATTTAGGGATGCCCAAATGTCAGGATGGCAGGGAACAAACACCTTCCTCCTTTCTGGCTTTGCTGGGAGAGCCTAACGCTGTGTGCTCAGGCAATTCCTTCTCTTCCCAGCCCACCCTTTGCTCAGAATATGTTCCACTGCTTGAATTGTGGTTGCCAAGAGAGCAGCTTGTGTGGACAGTATCTTCTTTACTCAGTTACCTGCAAGCCCCTTTGAATGAAGACACCAAATCCCGAGTCACTGCCAGGCTGGGGACCCGATTGTTTTTTTATTTACCTGTGCCTCCCAGGCTGAGGATGGGATTACAGGGCAATTAGGGAAGGTCAGACTCACATGTTCAGAGGGATGCTGACATCTCAGAAACAATTCTTACAGGCTTTTCACACTGACCATCCTCAAATCCTTTCAGGCATGGTAAATAAAGCCTTAAAAGGCAATTTCTTAAACCCATTGGGGTTTGTACTTTGTGCTGGGGTGATGAGGGACAAGAAAGGCAAACTGCTGGCAATTACCCGTGTCAGAGTGCCACACTCTGCCTCGTGTCCCAGGCAGCACCATGGTGACAGCCCTGCTCAGGCCCAGGTACTGACCTGNGGGGGGTTTCATCTTTGAAAGAAAAAGTAATTGATGCCTTGGAGTGGCTGCTGTGCCTCCAGAAACTGAAAGAGCTACTGACTGTGCAGTATTCTTTAATAACTAGTCATGTAAACCTAGGGTGGCAGTCATGAATTCATGTATTTTAATAGACACGAATCTTACTGCTCCTTAATAGCTAAAAATCCTTGTGCACAACTTCCCCATATTTCTTCCAGCAAGGGCCCTTCCCAAAGCAGCTGTGCTTGAGCAGAGGGCTTAGACAAAAAAAATAAGTATTAGGGATGGCTTGTCTGAGATAAGACAGGACAATGCTTTTATTATCCTTATCTCTCCCTTTGATCCTCTCTCCAAGTAGCTGCTGATGCTGGTTTTAGTGCTTTAGGCTGGTCTGTGCACCACTTGAGGGTGTAAGGACTGCTCCTGTCACGTGTCTAAAGGCACCACAGGACGTGGCAAGACTCCTGATCTTCAGTGGCTGCTGACATTCATGTACGAGCAACTTTGTCCTTAAAAACTGTGGCTTTTGCAAAATTTCACACAGCTTCCTGATTGCTGGTTTTCCCCCTGTAATTTGTGCACATCTGATAGATAGATAGCTGTATTCCTGAGGTTGCATGAAGTTTATATGTTATATTTTAAAGCTCAAAAACTTCTGCAGGGATGCTTTAGCTAGGAGAGGCACATTTTGTTTGCTGTGCTGGTGAGAGGTGAAAGGGGGCAGTGAAAGGGGGCAGGGGGACTTGGGGCCTGGCAGATGTGCTTGTCTGCAGCAGTCAGCATTGAGGGAAGAACAGTCACAGGTTGTAAAACCTCTGGCAATGAAAAGCAGGTTGCTAGAGAGCCAAAATCCAAGAGAAATCCGTGGACAAGCAGAGCAGGAGTTGCTGCTCTGTTGCTAGGTGATGGATCTGTTATCCTGCTAATGACACTGAAGGATGATACTGGTACCAATAAAACATCTTTCATCTGAGAAATACCAAGGGTTTTCCAGACAGCAAGGCTGTATTATTCCCATTTACTAGAGGCACAGACAGAGATGAATTGATTTGCCAAAGGTCACTGACGGATTTCGGAATAAGAAATTGCCCTATTTGAGTTTTATTAGGCTGGGGATTGCCATAAACCCTTTCTTTGCAATCAATCCTTTCCCCTCCCCTCATCCATCACCCCCACATCCCTCTCTCTGGAGGGGACATGCTCCTGTCTTCTTTGTCACTCTTGTCCTGTTTGGGTTACAGGATCCCCTGGCCCTCGAGCGTGGCTTAGCAGGGGGTGTGGAGGGCAGAGCAATCGCAGGGACCAAGCTCAGATGTTTTGGGGCTGCATGAACAAGAAGAAGGAGACCATTTCTCCCAAGTACTCTGACCAGGGAAAATCCAAGGGGCTCCTCAGGGACAGCAGTGCTGTGGCTTTGGGATGAAGGGTATAGAGGTTTCCCCCCTTAGAGGCTCACCCCCAGCACAGCCCATGAGAGGCCAAGAGGCTGTGTGAGGAGAAATGCAAACTCCCCTAAAGGCCCCCAAAACATCTCTCCCTGACTGTCTGCACGGCTCTTCCCAGTACTGGGAGTTCTCAGGTGTGAATCAGCGCAGGCATGAGTCAGGCATCGCTTTTTGTTAGAGATCGTGAGGGAAACACAGGCGAGCCTAAATTCTGGCACTTGGAGGAGAGCAACCCTTTGATTTCCTCTGGAAGAGCAGCGTTTCCATGCTGACAGGAGCAGCCTGCATTCCCCGGTGAGCTGGTGCAGTCTGGCGAGGGGAGCAGGCTGGGAACACGGGGAATGCCTCCAGGAGAGGTTTTACACAGCCATCCTTGCCTGGGGTCAGAGCTGGGTGTGTGTCCCACCAGGTGCCTCCTAAGATGCTTCCAAAAACACAAACCCAGCAGCTTCCCCCATGTCTGAGAGTGTTGCTATGAACATATTATAAGTTTCTCTGTGTGTAAGCCTTCTGATCATTTTCCCATGGGAGAACATCCTTTTGCTGTCTTTTACTCTGTGTAAGCTTTCTGTAAACAAAATATCTGTGTCTGTTCTTCAAGGACATGGAATTGGTTGGCCTCCTCCTACCTATGAGGAGACAGAGCTGAAATTACTTTATCTTTCTGATATTGTAAACTATTGGCACACATTCCCTGGACAAAGGAGCAGCAGGAGCATGGAGATTGCTCTCTGCTGAGCAGATATAGAAAAATATTAGAATTATGGAGTCATTTTAATAAATCATGTTAGCCTTCTGAAATTGTCGTCAAGAGTCTTTTCTTCTATGTATGGACCACGACGATATGAGAGGAACACTGGGACTAGGCAGGAAAACCTAGTCCCAGTTTTTTTACAACCTTGATTTCCTTTCCTTGATGTGTAAAATGGGGGAGCATCTCCTCCCTGTCTGAGTGTCACTGTGAGAAATTACCGAGTCTTTCTACAATGCAAATCGCGTTCACGGGAGGTGTTAAGCATTTGAATTACTCTGCTTTTCCTGCTTCCCACAGTACTGGCAGGTTTCCTCAGCCTCACCTACTTCAGGGCAGGAGGACGCAGCCCCAGAACAACTGGAGCACAGGAGCCAAACAGCAGCTCTGTGGGCTTTGTTCAATTTGTGTAAAAGACCAATACAATTTAAAACCTCAGGGCATGTCTGTCAAATAGATCCTACTGGGCTGCCACATCCTTCTAATTGATGTAGGGATGCCACTGGCTGGCCAAGAAAAAAAGTCTGTGTTAGCTCCAACACTGAAAAACATGTGTTGTAGACGTGAATTTAATGTTAGCAGGTGCTCTACTGAATTTGGGCTGGTTTCCTTCACCGTGGGAAAAACAAAACCAAGCAAAAAAAAAAAAAAAATCCCCAAAATGTGAACTGACACTTTTTTTAGGTAAATGGACACTCAGGGCAAGCAGGGATATTAGGAGCAGCAGATATTAGAACCAAGGAAAACCCCTCGTGGCCCTCACAGTCTTAGACTTTGGGTTATGCTTGAGCCTGGCTTGCAGGAGAGCCTGGAAGCTCTGCCCTTGATTAACTCCTTCCAAAAAGTCACTTCAAAGCAGGGACAGGGAGCAGCAGGAGGGAGGCAGAGCGAGCTGATCTCAGAATTGTTTAAAACTTGGCAGCTGGGCCAGCCTTTGATAATGAAACTCCCACCACTTCACTCTCAAATCGTGACTGAGAGAAACAATGCTTATCTACAAACCTGCCCTGCAGTCCTGATAAGGGCTTTGTGCAGCACACTTTGGGACACTAGCAGGAGGTTAAACCGAAAAAACAACCTTAAACTACCATTTTCTGGTTTTCTCATATGGACAAAAAAAAAAAAAAAAAAGACACAAACTGGTTCAGGTTTGCTCCAGGCTCGCACCAGTTGCTCAGTGTGGGGACTGTGTTGAAATGCAGGGAAATGCACCCCTGTCCCAGCTGAGCTCTCTGAGGGGGCATCTCGTTGCTTTTATAGCAGCTGGAATGCCTGGAAGGCTTCCTCAAGGATCAGCAAGGAATTTGTGCCAGGTACTGCTGTGATCGAGGTGGATCCTGCACCCTGCACCAATGGAGAGGAGCAGGGTAACAGGGAGTTAATGTTGGTTAGTGTGATAATCCTCCAGAAGTGATGTCTGTTTTCTGCAGGCCCTGCAAAAAGGAGCATTTGCACGGGGGTTAGGAGGAAAAGTCTAAATTAGTTTTGCAGATGCTTAGAGGGAATTTCCCCTCAAATCAACCAATATTCATTTATTAAGCAGGAACTCATACACTAAAAACACCCCTGGTCAGGTCAAGATCCACCCAAGTAGAAAAGAGCTCACAGCAATAATACAGCCACCAAAAAAAAAAAAAAAAAAAAAAAAAGAAGCTAGAAACATAATTTCAGCCATAATTTCAGCTATCATATGGATTATAAACTCTATTTGTCTTGGTAACTTGAGGCCTTGCACAGCCACACACACGACAGGCTGCCTTGAAAGAGAATGGTTTCAGTCTCAGCCTCCCCAGCAAGTGATGGCCCCTGGCAAATGCTTCTCAATCCAAACATCTCCTGTCACCAAAGCCTGAAAAATCCCTCCATGGTACATTGTGTGCCTCTGGCTGACTTCTGCAACCTGCCTGTGATTTCTGCTTCAGATCCTCACCTTTTCCTGGATTTGACAGGTATAATACAGGCATAATGACACCTTTTGCTGATTCTGCACTTGACAGGAGCAGGCAGGACTGCTCTGTGTGGGCTGGGGGTTTTTGTTATTTACAATGGCACATTGTGCCTTGGGAGAGGAAGGGTGACAATTCCCACAGCTTGCTGTAATTCATTGTTTGGGTTCTTTTAATCACAGATGAAGGGTGGGGGGGTTCTGCTATTTTCAGATGGCCCCAGAGAAGATGACCAGGGCCTGGCTGGAGGCAGCCCAATCCTTAATGCTGGCAAAGGTTTCATTCCCAAAACCTCCCTGTGGAAGGGGTTTCTGTGTGCTGCAAGGTGTCACCTTCAAGACAAGGAGATGTTAAACTGCTGCACGTGAAAGGTTATTTTGGACAGCATGGTGAGGCAGGAGAAAGGTGAGAAGCCTTTCAGAGCTGATTTTGTGGTGTTCCCCCTCTAAGCATCAGGTGTGGAAAAGTCGTTTGCTTCATGCTCAGCACAGGGATTTTCACATGAAATGGCTGCTCCACTATATATAGGTATGTCATGATGCTTGTAGGACATGTTGGCATTACACATCCCACTTGACATGCCCTATCAACGTGGGCTGAGTAATTTCAGGTTGTGTTTAAATAAAAGTGACTATATTTTTCCTGCAAGCACAAGGCAGTTAAAAATATCCTGTGGTTACTGCTTGGAAAATGCCTTCAAAGCAACTTACTCCTGTCACAAAGACAGGGTGATGTGACAGCCACATCCAAACACTCAGCTGCAGAGCCAGCTTGTCAATGGGAGCAGCCCTTGCCATAAGGAGAGGTGGGATGCCTTTCCCTGGCCACCACAGCCACCACACTGACCCCACGAGCTGCCCCTGCTTCTTCCTGGGCTGCTGGCAAGACATGCTCAGTGTTCCAGAGACTGCACACAGGACAGATTCTGCCTGTGGACTTTATATATTTGTATATTTATATATTTATGTATTTGCATATTTGTATATTTGTATATTTATATATTTATACATAAGTCTTCCTCTCGCTGACAATGAATGTACAGCCCATACATTGTATTTCCTATCCTGGAACTGCTTCACAACACACAGAGCTATGACAACCCAGGAAAAGTGGAACACCTTCCTGTAATGCTCACAGTCACAGTCACAGAGTGGGGTTTTGTCACCCCTAAGTGTGTTATAGGCACAGTCAGCTGCAGGATCCAGACCCAGACCTGCTCCGTGGGCTGTGTGGATTCTCCTGAGCTCAGAGCAGGAAAGAGGGGCCAGCAGTAAGTCTGAACCCTGCTTTTCCCTGGAGGCTGAATGCTTTTGTGTCCACAGATGCGACTGCGCTCCCACCTGCACATCAACGAGAGCCTGGCACCTCTTGGACGTGTACTGGAGCTCTCCTCAGACACTTCTGCTCAGGCTGAGGCTGTGAGTCCAGCTCCACAAAAAAAGAAACCTCAAAGTGCCAAAAGCAAGTGCTGGGGGGCTGCAGGCTGCTTTTGGGGAGGCGCTGGGTGAAGCCCCGAGGCTGAGGAGTGAGGGATGATGCAGTGCTGAGGGGTCACTGAGCTGTGGCTGCAGCCCCTGGTGGGCTGGTGTCCCTTGCAGAGATCAAGGAGAGGGATAAAGGCCCCATCCATGTGGAGGGATGTGAGGGTAGAGGACGGAGAGAAGGATTCCTGTGCCCTGAGGATCGGAGACGACCCACGGTCGGGTGTGCCGGGGCAGATCTGCACCCTGCTTTGCCTCACAGAGGGAAAACAGAACAAACAGCAAAGCAGCAGCTACATGGAAACCATATCCGAGCTTTCCCATCCATCAGGGAGCTCAGGTGAGGTGGGAGAAGTCTCCCTGAACTGATCCCATCAGGAAACACAGACAGCTCCTTTTGTCCCTCTGTAGTGGGGCAGGGAGCACAGAGCTCAGGGCACGTCCTGCCAGTGCTGAGCTGGAGATCACATCAGCATCCTGCCGGGCTCTGAATCCCTGTCCCAGCTCCCTGCAGGCAGGCATTCCACAGGGCAGCTCACCCTGACAGGGACAGGTTTGTGCGGCACAGAGATATTCACACCTGTGGCTGCGTACACGCAGGCGTGTGAAGGGAAAAATGAAAATGTGCCGGGTCAGCTTCTCCCACCGAGGCGTGTTAGTTCACACCTGGAAGTCTCCTGGCTGCTCAGGGTGATAACTGAACAGCCCACCCCAAACTAAGGACGTCTAGCAGCTCTTAAAAAAATCACAGGAGTGGTCAAAGCCCCTCATGCCTCTTTATTTCCACACGCACATTGGCAATTTCCACCGGACCGATTGCTCTTGACTGATTGATTTCACTGCTCTGAGACAGCACACATATGGAATTATTCAGGAGGTTGCTGCGTGTAATACTATGCTGGAATAATTGTTCCATTTAGCTTTATTCGCTATGCTTGCAAAATCTTAGAGGAACTTAAAATACTCTTAACATTTGTATGGGCACGTTGGCATGCTTGGTTTGTGCATCTGAATGACAGAGTAAAAATGAATGTAATGCTATACCAGAGACAGATTCTATACACAGAAGTCAGGAGACTCCAGATTTAATACTCTTGCAGCATTGTTCATATTCTAAAGGTATAGGCCTCCTTAGGATCCCCATTTGATATCCTCATTTGGATTCAGCACCACTTTGCTTGCAGAGTTAAGGACTTGCTGTAAATAACAGCACCAAGGGCTACATCCTGTCCAGATTGTCTGTCAAAGAGTTAAGGGAAAAAACCAGTGATGGTTTAATAGACAATGATGCAAAACTCAGCTTATTTATAGAAGAACAGGAAGAGGAAAATACACACAGACCATCTCTCCTGTGGCGAGTTAGGATTAGGTTCTGCACAAGTAAAGCTGAACCAAGGGGAAGGAAAAGGGTGTTTGCCCTTGCTATAGATTTTGTGTGGTGAATGAAGATGATGTCAGGCTATTTCTTTGGCATGTGTGTCGAGGGAAGACAGATCTCTCACACCTTGCTTGGAATTGTTTGAGCTCCCCAATCCATTTGCTCTTTCTGGGTGGCTCTTTGGGGCACAGGGAAATGGATCTGACCCCCAGCCTTCACTGTGGAGGGAGAAAAACTGTAACTGGTTGGACACCTCAAACAACAGTGTCCTGAATTTGTCAGAAAGGCCAGCAGATGAGAGGAGAGCAGAGGCTGTCCATGACAAACTCACTGGCATTTTCAGCGCTCATTGTCACTGCTGCATTTGGCTGGGAAAGGCCTGCCCACCATCCCACCTCTAAAAACAGCCCAAGCCTAAAGGCTGGGGTATTTTTAGTTGTACAATGAAGAAGGAATGTCTGTGAATTGTTACAGCTCCTTCAGCAGCCGTGCCAAGGGAGGGTGTGCCAAAATGTCCAAGTTTTAACTGTCCATCCCCACCGGTGCTCTGGATTCTTTTGCTCATCCAGAACTCGGCCAGTCGTTCTGAAAGGTGACACGTGTCTGTGCTAGAAAGGAATTCATAAAGAGCCAAGGAAGGTCCCTTTTGCCACCAGTACATCGGCCCCTCATGCCAGTTCAGCTGCATCTGTGCTGGGAACCAGAGGAAAACCATGATTTGGTAGAAAGTGCATCCCTCATCAAAACCTCGTTACCAGAACAGAAGCCAAGCACTCCACAGCCTCCTCACAGCTGGTGGGCTCTCCCACTGCCATCTGATGAAGTACAGGAAGAAGAATTATCCCTTTTTTTCCCTGCCTCTATATCGAAAGGATTTGATTAACATTTAAATAGCAAGTTTAGCAATTGCCCTGTGTTGTGTATCATGCACAGCTGCAACCACCTCCTATGCAAGTCTGTGCACCGTTCAACCTTTTGCCTTTCTTTTTATGGATCTCTTGGTAGCTTCCTTACCTCATTAGGCTTTTTGAATCCTGAAATAAAAACTTGATGCCTGACTTCTCTGTCCCTCCTTTGTTTTTAAAGCCCCTTTTGAGGACATTAAATCAAGATCAGAGCCAATAACATTCTGGTTTAGGAGCACACAGTGACTATTTAAGGTGTTTGGGACCTCCATATGATCGTTCATCACAACATTATCCCAGTTCAAATGTTTAATTATGGCATATTTTCAAATCCCTTTCCAGAAGCTCTATAAATACCTCAGCAACATCTAAAGACCAATTTAGCTGCCAACACCTAAAACTATCTTTTTTTTCCACGCAGCCTAGCCTGTGCTTTCTCTGCTGCTAAAGGAGATTCTGTTTACATCTGTGTTCTGGGAGCCCATAAATGTTGTGTCCTTGCTCTGGCTGCTGTTTGCTGCCTGCCAGGGGCTGAATATTTTGTTTTGCAGATGTGGCTGTGTGGTTTTCCTCTTCCAAGGGGGAAAACAAAGGTCCTCCAAGGCAGATGAAGGTGTCAATTGAAGGCTTCCCACATCCAAGCTATGATCTCCACATATGCTTGGACTTATTTGTTTTCACTGTTCAGAGCGTGGGAAAACAACTTAAAAATAGACATTTAACACATTGGCTAAGTGATATTCAGAAGATTCTGTGCTAGACGGGGGCAGAGCCACGTATATCTATTGGAAATAGTAAACTCATTGAAAAATGTGGCCTTAGTCTTTCTGGAATCATCAGTGGCTTGAGAACTGTCTGTGCTGGTACATTTATTTGGGGAAAATACATTTATGTCAGAAAAAGATTCCTAAAATTGCCTGAAAGTTGGGAGATGGGAGGCAATTCTGCTCAAGCAAAAAAAATAACCAAATTTACCCACATCCCAAAGAGTCCTCGCAACCCTGAAATGGGGGACATTTCTTATTCCAGATTTTAATGCCCTAGTTTTCCTTTTCGTTTGTTTTTCCTTTTGCAAGGCCAGAAACCAGCATTTTGCTCAAGCTGAAGGCCTTATTTTGTGAAGAAAATAATGCCTTTTTGAGGGGGCTGATTTTTTTTTCCCCTCATGGAAGAAATTAATTTGAAATCTTTGATAACTTAGGTCACTTCAGAGGGGATTTGGAGCCGATTTGCTTTGTTTGGCCGATGTAATGAAAGATCCCTTTTATTTTCTCAGCCCTAAGCAGCATCCAGTCAGCTCTTCGGAAATGCTCCTTATCTAATCTTGTTATTGCTGATAAAATCCCAGAATGGTTTAGGTTGGAAGGGACCTTAAGTCCCATCCTGTCCCACCCCCTGCCATGGGCAGGGACACCTTCCACTGTCCCAGGCTGCTCCAAGCCCTGTCCAGCCTGGCCTTGGGCACTGCCAGGGATCCAGGGACAGCCACAGCTTCTCTGGGCACCCTGTGCCAGGGCCTTACCACCCTCCCAGCCAGGAATTCCTTCCCAATATCCCATCTAACCCTGCCCTCTGGCAGTGGGAAGCCATTCCCTGTGTCTTGTCCCAATAATTTAAGCTCTTTATGTTGCCTTTTCCCCAACCTGGAAGTGAAACTCGAGATAATTTTAGTAAGGAGGTCACATAAAAGGGGATCTTTAATGAAGGCCTTCAGGGGCAGTTATGGAAAGATGTCCACAAAAGCCCACCCCCACAGGGGTGAGTCCATTTTTTATAGGTTTTAGGAAATCAGCATAATTGATAAAAAGCACCAATTAGGAGGACAAGTGGTGATGCAATTCAAGCCCCTTCTCTGGAGCCCCACTTCAGCACAGGCTGTACTTTGTCCATGAAATGGATCTCAAAGGGTTCTTCTCAGCCCTGGCTCCCAGGAAGAACCAAGATAGCACAAGGGCCATGTAACCCCCAGGTCCTGGAGCTCTGGAATTTGTCTTTCTGCCCAGGGAAAAGCCATGGAAAAGCACTGGGGAAACTAGTCACTAATACAATAGGCTACAGAGCTACAAATATATGTGCAAGGAGTACAGGGAACATATCAAAGGGAAAAAGGCAAAACTTAAATAGCATAATTGAAAATGTTTTTTTCAACCCTATGGCCAAATCGAGTAGTGGGAGGCCCACCTGGAAATGCATGGCCTGGGAAGAGCCCTGCAGTACCAAAGGGTGATAAAGGGCACAGCTCAACTCAGCTGCAATCACATTTTGGCAAGAGTTCCAAAGTGCTGCAAAACCTATAGGCACGTGCCCAGCCCCTACTGGGGAAAAAAAAAAAAAAAGGAAAAAAAAGAAAATTAAAAAACATCCCTCCTACTTCTAGGAAAATGTCAAGCTGCTCTGCTTAAAACTGCAGCTGCTTAAGACTAAGGGGATGATACCAAAGCCTTACACCCACCTTACACCAAAACACTTCAAGGTAAGTGTCAAGGCTGAGTGTGTGGGCAGGTCCCACAGACATCACATTGCTTCATTTTGTGATTTTCAAGACTCTTTTGCACACCTTTCTGAGGGTCCAAAGCCAGGTTTCCTCCTGGCTGGGTGGCTTGGCAGGTGTGACACCTCCTCTTGGGCCTGCTCCTGGTCTGTTCCTTCTTTCTAGGAACTTGCTGTGATTTTTCTGGTCTGTGTTTCCACCTGGCAGGTGGAACACCTCAGCCCACAGATTTTAGAAAACGAAGGAGATGTTTGTGTTGAACTGCAGAATAAAGAGAAAAAATAACCCTTGCTAGAGAGCCAAAACATGAATGTGTTGGAGTCAAGGATGACACCATCTCCTGGCCCTATTTCCACTGGCTCTGCTCCAAGACCACCCACTTTCAGTTGGTCTACATGATTGGCCAGCACCCAGCTGAATTGCTTTAAACCTCTAGCCCCCTTTTTTCCTCCCCAAACCTCCACCTGACAAATAGTTTTAAAATTCCCATCAATAACCCTGCAGTTAACCATAACAGTGAAGGCAGGTTCCCTTTTCCCCACGCATCTGAGAACCTGGAAAGAGCCCAGGTAATAATTCAAGCATTGTCCATTCTGGTGGTCCAGGGCAACCTGGAAATTAGGTTCCCAGTTTTGCTGCTTCCCCAAAATTCCACCTAACAAGCAGCAATTTTCCAAAAGTCTCCACCTTGATATGTGTGTTGCAAAAACTGTTTGGGGGATAAAATCCTAAAAGAGACTGCAGCAAAGGCAAAGGGATACATTAGCATCTCATTAGCATATTGCGGTGACTTTGGTATGTACAGCTGCCTGATTGCAATTAAAAGTCATTTCTATTTCTGCTTAAGCACATTCAATGCATGATCAGATAGATACAATCAAGATTCCAAACCCTGTGGTGACTTTGAAACAACTCTGAGTTATTTGGCTACTCCAGCCCTCACAAAACTTGAGACCAGTAAGGACACCTGACCTCTGGAACTGCAAACACACACCTAAAATACCACCAGAACTCTCATTGCTGGTTTGGGATTATTTAATAGAACTCTGCATTCAGAACACGTGTGACTTTGTAGGATTAAACCTCCTGAAGCTGCCGACTGACGAGGGCATTTCTCATCCTCCTTCTGTTGGCTATTTGATGAAGGCCCTCCTTCAGCTTTGCAATATTTTAACCAAAAATGACCACTTTCTTGGAGTGTTCCTTCTGGGCCAAACACAAAAAGGGTCTTTTGAAAGTAACGATGAGCAATATTAACTCTTTTGGCGTTAAGAGGTCTTTTAGTCTTAAAAAAAAGGAACAAAACCAAACGGTTTCTGAGGTGCCTTTTGGAAAAACAGTGCCCTTCTACACACTTGCCTAGAATTGGGACAGAAAAAATGTCCTGGTGCTTGTATTTTACCTGAAGTGACGTTTCTGCAGAGAGAAGAACAGTGTGAATTAGACATGATAGATGATTAGATAGATAGATAGATAGACAGATGGCATATGGGCCTTCAAGTGCAGGAAATTAATGCCAACTCAGAACCCTTTTCCTCTCCAATTTCCTCCGTTAATGCACACGAACTGGTTAGAGTGCACAATTAGGAGGAGGCTGCCTGTTTTCAATTAGGTCAGAGGAGAGGACCTGCCTCTTTCCTAAATGAATTGCAGATAAAGCTTCCCAGGAGTGGGCCTCCTTCTCCGTGGGCTGGCATAAATCAGGGAATGCAGCTGCAGCCTGCAGCATTGCCCCAGGGAAAGCAGGGTCCAGCCTGCCCTGGAAAGGCATCATGGCTTGGCGAGGAGGGTTCTGTCCTCCTTTTCCCCACCATTTTCCACCATTCCACGTTTGTAATGATGAACACATCTGGGTTTCATTCCCTGCCTTCAGTCTGATAGGGGCTGGGGGAGGTGGTCTCTCTCTCTGAAAGTCCTTGTCAAGAAGATGGAGGTGCTGGAGCGATGTGAAGGGGAAGAGTGAGTTATTTTTGTTGACAGGATTTCAACAAGTAACAGTTCTGGCTAATTACACCGTAATTGATTTGGCATGTTAATACAGACTTCCAGGGAATCTCGTTACTTTCTTGTCCATTACAAAGGGATTTCGAACTCGGGGCTGCTTTGCTTTAAAAACAGAAACACAGCAAATAAAATAGAACAATTGAAGTAATTTGCTGAAGGCCCTCAGGCACAGGGAATAACAGTTACTGCTGGAAAACCGGATACTTCCATAGGAGGAGCACTCAGGAGCTTTAGGAAAGCAGATGACCAGGGGAACTGGGCACTCAGCATTAGCTTAGCCCTAGCAGTCACCAGAGAGATTTTTCTGTCCTTTTAATGTTCCAAAACCTTTGGTTCACAACTTTTTTTTTCCCTTTATGATGTTTAATAGGAGAGAAAATACCTCTGCATTCATGTGGGAAACAAACCCCACCATTTCAAATCTACATTAAGGGGAATTAAAGTGCAGCCCCACCCCTTCTATTCCCCCACAGGCTTCAGAACTGGGGCCAACTGGTGCTTCAAACTAATGCTGGGAAAAAGATTTCCTTCTATCCAAAATGCTCTAAAATTGTCCAGCCCTTGTTCTGCAGCATCTGGCATTGGTCACTTCTTGGAGTCAGGCTACCAAGGACGAATTGGAATCTAAAGGAATGGGATCAAAAGCTCTGCCTGTATGAGGATATATCAACATTTTTTCCTCTAAACCATGATCTTTCCAGTGCAGTAAAAGTCCCATCTGGGGGCCTCTAGGTGTTCAGCCTGAACTGCAGGGACAGGAGCACTGTGAATGCATTGTGATTCATCCAGTCACAAAACAGCCAAGTCACCTCAAATACCTAAGGCCAGGATTATGCTCTCCTCTGATAATTAATGCATTCTGTGAGATTTTAAAATAGGACATCCAAAAGCCGATTTGCAGCATCCCTCACAGAGAACTATGATTTCACTGTGGCACCATTACAAGTGATACAATGTGCTGGTTTTCCTTTTTCCTGAACTGGCTCTGCTGGCACCAATCTCCCAAACACTCCCATTCCATTTGTGGGAAATCTGTGCCCTGGAGTGCAGAAGAAGCTGCAGCTCAGAGCCCTTTGGAGACCATTTACTACTGCAGGGCCACCACTTATGGAGCTGAGCTGACCCAGCACTGTGATAAAAGGATGGGTCACACTCCATGGGCTGCTCCACCTTCCAGTACTGAGCAGCCAGTAAATCTCACACAAACAGAGAAATGATGGGTGTAAGGGACAGAATAGATGACTGATGTTGACTTCATGGTTACACAGGGCTCGTGTGCTCTCTGAAAAAGCATTCAAAGTCTGTTTGAAGGGCCTCAAAGGCACACAGGCCTTGAGGGGCTGGACTCCTGATCCGTGATTTTTCCCTGGAAGAAACAATGACTGGACACGTCCCTCCAGAGCCCTTGGCACTGTTGTTGCAGTGGGGTGTGTGGTGCAGTTTGATGCATTCATCCACTGATAGCGATGGAAAATCCTCCATCCAAGGAAATGGGCCCGCAGCCAGGCCTTGTCTGGAGCTGTTACTGTGATGGTGGATTCTGTAACAACTGCATCATAAAACACTTTACAAAAAGAGTCATGAACTCTGGGAAAGAGTAAGGCTTATATATTCTGTTTAAACAGAGGAAGTTGCTCAGTGACTTGGCAGCCAAGCACGACCCCCAGTTACGGGTAACTGAAGCCAACATCAGAGAAACTATAAAAGCAGATAGTTAACATCAAGGCTCACATCTTTCCAGTCTGTTACTGATTCTTATGGATATCTCTGAGCTGCATCTAGAGCTGGGTAGAAGGGGAATGAAAGGGCTGTGTGGTGAGGGTGACGGGCCCCTGCATGCAGACAGCCTGGGCACAGGTTTGTGCAGGCTGCCAGGTCACTGCTTGAAATTGCTTTTTCAGGGAAATCGATACCCAAATTCCTCTTGACGTCAGTGGGGCCAGAGTTTCCCGTTTTTGTCTAACAAAATGTCAGGGGGTGAAGTGAAGCAGCTATCTGACAGACAGAAAGAATGCAAATATAAATAGAATGGGGAAAAATTAATAGATGACAAGTATTCCTTCCTTGTTGCATGGAAGATCTGGAAATTTTAAAAATCCCCACATTTCTTTGCATTCTGTAAAGAATAAATTAATCCCCAGGTTTCTGGTTTTGGATGATAAATAAATGTCTGAATGAAAGGAAAGAGAGGAAATGAGAGGCAGGAACACATAACTTTTCACTCAGAAGGGTCTGAATCTTGGCTAGGACAAGGCAACAGCGTAAAATCATTTTCTTGTATTCTCGAGCCAAGGTTTGATGGAATGGAGGCTTTAGTGACAGCACTGCCTTAAATAAATGCTTCTCCTGGCCTCTAGTTCCCACTGCTGAGCAGCAGCACACCGGGTCTGTGGAGCCACGCTGAGAACAGGCTCAAACAAGAGGTCAAGCTTAGAATAAAAGCTCTGCAGCAGTGTTGGGAAGATGGTGATGCCATCAGATTTGGCACAGGCGTGGGCCCGGTGACACCAGGATGCTTGACCTGTCTTTGCAGGTTCCCTGGCTTTGCCAGGAGAGGCAAACCTTGTCCCCATCCTCCTGACCATGGAGACAGGCTGTGGGATGATGAGGGCAGCAGGTTTGGGGCACGAGCTGAAATCGAGCTCAGAACTGCCTGGCATGCAGTTCTTTATCCTCCTTTCCCCCCATCCATAAATCCTTCTTTTTCCTGTGCTGTGCTTTCTTCCTCCCCCATTTCTCCACCCACCCCTAGTTACTTTTTCTTCACGTGGCCCAGCTGTGGCACCTCTGCAGCAGGTCTGGTGTTTGTGACACCGGTCCCTGGGTAATATTGTCCTCACCTGGTGTTCCTGGGTGTGCTAACCTGTGCATCCCTGCCCTGGCAGGGGCCTGCTCCCCCAGGGATTCTCTCCAGCTATCTGTCACTCCTGGCCACCGCTCACTTAACAGCTCCTTAACCACCTGCAGGATCCAGCCCTTATCTGTAACTTCCCTCACCTTATCTGTCCTTATCTCTCAGGGCCAGCAGTTTCCCACGTCCTGTTCTGTCACCTTAACTCCAGGCCAGGGCTCAGCCTTGCCAGCTGCCCACAGCTCCAAAAATAGAGGAAGGAAGAGGAAGATGGTGAGATAACACCTCTCAGTCAGTCACTACCAGCCTGGGAGACTGCCCCAGCTGTCCCCACAAACACTGGGCAGAACAACCACCTGCAGAGTGGTTCTGCAGGAAAGGTTTGGGTGGTTTAGTGCCTGCAGGGTGAACTTGGATCAGTAATGACCAACTGCTGAGAAGGAAGCACCCAGTGGTGAGAGCTACAGGCAGGAACACCATGAGTTAAGACCAACAAAAATAATTATTTCACACTGTTGGGTCAGGTTGTGATGATGTTGGCTGATCTGCTCTGTCTAGATTTAGGGACTGTTCTCCAAGAAGGATGTGAGGTGGAGATTATTTCAAAGAGAACTGGGTCTAAAAAACAGGACCTGCGGGGAAACATTGAAGGCAGTGGAAGTGTTCAGGCTAAAGAAGGGAAAAATGAAGGAAAAGATGCCAGTAATTTCAAAATGCATAAAAGGAGGCTGCACAGAGGAAAGAATAAACTGCTCTTTCGTGTGCTCAGGGGACAGAGGAAGCATTAATGGCCTCAAGGGAAGATCTAGGTTAATTGTGATGAAAGTTTCCTAATGAGCTTTGGACAAAGATCTGGACCAGCTTGCTTTGGAAAGCCCTGGAAGTTCCAGCAGGGAAAGTTTTTGAGGACAAGCTGGAGTAACATGTGTCAGGGGGGTTAAGCCCAGCTGATCTTGCATTCAGCTGTGACATTGGAATGTTGAGGACCCTTCCAGCCCTGTCCTCGGTGAGCCCATGGGATTTCCCACAGCACCAGGAGAACTTGCTCTGTATTTTCTTATTCCTCCTGATCTGAGCCACCAGCAACAATCAGAAGAGGAGAAACCAATGGTGGAACTGGGGATCTGTGACAGAAACCTGCTTGTTTGCAAAAGACAGGCAAAGCTCTGTGTCACTGAGCCCAGCAGAAATCCTACAGGAGAAGCCAATTTCTTTGCTCACAGTTTTCAGGCTCCCTCCAGCCAGCTCTCAGATCAAAAACATCCCCACAGGAGATTCTGATGTACCTCCAGTGCTAAGTCAAGCTGTATCTGGTGGGGTTTTTACTGCCTTCCCTTTGAATTCTTTCCATCTTCTGCTCTCCTCCTGTCAGAGACACCAAGCCTTCCTTTCTTCCCTTTGCATCCCATCATCCATCCTTTTGTATCCAGGTTTTCATTTTGGGAGGGGATTCCTGGAGACACATAGGTATTTCTTTCAATAACTGGAAGCAAAAAGCTTCTTGAACATGCACATTCAGAAAGATTTAATTCAAATCAAACCAGTACTATGAATGACTAAAAACTCCCCACAACCTGTAAAACATGCAACATATGCAGGCAACAAAAATGACTTAGCATTAGTCATGGTTATGAATGATGCTTTAGGTGGAAAATGGTGAAGAGGAGCTTAAAATAAGTGAGTGAAATGAAAAATAGGTGAATGAAAAATAAGATATTTATTCTTATACTGTCAGGTGCTTGAGTTTGCACAGAGTCCTGAAATTATGCCAACGAACTCTGCTTAGACTGGGGGAAAAAACCCACAAAAATCAGCTACAAAGCAGTTAATGTTCATGGCAGATGCTCTGTTTGTTTAACAAGTACTTTCAGGCTTTTTTTTTTTTTTTTTTGCCCGGAGAGCAGTGTCTCTTTTTTCATGTTAATGGGGATGGCTCTTTTTAAAAACACCAAGTTAAGAGGCAAAGAATAAAACATATTTATTCTAAATGGAAAGGCAATTACCTCAGTGATGTTCCCCTGGGCATAAAAATCTACATGCACTGCTCAGTGGAGCTCCAGCAACCACTTTTCAGAGTCTTCTGCATGTAGAATTGAGTTGGTTTTAATTGCTTGTTGAATAACCTGGGTTTTAGCCCTCAGCCCTTCCAGCTGTAAATTGGTTACAAGCTGAAGTGGGAAATGCTGAGAAGCTGTGGGTTTCAAAACAAGCCTATAAAGTGCTTTCCCCCACCTGTGGGGAACTTCCAATCCGAATTGCTGTTCTCCTGTCAGGAAAAAAAAAGAAATTGCTGGGGATGCACCGTTCAGACATCCATTCAGGTTTTTCCAGGCAGAGGGAGAAGAGCTTTTGGGTAGTTTTGACTCAATTTCCACCTATCAGAGACAATAGATTGCCTCAATGGTGCCTGCAGCTAATAGGAAGGAGCAGATTCACACCCACAATAACAACTCGTGTTTGAGAACTTCTGGCACATGGAAAGATGAGAGAAAGCGGGGTTTTTAAATGGGTGGATTTTGTTGAGTTAACTGAGGATCATGGTTTGGATGCTAAGAATTCCGCTCTGATCCCTGCTGTGACTTCTGGGGAAAATAACATTTTCAGCAGCACCAATAATGCAATCCTGGAAGCTGGTGTGGAGGAGAAACGGTATCACCACAAAATGTCAGGAAGCTGAAAGCCAGCTACTTGAGGCTGAGCTGAACTTTACTGGCTTGTACAGCTCAGTGGCTCAAACTCCAGCAGATTCCAGGGCAAACCACCATGGATTCACTCAGCAGGTCCTGGCCAGAGCCCTCCTAGGGGGGAAATCGCCTTTGCTGCAGCCTGCCCTGCTCTGGAGCTGTGTGTCTGGCTTCATCCCAGAGTTGCTGGGATTCTGCTGGACATCACCCACTCCAAACAGCCAAGAAAGCTGAGATTCCACCACATTTGCTGCTCACAGGCAGCGAGGTTTTTAACTTGGCTCAGAGTGAGCCCAGGTCTCTGCTGGAGGAGCACAGACCCTACCCAGAGAGCCTGCACAGCTGAAGGTGGAACAGCCACCAGCAGGTGTGGAGCTCCAGGATCCAGAGGGGCAGCTGCTGTGTGTGCTGACACCTGCCATGGGCACTCAGGGAGGGACAGTTCAGTCAGCACATGTGTCACATCATGCTTTTATTTTCCTTTTCCCTGGCAAATTTTAACTGGCTTCTTTTTTTTTTTTCTTTTTTCATTTTTTTTCCCCTGGTGTGATTCAAATACCAGGCTGGGGAGGTCATTCAGAGGGAGGATTTTTTCTGTGCTTGGCTGGCTGGAACCCAGTGTCAAGCTTGAGGCAGGACAGTGCCTTAGGACCCAGCCAAAGCACAGAACACGGTGTGCAGATGTCCTGCACAGAGGTCTCTGTCCCCGTTCTGCAGTGAGTCACCCACTGAAGGAAGGACACGGGGGATGTTTGTCTGTGCAGACACAACAGCACTGCAGCACCCTCAGGTCAGGAGCTCTGCTGTTATTGCTGTGGTTTGACAGTGAAACAGAGCTTTCTGATTCTAATATCAGAAGGTTTAATATGATTTATTAACATGACTTTATTGTTTAGAAGGTTTGGGTTATTATGTGCCCCGGTACAGAGCTTAGATGTTTACTTCTTCATGCTTAGTATAAAAATATTAGAATGCTTACAATTCAGTGATAACAGTTCTCCACACCATTGCCTGAGAGAGAGAAAAACCACATATTGGGAGAGAGGGCAGAAAAACACCACCTGTGTCCTTGAAAACACAGCTCAGAGATATGTTTATAGAATTCTGTGCTGAGAAAGTGAGCTTTCCCCTGGGAAGAAAAACCTCAGCAGGCTTGCACCCAGGAAATCCATAAAATGTCAAGACAACACTGGGGCTGATTACAACCTCAGGACACTGCTGGGAAGTCTCCCCCTGGAGCAACCTTGCAGACAGCACCAAAGGCTGCTGGAAGGAAGGATGGACTGCACATCAGTGTGGGGAGCAGGGCTGGGACCCAGGCTGACATCCTGGGCTCAGTGGGTCATTCTCACAGGAGATGCAGGGTGTGCAAAGGGGGATTTACTGGGCAGAGGGGTCTGGGTGTCCCACCCCAGCTCTGGTACCACACGTGTGCTCTCCCCTGTGTGATGTGGTGGTGAACATGGAACTCCCAGTTGCCTGCTGCTCTGCATCCACATCCCTGCTCTGCATCCAGCCCTGCATGCCTGCAGAGATGTCCCTGTGGAAGTGCTTTCAAGACTGTGACAGTTGTGACAGCCCATCTCAGCCACAGGGCTGCTTTTAATGCAGAAAGGGGCACCGAAAAATTCCTCTCTCCTTTCTAGTTATGTCTTCCTTACAGGAAGTTTTTGATGTGGCTTTGGTCCAGCTGGCTCTCTGAGGAAAGGAGAGTCTTTCCACACATAAACCTGCTGTGAACTTTACGATTTAAAAAAAAAAAAAAAAAAAACCAAACAAACCAAAACACTGACAAAGTTAAACATGTCAATTGTCAGTTGGTTTAATGAGAGCAGGGAAGGGAAAGAGGTTGTTTCAGGCATGTGAGACTTCTTGTTGTTAAAAACAGAATGGAAACTCAAAACCAAACAGTGCTGCATATGTGCCCAAATGATCTCTGCAGGCAAAGGGACTGCAAATAAGGAGGGTTATTTTAAGGACTCAATAAGTAGTGAAGTCCCCCTTTAGGCTGGGCTGATCACAAGCAAATGAATAGTGAGTCCAATTTCAGGGCACACAGCCTGGGGAAGTCACAGCCCTGCCTGGCTGGCCTTTAAAGTACTTGAGGCCTCTCTGTGAGACTTAATTTGAGGACAAAGGGAATAAAATAGGAAGCACATCACTTTGTGGATGTGTGTCCTTCTGTGACAGAAATCGTTCTCCCACAGGGAGGAAAAAGGACTCATCTTCCCTGGCACAGCAAGGCCTCTCTGCCAACACTCTCACAAAGGCTCTGAAGTAGATAAAAACTTCCAAAATCTGTCCAGATCATCCCTGCCTTGTAATGTTTTGTGAGGAATGAGGACTAGAGAGAGCTCTTTGGGAGGAGCCACATAAAGGAGCAAGTAGTGCCACTGCCTCCAGGAAAAATGACTCTGAGGCTGCTTTTGGTGTTGGAAACACTCATTTTGGTCCTGTGCAATAGGCCCAGATGGACTGGCAACAAAAGGAATCTGGCTGTGACTGCAGTGCAGCTATCTGGGTTGGCAGTGGGGGATTTCGGGTGGCAGAATAAGGGATTTATTGGAATGTGGGCATCTGAAACAGGAAAGGGCAGGACTCCCCAAAGGGAAGCGATGCCTCAGGGAAACCAGGCACATCAAAGGGAACCAGAGACCTTGGAGAGCTTGGAGATCTTTCCTCCACCACCCCAGCAGAGCCAGTGCATTCCTGAGCTCCACACAATGCAGATCTGACCTTATTTTAGCCTCTCCTCTGAGGCAAACCAGCTAATTCCATCTGCAAGTCCAACTTGAGGCAGAGAATTTCATACTTGGATTACGCAGTAATTCAATTGAATTTCTGCTGAAGATTATTCCTAGAGTAAATAAAATTATCTAGACATGGAACAGGAATTCAGGATGAGCACAGTGTAGAAATTGGTTGTGTTGAGTGATATTCCTGGACGTTTCTTAGCTGTACACATACGACAAAGATGTTTGATCTAGTGCCTGAGGACTTAACATCAATGTCTTCCCAAAGTAAGGGCTAAGAATTTTCAAGCCATGGAAAACAGAAAAGTGGACAAAAATACACAATGAGCAGACTGACAGGAATTTGTGGTAAAGCCAAATTACTATGAGTTCTATTTTATTTTTGTTCTGCTGCTCTACAAGTCAGATAAATGAGTTGATAGGCACAGGAAAGCCATTTTTGCTGGTCTGTGTGCAGGTATAGGTATTGGTGTGCTCATACTAATGCACAAAACTTACCCAGAACCTGGTTCTTCTCTGAATCAGCAACCCACAAGGCTCAGGGCTAAGTGCAATTTCTGCTGAAGAAAAGGATAATTACAGTTCATTAGTAGATGAGGCACTCAGTTCTCTTTAGAGAACACACTTCAGAGCACTGCCTTTGCTTGCTCTTGAAGCAAGGCAAAATCAGGTTTTTTTTTTTAAAAAAAGAGTAATCAAAAAGTGCTGCATAACTCTAAATACCAGTAAGGAGAAGAAAAACACTTTACAGCCTAAAGAAATCCTCTTGTTCTTTATACTCTGTGGGTAAAGCCTTGGACTTAGAGAAGCCAAAGGCAAGACTCCCACTCATTTTAGTGGGGCCAGCATTTCAGCATGCTTTGTGAATTCTCAGCATGTATGACTTGATCCCTTCCAAGGAGATTTATAGCAAGCAGGAGAAGCTGCAACTCCATAAAATGCTGGTGTGTGCACATGAAGTGAATTAGTAGACACAGAAGATTTTGACACTTAAAAGTTGGGTTTGCAAATGGAGCCCTTTATCAGCTTGAGCAAACGCAGTGTAGTAATTCCAGATAATTCCTGGAGCATTTCTGAGCCTGTGGTTCCTGTGTTACACCCTTGGCCTGCCAAGAGCCTGGCCCTGCAGCCAGCACCAGTTCTGTCCCAGTAAGAGACCCTGTAATGCATTCCAGGATATTCCATTATATCCCAGGATATTCCATTCCCACCGTGTTGCCTCCACGGACAGCAAGGGTGGATGTCAAACCTGGGACTTTTCTGTAGGGAGCTCAATTGATTTTCCATACAGAAAAATACCCCCTATACATTGAAATGCATGAGAATCACAGACCTGGGTACAAGGCAGAGTTTTAAAATATCCTGCCATGAATTTTACATGAAGAGGACTGAAGAAGTCTAAAAAGTCAAACTGTGGCTTTTTAAACAAACAGCCCAGCTTTAAATTAATGTATCTGGGATTCCTCTGGTAATAAAAGATAGAGATCACATTGACTGTGCTACACAGATGGACTAAAATTAATCTTGAAAAAGATTTTTAAGCAACTTAAATTCCCTCCTTCCCCACCATGGGCTCAGAGCTGGCTGGGGCAGCAGTGGGGCCATGGGCAGGTTAAATATCCCAGCTGATAATAAAGGTATTAATCTGAAGTGCTGCCTGTGCATTTACCTCAATGCTAAACTGTCAGGCTGCAAAAGCGAAATGTTTTATTTAATTCCAAAGCAGACTTACATAACCTTAACCCTGCATGGTGGTGAAAGGAGAACATGGTGTGCATAAACCAGGCTGTCTGACATCCAAAGGCAGAACAGTCTCAGCCTCAGGGTTTGCCACAACTCTTGTGCTTGGGGCTGCAATTAAACTTTTCAGCTTCAAAGAAGAAATGTTTTTAAAAGCAAGAACAACCCTCCAAATGATCCTGACGCAAGCTAGCATATTTACTTCACATATTTCTGGAATATTTCTGGACTTTCCAAAGCAGGATTGAGAGTGCTGTGAGAAATTTGCCACCTCCAGCATTCAGGCCAGGGCAGAGTGGGGAGTGTCCCAGTGACAAGCAGAGGGACACGATGGAATTAGTCAGGGGAAAGATTGATTTTCTTCTGCCTGTAGCAAATGGATTTGCTAAGATCTCAGAGCCATTGGAACAGGATTCCTAACACTTTAACAATCCAGGTCATGCATTATGTACACCATACTCCCTTGCATGTTTTACAAAGGATTAAAATGAGTAGTAGATGTTAGGAGTTGCTGACATGAACAGGATGTGCTGCAGATGGCTGAAAGGCATCAGCAGGAGCTTGGCTCTGTTTGACCAGTGGGGTCTATCTGCCCTTTTTCCTAAGCACAGTGAGATACTTTGAGAGCTGAGGAAAGCTTTCAGCCTAATCAACACTCAGGCTGTGGCTAATTAATCATTAAATGAACGAAACTATGAGGGCAAGAGGAAAAGCTTTTAGTATTTGAAAGCAGTGTGGAGGGAAGGATGTTTCTGGGATGAGGACAGCTGTACATCCACTCATGGAGGTTGCCCACGAGCTCACCTTGCCTGCCCACAGGTGTGTGGGGAAGGCATGCACAGAACAGGGTGGGAAAATGTGCTCCTTCCCCAGAACCCACCTCTGCTTCCAGGGATCAGAGGGCTAGGGAGCACAGGACACAATTTAAATCACAAAGCACGGATTTGCTTTGAAGTTTGCCCTAACTACTTGCTTCCCCTATAAATCCTTCCAGATTTTTATTCCCAGGCTACATCAGTAATTTTCACTTGTTGAACTATTTCAGTTCAATCTGAGTTTAGAGCAACAACTTCTCTTTTGCACTCCACTCCCAGCTCTTGCCCTGCCCCGTGAGCAGAAGCAAACTGTGATATTGAGAACCCAGGGTGCTCTTTTGGATCGTTTTTATTCCTTGTTCACACGAAAATGAAGGACAAACCTGCTCTCTGAGGGAACCTGCCTTGGGTTGTGTGTTCACCTAGGTGTAAGCAGGACGTTTGACCAATTCATACACTGAGAAAAGCTGGTTGCAAAACCAGTTGAAACTATTTGGCCTCTTCAAAGTAATATTTCTCCCTGCTCCTGCCAGGCAGGGGTAGAATTACGTTCCCCTTTATATGGCAATTTTAAAAGGAGCTGGTTGAAAGCAAACAGTAAAATGAGCTTGGGGGCCTTCCTGACTGTGTCACAGAATGCTGTGTGCAGCCAGCATTTGTAAAAACCGATTTGTAAGAACCAACAAGTGGCCTCAAGAAGGAAACCCTGCACCTGACAAATAATTTCAGGTTTTCTCAGGCCCCCTCTGCCCTTCACTGCCTTGTCACATACTTATCTCACAAATTCTCTGAAGGAAGAAGCATTTTCTTACCCCATTTGCAGCATCCCCAGCACAAATAGGTTGCAGCTAAGGCTGTGTTGTCATCATGGAAATAATTGCAAGGATCAGATTTACAGTGGAGCCTCCATAGCTCTTCTTGAGGTTACACAGCAATGTTTCCCCTAGCTCTGCAGCCTGATGTGCAAACCACACTTATTCTGGGGAGTTTCTGACAGAAACTTGGCTTTTAGCAAGCACTTAAGCCCCTGAGTTGTTGCTAGTACACTGGACTGAAATGCCTTTTTGAGCAGGGTGCATGTTTTGCTGTAGGTGTTTTTTAAAGCCCCGTTCCCTGGGAGATGTGTTGCCTGTCTCACCCCTCTCCAGACCCAAATTTCGTGTGTTTATGAGCCAGGTTGTTTCCCCCAGGTGACACAGCTCCTCTGGAGCCTGCAGTGGGCTCCTGGCCACACCATCAGGCCCACGGGGAGGAAGTGTGACCCCATGCAGAATGAAGCAAACTTCCTACCCTGGGCCTTGAATTGCTGGAACCGCAAACAATTTGCATTATTCGTGGAAAACAGGCCTTTCCTCAAGGTCCCTTCTGCCAGCAGCAGTGGTGAAGCATCAGCTGCACTCCTTGCTGGGATTGTTCCTAATCTGCATCACAATGAGAAAACTGCTCCCTCTTCCTCATGAACAGAGAGGATTTAAACATCTCCCTTCTGGAGAAAACAGGTGATTCATCTCTCTTGCTGGGAGGAAAGACTGACATATGTTGAACATATTGTACCCTGGCTTGTGAAGTTATAAAGCTTCCTCTGTGGGCAGGGATCACTGGGAGGAAAATGCCTTCCTTTGCTCTCCCTTCCCTCCAGTGGAGAGCATTTGATCCTTCCCAGGCTGTAAACAAAGCTGCCTGTGTGCAGCTGGGAAGGGCTGCTCCAGGATGGGACATGTGCAGCTGAAACCAACCACAGAGAGAATGGCTGGGCCTTGACTAAATTTGATTAAAGTCATTCCCTCGCTCCGGCTGGGGACCCAGACAATCTAAAAATACTTTGGTCCTTTCTTCTGACTCTGGTTTTAGGCCTGTGCTCTGTGTTTCTTTCTGTTTGCTGACAGAAAATGTTATCTAAGGGGTTGCTGGGTTTTTTTAAAGGTATGTTCTAATCTATAACCATTTGTCTGTTGAAAAAATGCAGGTGCCTGCTTTCTGCTGGGATTTTTTTAGACTGTAGGCTAGCTGAAGTTAAAATTCTTACCCTGCCTTTTCCCAGCATGTGACACAAGCCTGATGCCACCAGCTCAGCTTCTGCAAAGAGGTCCCAGAAGTGTTAACACCCAAATTTTCTCTTTGAGCAGAGGCACTGGATTAACAAAAAGAACTCTCCTTTCCACCAGGCTGATGTCTGTGAATGTGCAATGCTGCCATCCCCCAGGGCTGCTCTGCTCTGATCTTTCTGGCTAATTTTGAATTAAGGTGAGAGGAGCTCTCTAACTCGCTGAGACCCTTAAAAAGCCCCTCCACAGCTCAATCCTACATCCCTGTGAGTTCTGCCCAGCTCCCTGGGTGCAAAGGAGATCATGAAATGCAGAGATGGACCTTGGCTTGTCCAGAGCTGCACATTAGGTCACAATTAGAGCTGGGAGACAGCCCCGGGCTCTGCAGGAACTGAAATCCATCACTGGCACTGACAGCTTGACAAAAGGGTCAGGGGAAAGATCCCAAGCTATTTTCCACAGTAGTGACTGCTCAAGTACTGAAATCTGGCTGAGATCCTGGCTAGTTAATCACTGCCAGGGAGGCTTTAACCTTTAGGTATCAGAAGTGGCCACCCATAACTGAAATAAGGCTTGAATTTATGGTCATATTACAAAGGAGAGCTTGTGGCACTTTCCCCCACCATCTTCATGTGCTACTGCCTTGTTGAAATCACACTGCGTAAAAACTGTCAAAATACTTGCAGAGAATGGACAGGAGGAGGAAAAACAAATGTATTTTAGAAGTATAAATACCTTAAGAAAAGAAATCAGAAGATTCCAGTAACAGCTGAAAGTTTCAGTCAAAAGAACTTTATGACATAAATACCTCCTCCTCAAAAGCCAGAACACTTAAAGCAGGTGACTGTTTTTTCCCAAGCAACAAAATCACAGAAAAATGTAGTTCTAGGTAAACCAAAGCTAGTCACAACTGCAGGTCAAAATCTCATACATTACTTCAGTGGGGAAAAAAAAAAAAAGGCAGAGAATTCAGAGAATTTGAAATGTTTCAGCTTCTATTTTCACACTGGCATTTTCAGCTCCTCATTTCACAACGACATTTTCATTCCAAATTGACCTTAAAACAGGTTTTCAAAAAATGAGAATGAAATATTTGGATCATCCTCAGACAATTCCCTCTTTTTTCCTTCCTTTTTGTCCTTCTAAGGATCCAAATCAAAGCCCCAAACTACGATTCCTTTTTAAAGGAGAAAGAAATCTTTTGAGAATTGGGAATATTTTGCATACCAGGCACCTCATATTTTTCTCCTGAGTTATAGAAGTGACTGGTGTGGCCACAGATCCCTTCAGACTGTGGACAGATCCAATAAATGCCAAACTCATCCACTCCAGAATCCTTGCAGCAAATGCCAAGCGTGCCCTTATTAATATTCTGTGAAGGTTTGGGGATCAACAGTAGCATGCATAATAGCATTTAATGACAGCAGGGCTTATTATCAGAATGATTTGGCCTCATCTGGCCTCTACTGGCAAAATAATGTGCATAAT
This sequence comes from Leptocoma aspasia, assembly GCA_013399835.1. Classification (NCBI taxonomy): domain Eukaryota; kingdom Metazoa; phylum Chordata; class Aves; order Passeriformes; family Nectariniidae; genus Leptocoma; species Leptocoma aspasia. Next base: position 137,094 of record VXAX01006628.1, on the reverse strand, counting down.
AAGGTATGTTAATGTTGGGCTCTTTGGCAGGTCTTGGAAGATGAGATGGTGCAGCTGGCAGGATGAAATGGGAGCAGCTGGAAGGGGAAGATTTGGGTCCTACATATTAAACCATTTGACATTTGGTGTCTGAGGGGAAGACTGTTTAGAGCTAATAAATAACTCACCGACGATGACAACCTGTGATGACAGCTTTTATTGTGCTCTGGTTAATCCTCAGACTCAGCTTTGTCCTGCCAGGCCATCTGCCAGCCATTTATATTTCAGTATTTTCCCTCTTGCTTTGGGAAGCGTGGTGCACTTGGGGAGCTGTGGCCACGGGGATGTGGGGAGGGTGTCTGGGAGAGGGGAAGAGGCAGGGATGAGTGCACAGGGGATTTTGTCACAGATCCTCAGTGCCTGGCTCGTGTGCAGATCCTGCCGAGTGCACTTTCCTCCCAGCATTCACATTTCTAGGGATGGGGAAATGCCACTCCTTTTCCTACTGAGTGGACGTGGCCTGTTTCTGCCAGAGAAATTCCAAACCTCCCTCTGTCCAAACATCAGCACCAAGGATTCTGTCCCAGCCAGAGGTGGTGAGGAGGCAAGGCTATGGAAATTCCCTGAGGACACAGCTGCTCCTCGGGGATGTGGCATCCCTGTGTCCTTGTGATGCCTGGTGTCCCTCATTTTTGGTTGTCAGCTCTAATAACTCTGCCTGAAAGGCAACAGTTTTCCCAGATAACCTGCCGAGATGCTAAATGCCTGGGAAACCCGGAGCAAACTCCAGAGGTTCTGTCAGAACTGACTGCAAGGTGTGCACAGTGTCCTGTGTGCGCCTTGGAAGGGACAAACTGCCTGCAAATGTGCCACAGGGCCGATTTCCAGGTGATTTCCAGGTGCACAGACTCCACCAGCCAGGAATGACAGCGGCTCTCAGAGCAGGACACGCACTAAAGAAGCAGCAGTAAAATGTTGTGAAAAGAGGGAAGTGGTCTGGAAGGACAACACCCAGAGCACCTCAGGAGGTGTTTGTCACTTTGTGGGTAGGAAAAGAGCCTCAGAAACTTAACCTGCCAGGTTAGCATGGGGAAAAGGCAGTGGAGAAGAGTTTGGAAAGAAAGCCAGCTGTGGACAGGTCTGGAAGTTGCTTTCCTCACAAAACAGCCCAATTCATGGAGCAAGTTCAAACACAGGACCCAAAAAAGGAAACACAAAGAAGAGAGGCTTTAGGTCCCCCTTAAAAGCAGCTGTTTGCAGACAAGATTGTCCCTCTCACTGGAAAGGGTCACACCAAAAATGCCTTCCCTGAGCCCCACCAGGACCTGAGGTGCAGCACCCTGGGAAATCAGCATCTAGCATATATGATACACTATGAAAACAAATGCTTGAGACCAAAAAAGGAGCGTTTCTAACTGTAGACACTTTTTAAAATATTCTTTAGCTCCCCTTAGGGAAGAAATTAAAAACTTCCAAATGAATGGTTCAGCCTTCATCTGTGTGGGTTTCCCTTTTGTTGTCTCATGAGTAAGATCCCAAGGAAGAAGTGGGTGCCCTTTTCAGAGAGTTTTGCATGTACCAGCCTATTTTTCCACCTGTTAATTGATTTCCATCCCATCACTCACACTGTGATGTTCCAGCACCATCACAGCAGCCTTCTCTGAATATTAAATGCAATTCAAGGAAGCAGCTCTGTCTCCTGATCGTGCACTTAATCATAATTAATAACACCTAAATATAATGGAGTAGGCACAGCACTAGGGAAGCAAACAAATGATTCCTGGGCTCTCCCACTCCACTTGGAGCACACTGATGGCTCTCCTGGCTCACAGGCAGCCTGGATCTGCTTCAGCACGCAAGGGAAATTCACGTGGAAGCAGCCTGGTTGTCCCTCTTGTGCTTTGTCCTGCCTCCAGCCCAGCCCTTCAGGGCCTCCCCAAGCACAGGGAACCAGGAGAGCTCCCAGACTGGGTATGGAGTGGGGGAGAAGGGGTCAAGGCACTGCAGATAACCTGTTAGGCAGAAAGGAGCCCAAGCATGCCTCCAGCAGCATTATTCCAGCCTCTATTCCAGCTCAGTAATTCCTTGCAACTCAGGAAAATCTCCTTTTCCATGAGGAGGACTCCACTGTCTCCCATTTCTGACCTGACTCAGGGAGCTCCCAGGAGCAAGAAGCCACTGTGGTGTCACCCCCCAAACACTTTTTCCTTCAAGTCCCTCTTTGCAAACCAGGCATGGGGTTTATTTGTGCCCAAAAGCAGGACACGCACTATGGAACTTGCAAGGCCCTCAGCCAGCAGAGCTGGAGTTGCTGAGAGACCCCCTTAAAAATGCATCAACCCAGAGATCAAACACATTTCTGCCTCTTTATAAAGTGCTGATAAATCATTTGACAAACACACAAAAAAAAAAATCCAGGTTTTTCCTGGAGGTTTTTCCACACTACTCACAGCATGATCATTACAGAAGCATAAGTAGAACAAAGCCTCATACCAGATAGTCTTGGCTTTTTTTTTTCTGCACTAGATGAGCCACAGATGTCCTTTACAGAATAAGTTATAAAATACATGTAAACATTTGTCACTGTGTGGGTTTTTTCTTAATGTCTCACTCCTGCCTTTCAGTGGGACTTTGATTGGACTCCTCAGGAAGAGCAATGAGAAAACCTTAATTAAAATTTAGCTGCTCCCTGGACATCTGTTGTAGAGCATTATATAAAATATTACGCATGGATATAAATACACATTCATCTTTTATTTTAAACACATTAGTGATTGGGTTTTATGGGGCCACGGGGATTTATTAGGCACAGGATTGCAGCACTGAAGGCACACATGCAGGCACAGGGATGGAGACATGGATGGGATCCTGGGATATCCATAAACACCTGGGAAAGCTTTTTGGAAAAAGAAAAAAAGCTTTTTTTGGGAGAGCTTTTTGCCAGCTCCCACGTGTGCTTTGCTTCTGGGGTTGCAGCCACACTCAGCACTGCAGAGATGACTCCCATGTCCTGTGAACAAAGGGTATCTGGGGACAGTGATAGCCCACAGCAGTTCTGGTCTTTTCTGGAGCTCTGTAAATGGCTGGCTGCTCCAAGGCATGTGATTCCATGGAAAGCAGCTCCTCAGGATGTGTTTGCTGCCTCAGCCAGCCAAAACCAGAGAAATTTGCAGTCGGTGCTGCCACGCTCAGAAACAGTGCAAAGAAGGCTGTGAAGGCTCATCATTCCTTTATTCACCTGTTCTGGATGATCCAACAGGTGGGATCATGTCTCTTCCAGAAAATTCTGGGAGAAGTTGCCATGAGTTTAAAGATAGATAATAAAACTTGCCTAACAGCGTGGTTACCAATACAGCCCATGACCATTTCTGGTTAAGCCTCAGACTTTCTGAAGCTTCTCCTTGATCTCTGCCCATCACGTGACAAATGCATTGCTAATTAACAGCAGCTCATTCTTGTGTTTCATTAATTACCAGCTCAGAGGCCCCTGAGCAGCTGCCTCGGGAATTCTGCTCCCTCCTCTCCAGGTCCTGCTCTGGAAGGAGAGTGAGCAGACAGCATCAGGACAGCTCCTCTCTCCACAAGCCTGAGCACTCCAGCCCCAAAGCTGAAGGTGATGAATAGAGCAGAACAGTGCAGGCAGAAAAGAAATCTCACTTTTTATTCCAATGTCACATCAGAGTACACGGGACAAGGGGAGCAACTCAGCTGCTGCATGGATTTGTCAGATTGGTTGCTTGTTCAATTTGGGACTTTCCCTGAACTCCCATTCCTCTTTATTCTTATTCTTTTTCCTTCCTGCACCATCTCCAGAGCTGTCTGTCACTTTGGCCTCTCCCAGCCTGTGCAGATGAGCTTTCCAGCTCCACATGGAAGCAGCCTGGTGCTGCCGACTCACTGCATAAGGAAGATTTTGTCTGAAACAAGCAGCTTCAGTGAGCTCATTATCCACCCCAGTGCACAGGACACAGGCAAGGACCTGGGTCAGACTCCCAGCATTTCCCTGGAGCTGGTGGCCCTGTGGGCTTGTCCCCTCCCCACAAATGCACTCCAGGAAATTCAGGCTGCTTTGTAAAGTTTCCCAGCCATGCGAGAGGGATTTCCAATAATTCCTTGTAGGTAAATCATAGAACCCCAGAATGGTTTGGGTGGGAAGGAACCTTAAAGTTCATCGCATTCCACCCCCTGCCATGGGCAGGCACACCTTCCAGTAGCCCAGGTGGCTCCAAGCCCCAGTGTCCAGCCTGGTCTTGGACACTGCCAGGGATCCAGGGGCAGCCACAGCTTCTCTGCCCACCCTCACAGGGAACAATTCCTTCCCAATATCCAATCTACACCTACTCTCTGTCAGTTTGAAGCCATTCCCCCTTGTCCTGTCACTCCTTCCCAGGTGTCCCAGCCTTAATGTCTTACCTGGGTTTTGCAGCTCCTCAACATGATATCTGTACTTGACAGAATTCCAAAGGCTCCAGCTGATTAATGTGACTTTTAGGAGGACATGGTGCTCAGAGCTGACCTCAGGGTACCCCTGAGTACCTCACAAGCAGTGAGGAAAATCCATGCCAGTAACCCCCTGTCTTGGGAAACAGGAGTCTGGGCATGACATCACTCACAAGGGAGTTATTGCAGTTTGCTTAACTCCATGAAAAGGGATTAAAATGTGAGTGAGCCTCCCCTTTTCCAACCAGGGAACTTCGGTCCCTCCAGACAGACCAACCCTGAGCTGCTGAGCTAACACAGGATCTCCTGAGCTCCTGGCAGAGCTGTGCATCTCCCTGTCCTTCTCCAAGGCTTGCCAGGATCCCTCTGTGGTAGCCATAGGCAGCACACACTGAGGCTGTGGCACCCTGCTTCTTCCCTGGGGGCTTCCCCAGCACCTGAGCGGTGTAAGCACAGGAATTGCAGTCACTGAGAGTGGGGCTGTGGCTGAGCCTCACCCTTAATAAACTACTGCTGGGTAAGGCAGGTGATTAGTATTGAAGGTAATTAGTATTGAAATAATGAGACACAGGATGCTGAGGTGCACTGAGCAATCACAAAAAGGTAGAGAGGACACACAGGTGGAATGCATGTGAGATCAAGAGTTTAAAAGGTTGTACTGAGGAACAACAAAGAACAAATGCAGATGCTTGCAGCCTTCTGGAGTAGTAGATCTTACTCTGTGTGAGCACATGCCTGAAACCTTCTTTGTGTTAGTTGTGGCTTCACCATCCCTCTGCTATCCCTGAGCCTGCTCCCACCGAGCTCCCCAAGGCACAGCTGCCTCCCTGCCCTTGGCCTTCTCCTCCCCAGCTTCCTGGCTTTCCTAGCTGGGAGCAGTGAGGCTGAGCCTTCATCCCCTTCCCTCCTGCTGCCAGGAGCCACTTGAGACCACCTGGTGGGGGATTTTAACCTGCACTTGGGAGGATGGCTTGCCATGGCACTCGTGCCCACTCAGTTGCTGCCTCTGTGTCACCTGAACCTTCTTTGGTGCCACCGGGGTTTAGAGATGGATGGCCACCCTCCCCAGGCTCGAGGCCACCAAAACCCAGCCAGGGCACTGCAGGGATGTGACTTCCACTGCCCTAAAGCAGAGGGAAGCAGCCACCAGGAATTGTCACAGGCTGAATCCTGGCAGCGGGAGAGGTGGAGAGGATTCTTCCCCCGGGGGAAGAACACGCCTTGTTTCACGCAGAAGTGGACTTGGCAAGCCTGACCTACATTTTGGATGGCTCTGGTGCAGCAGACTGGAAACTCTGTGGCAGCTCCAGATTAAAAAAAAAAAAAAAAAAA
>VXAX01006628.1:107062-131331 GCA_013399835.1 Leptocoma aspasia | reverse complement strand
AAAAAAAAAAAAAGACAAAAAAAGTGGGGCAGGCTTTTGTTGGATTACAGAAACGATTAGCATGAAACACGATTCTGTGTCTTATTTAATTGTATTAATTGAATGTTCCCCCCTCATGTTTTGTATTCAACATGCTGCTGGATATTGCATGGAAAACAGTCACACAGAGTTGAGTGTTTAGCCTAGCAGGGAGAGAAAGGTTGAGGTTTATTTTTACTCTGAAAATGTAAGAATATATCTGGAATGAGCCTGTACATTGGACTCTCCCACTAAAACTAGAAGCAGCTAAAGAGTGATAATATTTGAGTTTTCATCGTCAGGTTCCAAAGTTAATGCCACAGACATTGAAATGCAAGATTAAGGCAGATTGCTCCTTCTTTGGACACACAGCCAGCTCGTCTGAGTGCTGCTGTGGTTTGCAACGCCTGGGGCTTTAAATAAAGGGAGAGGGATGGACACAGACATCAAGGAGCATCTTGGAAAGGAAAAAAAATCAGGAGAGCTTCGAGTGCTGGGCAGCCTGAAGGGTGTGATCTGAGGAAGCAGCGCGGCTGTTCTCGGGGGAAGTTGTCACTTTGGAAAACCAGCGATGTCTCCTGCTCCTTCCTCCCCCGGCTCTCCCAGGGAGGAGCGGAGCTGGGGACGGCTGCTCCAGCACAAAGCTTTCCAAAGGACGGGATGCTGACATCCTGAGGGGAAAAACAACACCCGTGGGACGTTTCCTCCTCACCACTGAGAGGGTATTTGGGACTCGGGGAGCCTCTTGTCCCTCCCTTTGTGTGCGGCTGAGGAGGGGCCGGGGCTCCCTTGCTGGGGAAGGCGGTGATTGCTTTTCCCGCTGGATCGCCCGGCAGCATCCCCTGCTCTTCCCCGGCACCCTGCGAACCAGGAGACTCTGTGGAGCCCCTCATGGCTCCTCTGTTTACACAGAGCCCTCAGGGAAGGGCCAGGACATCGGCAGGGCCCCGGCAGGAACAATTCCAGGTGTCACCCCCCTTCGGGCGCTGCTGAAGCCGAAATTTCCACTCAGAGCTCGCCCAGCACTGCAGCCCTGAGGGACGGGGCATGGATTCTGGGGAGAAAACGCGGCGTTCGATTTGAGGAAGAGCTCTGATGTTCAAACGGATGGCGAGGCAGAGGGACAGGAGGAGGGAGAGGTGTGGCAGGGCACCAGGGGAGGGTGGCTCTCACCGGGGCTTCCTCACACGCACAGAGGTTTCCCCCGTTTTCACTCCACACAAGAAGTTCTGCTGCTGTTGAGCTGTTGAGGGCTGTCTCCAAAGAGAAATGGAATATTTTCCTCAGGGTGAACCACACGAGAATGTTACTACATCCTGCTTCTTACGGCTTATAAATAGAAGGGGGGAAGGGATGACTGGTTAACTGTTTGACCTCGGTTTGGGAGGAAGAAACCTCACAAGAAACCTCAGGAACTCACCCCATTAAGCATGCAGGAAAATGGCACAGATCTGGCACCTTAATTATATGCTAATGACATCCGACCAGGAAGAAAAGCTTCAGATGTCTGAAGGAAAAATACCTGACTGAACAGGCTTGTGCGTGCTCACAGACACTTTCTGACAGCTATTCCCTCTTCCTTTCTGTCTTTTTTTCTTTTTTTTAGCATTTAAGAAACAAAACAAAACAAAAAAAAAAAGCAGACCGAAGAACCAGGTGAACCTTTGACATTTGTGTTTGATTTTCAGCTCCTGAGCACGAACTGAAAACAAAACAATCCTGCTGCAGAGAGGTACAGACTTTCAATGACCCTTCTGTTCATAATGTTTTTCTGATTCACTTTTAGCTAAGATTGCAAAATGGTCTTCATCCATCACCTTCTGGTGAGCTTGTCTGCAAAACACTTATTATTTTCCTATAAATTTATTTGCTCCACATGGATAAAAAAAAATCAGCTAATATAAATATGCAGCAAGTTTAAGGAAAGGATCTCCAGATATGAAATCCAAGTATCTGTTATGACTTTTTTTTACTTGCTGGTTTGAATTACTATTTCCCAAGGACTTTGCATTACACCTGGATGTTTTCAGAACTCTCTACTCATAGCAGAAGCAGATGATGGCAGTTTTACTAACTCATATTTACACCTTTCTCACGTGGTGCATTTTTTGGGACTGAAATAGTACCAAAAAAAAATCCAACCAAAACCAGCTCAGCTGTTGGATGCCTATTTTGCTTTTCATTAGATGGGATATGTAATTCTCAGCAAAGGCTGTGTGACAATCCCTTCAGGTTTTATTTCAGATTTGGGAAATAGTGCAATACTGGCACTTGTACAATAAACTGAGGTTTGTTTTCTCCTTCGGGGCATTAATTGGGTTAAATAGATTTCATTTCTTAATTGGATTTTAAAAAAAGTTCTAAATTATAAAGGATAATAAAAATATCAGCCTCGTGTGTGTCACTGGGAGTAGCAGTCACGGGACGCATCAGGAGGATTTTGAAAAGACACAGAAAGGAGTTTGCTTTGTTTACTCTGCTGTAACCACCCCTGTGGGCAGAAGCAAAACCCCACCAAAGTCAGCTGAGGTGCACCAGCTTTACTTTGAGGTCGAGCAGCCAAATCCTTCTGTTCCTGGGCCTCACCTGAGCAGGTTGGTTTGAGGATGAAACAGGGCTGGGTCCCCCTTTGATGCCTCTCAGGGCTGTCAGCTTTTGTCTGGCAGGAAAAGGTTCCCCTTTTGTACCTCCTCACATTCGAGCACTGGAACTGTCCCAGCCTGGGGAGGTTTTGTGAGGGGATCTGCTGAACCAAAGGCTGTGCCACCCTCTGCTCTGCCCCACTGCTGCCACCCCTGCTCTGGTCCTGGGGCTGGGACACGTGTCCCTTCAGCAGTGTCTGCAGAGCCAGGCACTTTCCTCTCCAGAGGGGCATTCCTCCCCTGATTTCCAGCTAAGCTGAGCTTGAAATCACCTGGTTTCAAGGACAGGTGAAAGGGCTAGAGAGGTGTTTTAGGTGTTTAGGTGTTTTAGGAGTGAGGGCACTCGGTGCCAGCAGCCCTGCTGGCTCAGCCCAGCGTGCCAAGGGTCAGGATGGCGAGGAGACGTTTGTTCTGTGAAATTCATCACCGGGCAGGCACCATCAGCCTTTTGTAAAAGAAACATTTCCAGGCATTATTAACCCCTCCCAGACCTCACAGCCAGTTTCTCTGCCTGGGCAAGGGTTTGAGGGCAGGCTCTTCCTGCTACCTCCATCCCAGAGGAGAATGTTCCTTTTGCCAGTCCATGGGGAAGCTCTGTGCACACAGAGCCATCCCACCCACAGGGTGCCTGTCTCCAGCTGAGGATTCCCTGCCTGCACAGGTGCTCATGGGATCCACAGGAATGCCAAGAGGGAAAACACACCTGGAGGTGTCTGTGAGCACGTGTGGAAGCCATGGGTGAAAAGTGTGGCTGCACACACATGTCCACAGGCTTGGCCAGAGAGAGAGAGCAGCCTGGTTTGGGGGCAGCTGGAGTCCCTGGCAGTGGGAATGAACAGTAGGAGCTCCCACTCGGTGGAGACAGGCAGAAGGGGTCAGGGAAGCTCTCCCCAAGTGGCTGCTGAGCCCTTCAGCTCACACAGCAGCACTGAACTCTGCTCCTCGCTCACCTCTGCTCCATGGAGCTGCTAACTCTTTCCAGATGAAGGGTGTTTATTTAGCTTATTGATTAAACCAGCTGCTGCCACTGACAGGAACCTCACGTTTTTCCAGAGAGGCAGATAGGAGACATGGGAACTGGCCGTGGTTCCCTGTGCCCCTCTTTCCAGAGGGAATAACTGCTCTTTGTGGGCAGGCTTGTGTTACAGCAGGCTCTGCAGCTCCAGGGCCGTGAGCCTGGAGAGGAAATGAAAGCAAGTTCTGCTTGAGGAAAGCCCCTAGAACTTGGGTGGCTGCTTCTTTTTTTATTTTTCTTAACATGAAATTATTAATTTCCTTTAGTGTGGAAACTGAGATGGCATCAGAGAATACAGCCCCTGAATCAGCTTGACTTATTAAAATCTTTAATTACCTTTGCCACATTGATGTGATGCAATGCACTAAACAAAAGGCTTTGGGCTTGAAAAGAAGAGAACACAGGCCACAAACCCAACCACACAGCATAAAAGCTGCAGGATTTCTCATGGAGCAAAACTCCTGATCCCCACTCCCTTTGCTGATGCTGCAGCAGCTCCAGCTGCTCCATATCCCACATCACACCCGCAGCAGATGAAATCTGTCATGTGCTGCAGCTCCTCTGTGGCTCTGTGGGTCCAGAGTGTATAATAATTTAATTCTGCCCACTTCTCCCTCAGTAGGACACTATATAATTTCCTCACTGCACTGCTGAGTTTCACAAAGCCCTCAGTTACCTCGGAGACTCCCGAAACCTGGCTGAAATTCCCATCAAAAGTTCCTGCAGGGAGAAACAAATCAACAGGCAGACAGGAGAGCCCATCTCCACGAGTAAAGCCAAATAAATCCCACTGCAGGACTGGCACACGAAACACCTCCAAAGGCCAGCCTGGAGGAGACCCAAAGCTGTGTGACAAGGCAGGGCCACCACTCTGCTGTCAAACAGCCACCCCAACACTTCCAGAGGGAGGCCCTGGGCTTGCTGCAGACAAAAGTCGAGCAGCCTGGAAGGAAATTGCCTCCTTGTTCCCTCCTGATAGGGAGTTAACCTCGGGGAGCCCCCAGCTGGAAGCTGTAGGTCTGGAACATGCTCTGTTCTGCTGAGGAAGGACATCTTTCCTGCAGCTTGGAGCAGCTCCAGCAGCCTGATGAAACGTGACGGCTGTGAAACACAAAAGATCCCGGAGAAAAGAGAGCTCGTGCTGCTCTCCCTGCTGACTGACACGTGGCACATCTCCTCGGGCTCCTGTGGGCTTCCAAGGCTTCTCAGCACACCAAGCAGGGAGACAGCAAGCAATTCCTCTGCTGGCTGATGCCAGTTTATCTGTAATGCATCTGTAATTCTCCCAGTGTCCTCATTTCTTTTTCCCCAGGAAGGAAGGAAGGGAGTTAGGGCTGTGCTAGGAACCAGAGTGCATGAGATGATTGAATTAGTGAGCAGTTCCAAAGTTCACTTCAGCAGAAGGCTCACAGTGTTTGATCTTTGTTCCTCTGCCACCACTGGCAATGTCCCCACTAGATTTGGTGACAGCAGGAGCAGAGCTTCAGAGCTGACACCTCAAAAGCCTCTGACCTAAGTTACCGTGAGAAAACAGGGACAAGCCTATGGAAAGGCAGACTTAACCCAGGTTAAACTGAGCAAAAGACACAGCAAAGCAGACAGAAGTAAGTGAAGGCACTGCACTGTTCAGTGCTGATGAAAATTAGGTAAGTTTTAGTCAAGTTTCCCAGAGGATATTTGAAAGTTTTGGCACTCTGCCTCCTGTCTTTCTGTGTGCTTTGATCAGCATCAACGTGACCTCTGGTAAAGCAGCCTCAGGATGTCCCAGTCAGGCTCAGGGATCCATTCTCTAGAATTTCAGTTCTCCTCCCTGCAGGCACAGCAGCCAGCTGTGGGCTCCCAAAGGATGAGAGGCTGTTCACTGACAGCCCTCCCATGGCATTGTCTGCTCCCAAAGATAACATCCATTTCTTCCGAGCAGAGCAGGAAAACAAAACAGAGCAGCCTTCAAGGAAAAGGATGTGATCATCCCCCCAAAACAACTGTCATATGTCACCAGGACAGACAGATAATTCTCTCCAGAGGAAAAGGCAGCAATTTCAGAGTCACTATAGCTCCTGAGGCAAATATCCTGGAGTGTACTTGAGAAACAGAAGAGGAAGCAGAAACGAGGAAGTGACTTTTGGATTTGAATAAACCTCACCAGCAGATTCAGTATCTCCTGCCCTGTGTGGTGGCAGCCACTTCCTTAGCAGGCTTTCCAAGAGGTTAAAAAGAGAGGGAAAAAAATCATGGAAACAGTGTGATTTTTCCTGGTATTTAGACTATTTGGGGTTTCTGTTTTCTGAGCTATCTGGATTAGATAACAACCCTATCTCAGACTTTTAATTGCTGCTCCCTCTGCTTTGGACAGCTCTGCTCTGTGTCCCGGCAGGGTGATGTGTTCCTGTGTTTCCTGACCAAATTTACACACACCATGTTGTTTAATAAACTTTTCAAATTGCATTTCCTCCTGCCGGTGTTGAAATGGATCTGAATGACAGACCCACACAGCCTGGAATTACCTGGGACCAATTGTGGACCTGTTCCTTGCTGAGCCAAAGGCTTTTCCTCTCGGCTTGGTGGAACCTTTTGTTGCTAGAATCAGCCTGACCGGCCGGAGTTTTATTAAGGAAAAGAGCCCTGAGGGAAACGTGCCCCCAACACCTTTTGGTGGGTTGTTCCTAAATAAAACCTCTGGGGCTCACAGGCACCGCAGTCAAAGCTCCAGAGCAGCAAGAGGGCTCTGCCAGAGGTGTCCCTGAGCCCAGGGGCTGGGTTTGTACCCAACAAGGGCCTTAAGGGATGGACAGCCTGGAATTTCACAGCAGCCTGCGAAGGGGGACTGGCACAGCTCGGCCGAGCCCTCTGCATCCCTGGGGCTGGCCGGGAGATGCTCCAGGGAAAGGCTTTGAAAGCAGCAGCCGGGAAGAGTTTGTGTGTTTGCAAATTGCCTCCAAGCCTTGTTAATCCCTGCTCAAATACGGAGCTTTGTAAGCTGATCCCTCCTTTCTCACCAGCCCCGCTGGGCCGGGGTAAAGCTCAGCTCTGCTTAGGCCGGGTTTAAAGAGCAGCCGGCAAAACCCAGCGGGACTTTCAGAGAAACACCGGCTTTTGAGGGGTTCACCCTAAATCCGGCATTCCCCTCTGGGTGTGTGCTGCTCCCAGAAATCGGTGATTTGAAAGGGAATGGCGGAAAACAATTAAAGGGTGAACAATGCAGAGCCCGCTGTTCCTCACCCAGGAATCACAGCGTGAAGTCGCTCTGTCCCAGGTATTTTTAAATAGCTCCGCAGTGGGTAGGTGTTTTGGTTCTCTCAGGGGCTGTCTGAGATTCACCAGCAGCGTTAATTAGCTGCTGCTGAAGTTTGTGCAGTTTGCCATTCAGCATTTTGGGCTGCGGGCTCCTTTTCCAGAGTATCACAGAGCCACTGAAAACTCAATTAGGGTCTATTTATAAAAGCTTTAAATAGGCAAGTTTTCGCGTTTCCGACCTCACTCTGTAAAGATGAGCGAAATGGTTTGAGTTTCTGTCAAATCATGAAAATTCGCTTCTCAGTGTAGCTTAAATGAGTGCTTGCTGCATTTTATTACGTCTAGAACGTGTATCAGAAACAAGAGACAGATGTGAGTTCCCAAGATCAGAAAAATCTGTCTTTTTCAGGGTTTTGGGTTCTTCATAGAGAGCATCCCAGCAATCATAGCACACCCTCCCCCAGGAACCTCGGGAAGGAACAGACGAGAGTCCTGCAGGCTCCTTTGTGGCTCCATCTGAACAATTTCGAGTCCAAACAGATTTCATTCCATAAAACCTCCTGCTTCCAAGTGGCAAAGCAGAGCTGTGGCAGCCTCCAGCCAGCCTGGAAATCCATCCCGAGGAGCAAAGAGGGGGAGAAAGGAAAGCAAAAAACCCGCAGCATTACGTGGTGAAGCCCCCTGGGTGAGCAGAGCGAGCTGGAAAATCCTCATTGGCACTGCTGAGCGGCAGGGAAATAAATCCCTTGTGGAGATGTGCCCTCTCCCGGCCTCGCCGGGAACGCCTGCAGGGACACAGGTGCCAAAAAACTGCCCAGAAAATTATTCTGGGATGTTCCAGGTGACGCAGCTCAACCGCCAGAGCAGAGCCAGGTGATGGTGATCAGGAACGTGATGGCGTTTTGACACCCTGGCACAGCTGAAGAGCGAGTTAGAAAAGCAAAATACACGTTTAATTCCTCATCTGAACCTTCTATTTGCCACACTGACAGAATTGGGAAGTTTTTCGAGTGGTAAAACAATTCATGACACTGACAAGACATTGCAACTCTGTCCTGTCTTTAAGAGGAACCGAGTGCTCATTCCCAGTGTAAAATTATAAGGACATTGAGGAAAAAAAAAAAAAACCTTCAACACTTCACTTAGCTCACTTAGCTCCTTTTGCTTTTTCCACCCTGTTATTTTTTTCACTGAGTTTTGTTTGGGGTTTTTTTGTTTGGGTTTTTGTTTGGGTGGGTTTTTTTCGTTTTGTTTTGGTTTGTTTTTTTTTTTTTTTTGTGAAGTGGAAGAGACAAGGAACTTTTTGGAGGAAAAATCTGAGGTAGTCTATAGGGGACAACATGAACGGTTTGGGCATATATTCTGAGTTAATCTGTAGGGGAGACAGTGAAGATTTTGAGGTAAAAATGAGGTAAATAGAAGTCGGCAGGTAGTGAAAATTATGAGGGCAAAATCTGAGGTCATCTCCATGGTAGAGAACAAATATTTTGAGGTAAACTGAGGTGATCAGTAGTGGAGAGTTAGGGAAAAATTTGGGGGTGAAACTTGAGTAGCTCTATAAAGCTACAATGAATATTTTGGAGGGAAAACTTTACGTAATCCGGAGGGGAAAGAATAAACATTTTGGGGATGAGATAGTTAATTATGGGGTCTCTAGGTCATAAAAGGTATGTCAAGGAAAGTGATTTGAGCTAGGAGTGAATGGGGAGCCCTTGGCGTTTGCCTGCTTATGGTTTTGGGGTGCTCTCTGATGTTTTGGAAGAGGTTCTGTGGCAAAACTGCAATGACAAGCAACAGGGCAGTGTTTTTTACTACATTTGTTAATCTTTCCCATCAGCTGTAAAAGCTTCTTGCTTTGGGATTCATTTCTCCTCCCAGCACGAGCAAACCCTTGTATTGATTTGCCCCGCAGCAGAGAGAGGTCGTGGGAATTTCGAATCAATTCCTTACTGAGCAGACTGGCAGGGCAAAAGCCAAAAGTGCTCTTCTCTAAATGAATGTTTTTCACTACGAGCTGGGTCTCACTGCCCTCTCATGGCTGGATTAGCCATGTACAGCCCACTCTGCCGAGTGTCTCATCTTTCTCAGGTTCTGGCAAGAAATTCGCAGTCAGAATGGCCAGCATCTTTTAATTCCAGTCAGCCTGGAATACTCGGTTAACTTTCCTTTCTTGGCTCCAATCATTTGCACAAATCCAGAGGAGCTACTTGGCCTGAACAGCTGCCCGGTGGAGCACCAGCCAGGCTGGAAAATCTCCCTCAGGTCTCTGTTGGAGAGCGGGAGAAATGTTCCTCCTGGCTGGGGTGTCCTTGGTGGGCAGAGAAACCTGATATTGGCAATATCTGATATTGGCAATGGGGCTTTGTGCTCAGACAGTGATGCCCTAGGAGGAAGGGGAGCCTTGGCCTCACCTGCACAGCTCAGGTGGATGTGACACAATTGGGGTGGCCTGACAAGGCATGAAGAGATTTCTCTGTTCTGGAGTGCATTAAAACTTTTCTCTGTCAAGTTTTAATGGGTTTTTCCTCAAGACTTCCTGTGATCCATCATCCCTGGTGTCCCTTATTTTGTCCCAAGTACAATGATAAAAAATTGAGTCGCTGACAAATGGGGTCTGGGATGAAAATGGTTCCAACAAAATTAGGCAAAGAATACAGTAAGAAAAAACCCATCCTTTTAACGGCTGCAATAGGTAGGGATGAAAATGCTGGAGAAGGACACTTTAATGTTCGAATGGGTGTCACCTGCGGCCGATCACGCCCCACAGCGAGCGATCAGAGCGGAGCTGCGGCAGCCGGGACGCTCCGGTTCCTTGAATTCCCTTGCCCGGGAATGCGGGACCCCGCAGCGCCGGCTCGCTGCTGCCGCCCTGTGGAGAGCCTGAGGCGCAGCAGGGACGGGACCCTCGGGACCCGGCCCTGCGATCCCTTGGGATCACGGATTGTGCTGCTCAGCGGCGCAGGACCCGCCGCCCTCTGGAGACATTTAAAGCAGTCTCCTACAATGTTTTGGAGGCTATTTCCAAAATTCCATTTGCGGCTGGATCTCGCTCCAAGCGCAGCAGCCGGGTGAGGGTTCTGACCCGTTCAGCCCGATGCCTGGCTGAGCTGTTGCTGGCTCAGGTTTCCCAGGGAAGTGGAGATCACTGAGGACTGGTGCTCTGCGCAGCAGGGGCTGGTTTTTGCCAAGCTGAGGTGACCTTTATAGGGAACCGGGAGTGGATTTGGGCCAGCACTGGGTCCGAGCGCGGGTCACAGCCGGTACCGGAGCCGGGCACGCGGTGCTGCCCTCCTGTGGACACGCGCGGTACTGCAGCCCCGGCGGCTCCGCGGGGCGAGCCCAGAGCCGAGAACGCGCCCCAAACCTCCCCAGCCCCACCGACAGCGGGGAGTGGGGGCAGGCACAGGCACACGGGGCTCCTCTTTCCTCTCTGCTGGGATGGACGCACTGGGAAATGACGTTTCTAACAGCCTGGGCCTATGTGTGGCTGCTGGAAAAGCGTAGAGGCAAGGAGGTGAATGCCAGAGTTCTTTTGGGGTGACGGAGTTGTGGTGTTCGGGGATTTGAGTCTCAGCCGGGATCAGGACAATGACAGGTTTATATCCCATAGAATTGGCTATTTATAGCCCTCATCCCCACAGCCCCACTGATGTCCCTGTGGGAGACTTGAGGGAATTCCCTAGAATTCAGCTGATTTCACCCACCCTGAGGTGAGGCTCCAGTTGATACCCTAAAGCAGGAGAAGATGGTGGCTGGCCGCACTCCTGGCTTGTGGCGAGGCAGCCCCAGTGCCCAGGTGCCTTTATCCCTCATGCAGGATGGCCTCACTGGTCTCTCCAAAGGCTAAGTGGGGGATGCCCCACTGAGCACCCACAACCTCACTGTGCTGACCAAACTCCAAATATCCCAGCCCACGCTGGCTTTGGGATGGGGGTATCCTGGCATGTTCCCCCCTTCAGCACTGCTTTTCCTGGCACAGCTTCCCGTTATTCCTTACTGGCACGTGCAATAAACCACCCCCATGGGGTTTGATTGCACGGGGTCAGGGTTTCCTCCCCTTTTTAGGGCATTCTCCCAGCCCTGGAGTGCCATTGGAAAAGGTAACACAAGTGTTATCTGACCTCTCCCTGTGGTGTCAGGGCCCAGCTTCAGCAGGGACAGATTCTGGGATTAGGAAAACAAATGGCCATGGGTGCCTCTCTCCATCCCCCCAAATCCTCCCTCAGGCTCCTCATGGCTGCAGAGCTGCTGCTGCTGCTGGGAGCTGGAGAGCAGAGACCACAAAGCCAGCTGGACCTGGGCCAGGCCTCAGGGCTGTTGTTTTAGGGTGATCCTGTGTCTTAGGGTTCCCTAATTTGGAAGAATTTCTGCCCAGTCCCAGTGGCTCCAAAGCTTTATTGGGGAGGGGGGGATAAGGGAGGGGGGAGAGGGGGAAGGTCACTGTCCCTAGGGCTGGAGGATGCTTCTCAGGAGTGTTTTCACCTCAGGGCTGAGCTTCTTGGGGAAGAGGATGTCAAAGTAGATGTAGAGGTCCCCCTTGCGCTGGGGGTCCTGGGCCAGCGGCATTCCCTCCCCCGGCACCATTTTGTAGTATTTGGGGCTGCCAAGCAAAGGAAGGGGCTGAGAGGAGCTGTGGGATGATCCCAGCATGGGAGCCATGATCCCCAGCCCCACCTGCAGAGCCCCACGTGGGTTCCTCAGGTTTGCTCCTCCAGCTTCAAGCAGGGCTTGTCCTCCTCTTCCAGGCTCCAGCATCCACCCACACCCAGCCTTCTCCTTCCCTCTGCTCCCAGCAACATGGCCCCAGACCAGAAGTGTCACCCACTGTGGGCAGCCTCCTCCTCCTCCTCCTGCAGCCCCAAACCTGCTGGAAAAGGTTTTGGAGCACCCCAAGTTCCTCCCTCTGAGCCCCGTTTTCCCCTGGCACTTACTCCACAATGTCGTTGATGGGGATGTTCAGCAGCCTCCCATCCAGTGTCCACACATCCAAGGTGCATCCAGTCAGTGCCTGCCAGGCATGGAGTGGCACCAGGAGCTGCTGCTGCAGCCCCAGAGCCCAAAGGGGAAGCTCTGTCCCCTCACTCAGCCCTTTACCTTTGACAGGGAGATGGTGGCAACATAGAGGAGGTTGTTGTCGATTCTTTTGAACCTCGGGTGAAGCTTCTCTTGGACAACAAAGGTGATGTCAGCTGGAATGATGTTTGGGCCCTAATTGAGGGGGAAAAAGATCACAGAATCATGGAATGCCAGGATGGTTTGGGTTGGAAGGGACATTAAAATTCACTCAGTTCCAGGGACATCTTCCACTAGGCCAGGTTGCCCCAAGCCACATCCAACCTGTGCTTGGAAACCTGAAAATTATTTTATACAGGGAAAAGTGACACAAATTCCTGCTCTTTTGTTGCTGTGTTCAGCTGGCTAGAGAGAATGGAAAGGTATTTTCTTCCCTTAAGAGAAAAAGGAGTCTTTTATTCAAGACACCTGCTCAGCCAAGGGCAAATCCAAAACTGTGTTTCTGCCAGGAAGAAAACCACCCCTTTCAATTATTTGTTCTTTAATCTGTTCTAAGGAAAATCCAGGCTGGGATAGCTCCTCAGAATCTTCTGAGCACAGTAATGCTGAGTGTCTCTGTTGGTCATGCTGCCAAGTGCCCTCAGCAGTGAGAAACCAGAACTTCTTCATGGAAGAACTTTTTCCATGGAGTGGGCACAGGACTGGAACAGCTGCCCAGAGTGGGGCATGGAGTCTCCTCTTTGGAAACATCCCACACCCACCTGGATGAGCTCCTGCTCCAGCTGACCCTGCCTGGGCAGGGGTGTTGGCTGAGGTGATCTCCAGAGGTCCCTTGTGTGGTTCTGGGCTTACCTGGTCTCCTTCCTTCTCAAAGGTGATCCTGGTGCCCCGCTTCCACCCCGGCTGCACGTCAATTGTCAGGATCTTATCCCTGATGGTGCTCGTCTGGCCATCCTCGTTCATCACCTGGGGGTGCACAGGGAGGGCCCAGAGAGAGAGGCTCAGGAGTGCTCTGCTCACCAGAGGAAACTGTACTCCACACCAAAGTGGCTGTGGGTACAAATAGGATCAGACCATAGAATTGTGGGATCATTTAGGTTGGAAAAGACCTCCAAGATCACGGAGTCCAGTTGTTCCCCCAGCACTGCCAGGCCACCACTAACCCATATCCCCAAGTGCCACACCACACAGCTTCAAATCCCTCCAGGAATGGGGACTCCACTGCTGCCCTGGGCAGCCTATTCCAATGCCTGACCACCCTTTCAGTGCAGAAATTTTCCCTAATATCCAACCTAACAGCTTGAGGCTGTTTCCTCATGTCCTAGAGCAGGGGAGACTCAGGGCTGGGTCCAGGAGACTGGGACAACAAGGAGGGGGACAGAGGTCACCAAGGGCACAAAAAGGAGGCACAATGCAGCGTGAAAATGGAATTATGGGAGCCCAGAACACTCTGAGCTCCTTCTCCACCAATCTCTGAGATCAGCCCTCGCTTCCTACCGGCTCCCACATTGCCTCCCGTGCTGAATTCCCTTTGCCAAGCTGGGAGGGAGAACACAGCTTCAGCTCCTCCTGGTTTGGTGCTAATCCCTCCCTGCAGCAAGCTCCTGGGGCAGGGCCATCCCCAAACCCTCAACATCTCCCAGTGAGGGCAGAGCCCACCCCAAAACGCACCCCCTTCACCCCCAGAGCCCGTACCCTGCGGGAGATCTTGATCTTCTTGGTGCAGCCATGGAACAGGTCCTCGAGGGACACGTAGAGATCCCGCACCACGGGGGGGTCCCTCTGCAGGGCCCCCCGGCCTCGGGGCCCTCCAAAGGGCAGCAGCACCTCCGAGCCATCCTCGGCAAAGAACTCTGGGGGAGGGAGCAGAGCCACAGCCCCTCGCTGGGGGCAGAGCTGGGGCTCCCCCAGGGTCTTCACCTCCCATCTTCTCCCACCCGGAACCACCCGGAGCGTTTTCTTTCCAGGAGGGCTCATGGCAGCCTGGCCTCCCTAATCCCTCTCTTTGATGGGAATCCCAGAAGGGGTCACAGGAGCAGCTGGGGAGAGCTGACAGCCTGGAGATGCACCTCCAGGCCTCTCCCCCACCCAGGTCTAGGGGAAGTCAGGATCTCTGCTCCAAGCACCAGAGGGATCTGAGAGCAGTTGGGCAGGAGAGCATTCCTGGAAAGCTTAACGTTCTGAGCTGGCAGCTGCCATGGAACCATGGCAGCCACAGACACACCCCAGCCACGCCCAAGTCTCCCAGCCTACCTGCAAAGGGGTTGTCCCCTCCAAAGAACTCCCTGAAGACCTTTTCAGGGTTGTTGTGGAACACGTATCCCACGCTCCAAGGGTTGTCACTCGCATACTCCAAGGGGATGCCACCTTTGAGCCCCTCTTCCCCAAATTTGTCGTAGATGCCTTTCTTCATAGCTTAGGGAACAAGGAAGTGTTGGGAATTGAGGGAGAGCCCGAGACCCAGGTTTTGTTTGGGTGGAGGCTGGAGAAGAGGGTTCCCAGGACCAGGGGGTAGACATGGGAGTGTGTGCCTGTTCCCAGCTGGGCTGTGGGTCACAGAGCTGCTCCTGCGAGGGACCAGGAATTCCCAGCCCCTTCCTGCCCCTGCAGGCAGCGGGAGGGGACACTGCCACTTACGGTCGCTGAGCACATCGTAGGCCTCCGCCAGCTGCTGGAACCTCTTCGGCCCCCAGGGCTCCTTGCATTTTAATGGGTGGTACTTCAGCGCCAACTTCCGATAACTAAGGATCACAGGATGTTCGGGTTGGGGAGACTTTGAAGCCCATCTCATTCCCACCCCCTGCCACGGATGCCTTCCACTATCCCAGGCTGGACAGGGCTTGGAGCAACTTCCAGGGATCCAGGGGCAGCCACAACTTCTCTGGGCAACCTATGCCAGGGCTTCCCCACCCTCCCAGGGAACAATTCCTTCCCAATATCCCATCCATCCCTGCCCTCTGGCAGTGGAAGCCATTCCCTGTGTCCTGTCCCTCCATGCCTTGTCCCCAGTCCCTCTCCAGCTCTCCTGGAGCCCCTTCAGGCCCTGCAAGGGCTCTGAGCTCTCCCTGGAGCCTCTCCTCTCCAGGTGAGCACCCCCAGCTCTCCCAGCCTGGCTCCAGCCCTCAGAGTATCTCCATGGCCCCTCCAGACCCGCTGAAGGGGACAGGAGGCACCCCATTCCCCCAGGCCCTTTCCCCCCCCTCCCAGTCCCCAGTGTGGGGCACGGGGGAAGGCCAAGGACAGCCACTCAGGGGGCCGCCCCACTCCCACGGCCACCCCCCGGCTCCCTCGGCTGCCTCCCGGCCCAGGGGGTCTCTCTGATGCCGGGGGTCCCTCACGCCTTCTTGATGTCGTCGGCGGTGGCCCCGCGGTCCAGCTCCAGCACAGCGTAGTAGTCCAGCCCCATGGCGTCCCGTTGCTATAGCGACACCACTTCCGGTCCGCGCCGCGCGGGGCATCAAGGGAAACGTAGTTCTCCCGCTCACTTCCGCACTCTGCCGGGCCCGCTCAATCCTCACCCCTCATCTTTTTTTTTCTTAAAAATCCCCAAGTTTTCGTTGAAACACATGTATTAACACGGGTGTTATCAAAGCCGCGGTTTATTTCACTCCATACTGTGACAGTCGCTTTCACTGCACCCCCTCTCCCCCTTTATTTATTTATTTCCCCCCCACCACTACAAACAACATTTTGTCAGCACTGGAAATGCAACCACAACATCACTGCAACACAAGACCCTCTCTAAATTAAAAATTGATCCCAGTTGTGTAGTAGGAAAAAAATATGACCTGTTACAAAAACACTGTGTATGGAGCCTGGCTCAAACTTGTACAAGCACATCCCAGGAAAATCAGCTTGGAAGAGCCTTTCCGACATGCTCCTCCTTTATTTGGTCCCTTCAAACACTTAAAGGTCAGAAAGTTGGTATCTCCTCACTATCCCATCCCTGCAGCACGTGTAGATTTCCCTCTCCCAGGAAGCCACCTGAAGAAGGAAAAAAAAGCAGTATTTACACAAAGTGTTTTCCAAGTGACGGTTCCCAGTGAAATCCTCAGAGATGAGCTTTCCTTCTGGACTTTCCCAAAGGGAAGAGGAGGGGAATGCCTCCTGGAACACCACTAGCAAGTTTCAAAGGACAGTTCCAGGTTTCACCAGAGTTTAGGGAGCAGATGTGTCCTCACAGCAGATCCCAAGGGAAAATGAAGTGTGGAAAAGCGTTTTTCCTGCTTTGAATCGTGCAGGTCAAACCTCAATCCCCCTGTGTGCTCATCTGAGGGGCAGTGTTGGGAAAGGGACAGCTGGAGTGTGCAGGGTTAAAAACAACTGTGGACAGGTTAAAAACAAGGGCCCAGTTCCAGGCTGAGAGTCCAGGGGGACTGATCTGTGTCCAGACTCTCTGATCCGTGCAAGAACAGTGGGATGTCTGGAACACACAGCAAAACCCCATTCCTGGCCCCAAATCCCCAGGGAACAAGAAGGGTCAGGCAGCACCATTGCTTTTACCCTCAGGATTCTCCCAGCACCCTTTATCCACACTTCTCATAGGAACACAGCTCTGCCAGAGCTGCTCCAACTCCACCATTCCACTCAGCTCCTGCACAACAGAGATAAAGCCAGGGAATTCCACAGAGGACTGGTTTATGCAAAACATTAGGATTATTCAGGTGGAAAAAACAAAGATAAGCTCCAAAGTCAACTGTGTGAAGGAACCTGCTGAGGTGAAAAATTTGAGTGAAGGCAGCTGCCTCTTGCCTGGCATCAGCTTTCCCTGGCCACTTTCTCCTCAGGGATAGCCCATGTTCCTCACCTTGTACACGGGGTCACAGTCAGCCTCGGTGAGATCCAGGACATAATCCAGGTCTTGCTGAACAATGAAGCAGGTGCCATCCCCTGCAAGGAAGGCACGGCAGGCAATTAGTGAAACAAGCCATCCCCTTAATTACAGACAGAAATTCCATCGGGAAGAGGCTCCAGTGGGTGAGAGGTGCCTTGGAGACCCCGTTTGGGAGGGCTGTGAGGGATGTGGAGGGTGGAAATCCCAAAGCAAAGGGGCAAGAGGACAGTGCCCAAAGAGCACAAAGCTCCTTGACTTGATTACAGGATTTCTAGGGGCACAAAACAGCCCTGGAATTACCTTGGCTGGCAATAAATCCATCTTGGTACGGGAGCAGGGAAAGCACTGGTGCTCCTGATCTATGGATCACCTGGACTGGAGCACTAGGAAAAGGAGCAGAAACAAGGGATGAGGACTGTTGTTCAGGGAAGCTGCCCCTGGATCCCTGGGAGTGCCCAAGGCCAGGCTGGATGTGGCTTGGAGCACCCTGGGATAGTGGAAGGTGTCCCTGCTCATGGGAAGGGGTGGCACTGGATGAGCTTTAAGGTCCCTCCCAACCCAAATCATTCCATGATTCTTTCCTATGGACCAAACAGCAGGGAACAGCAATAAAACTCCACAGCTCAGTTCCAGTCCTATGCTGGAATGAGGATCAGGGTAAATGTCAGGATCCTACAAAGACACTCACGTGAGGGAAAGAAATGGGCAGTGTGGGAGGGGGGAATATTGATGACAAGAAGTGATCTGCCAAATTTATCTACACAGATTATATAAACATAAAATTATACAAATATTGACATAAGAGGCTCAGGAGCTCCTGGTGCAACGGGATGCACCCCTTGGAAGTGGCACTGCCTGGCAGCACCCTCTGCCTGACTCTCTTTTCCAACTAAACACTGGTTGTTTGACCCAGGCACTCACTCACTTTGTGTTTCTCACATCCAGCTGGTAGATATTCCCATCCTGAGTCCCTGCCAGAATGTAGGTGCTTGACAGGAACGTGCAGCAGTTGAAGGCATCAGATCCAACAAAGAGGAACACCTGAGGATTTGGGAACAAACCAGGTGTCAGACACGTGGGACACCCACGAGAGGGAAGCAGTCATTTATTTAGAAGACAGTACAGCTGCCACTGTTTAATTTAAAATACTGTCTTCCTTGTTGCCAAGTTAAATCCTGAGCAATTCCTACTCCTCACATAAAAATCTGTCCAGGAGGAAGGAGAGAGAGAGCACCCCTTTACTGCACCAGGCTTTGGCCTCTCCTCCAGTTTAGGTTTAACCTGGCTCAATTCCCCATCCCAGTGCTCTGACAGTCCCAGATCCTTACTGGCTGCCTGCTCTGCAGTCCCACTCCTTGAAGCTTCTTGTCCTCTCGAGCCAGCAGCAGGATTTTCCCTTCTGTCCCGACCTCACGTTCACCTGGCAGAAGGACAACAGGGAATTCCAGCAGCAGCTACACAACAAACCTTGGTGGGATCAGAACCCAACAGCTTAGATCACCCCAGCTAAATTGTGGCAAGATTCCTCCAGATCCCAAGACACCAGGAAGGCCAGTAACCACGCAGAGCTCAGTCCTCATCACTCAAACTGCTCGATAGGGCTGAATTCCACCCAGGACTGGAGCGCTGTGCTCCCTCCCCACGGTGGCACAAGGGCATGGAGCAGCATTCCCAACACTTGGCATTACTGGTGACACACCTGAGCAGTTTGGGGCAGGGAAATGAGGGGGGATTTTGGGGAAAGCCCCTTACTGGGAGGTTTCTCGGGCGTGCCCAGGTTCAGGGAGCTGTCAGCAGTGCCCACGGCGATGCCGTTGACGGGAGAGGCGCAGTCAGCGATGATGCCCAGGCAGGCAGACTTCCCACAGTCCCACAGACGGGCAGTGCCATCCCTGGAGCAGGACAGGACATTCCTGCCCCGATCCACAATGGCAGTGTCCAAAATACCTGCATGGAACCAAAGACTCTGTTCATACACGCACGAAAAGCACCAGGTTTCCCAAGCTGAACTCGGCTGCTGGCTCCAGGCCGCTATCCCCAGTGACAGCAGTCACACGCAGACAAGCTGTGCTTCTGGAAAAAGGTGCCTGTGGAAGGCAGCAGCTCCCAGAAAACCTCACAGAGCAGAATCACCATCTGGCACAAAGGGAATATATTATCAATCAAATGATCAGCAACACCTCACCTCAGCCCGAGCTGGTGCCACACGAAATTAACCTCTAATTTGGGCAGAAAAGAGCCTGGCACTTTTAAACGTTCCCATGTCCACCCCTGGACAATCCCAAAAGCAGCATCCCTGTTATCCAGCTACAGCAACATCCAAAGAGCAGTGTCTGCCGGCACTAAGATCCCTGATTTTACTGTGGGCTGTCAAATTTGGATCTGAAAAATGACAGTGGTTTCCTTAGCAGAGAACAGCCAGGTGGTCAGAAGATTTAATTGCCACTTTCCCTACAGAAGCTCAGAGGACAGGATAAGCCAAGCAAGCAGACTGCAGCAGTTTGGGCTGGAGGAATAAGCAGTGACTAAAGTCACCTTGAGAGTGACTGGCAGCACCACTCTGACCAAGGTTCTGCCACACCACCTGGTTTGGTTAGGGGACATGGCTGCAAAAGCATTTTCAATGCACACAAATAGATTACAGAATGGCTTGGGTGGGAAGAGACCTTGAAGATCAAGTTCCAACCCCCAAATCATGTAAGAACAATGGCAGGTTCAGCACAAGATGGGCTTTTGAGTTAATCAAGTTTAGGGCAGCCAGCCATGGGGTCTATTAACATCTCAATCAAGCCCAGAACCTCATGGGACAGGGAAAAACAGCCTGGACACAGCAATTGGCAGCTCAGGGAAGAGATAATTTGGGGTAGTGTTTGGGGCATCTGATTCACATTCCAGACATGAAACACAGAGTGCAGCAGGCTGGCAACTGGACATCAGCCTGGAGTGCAAGGCAAGTAGACACACAGCAGATGAAGCATTTTAAGGGCTCTGTACCTCCTTTGTGACCTTTAAATGTTACTACACAGCTGGCATCTTCTGCTGACCAGATCTTTAGCTGGGCATCCATTCCCCCACTGAGAACCACGAGGCCCGATGGGAAAAACCTGCAACAATTCACATCATACACATGGCCTTCCAAAAGTCTCTGGAAAAACAAAGAACTACGTGCTAGTTCCATTGCCGTCGTCCTCGTGCCGAGCAGCTGTTGAGTTGACACTGGAAAATTGGGTATTCTCACATTAGGGCTAAGGATTAAACTCAAATCCTCTGGGTCTGCATTGCTGGAATGGACTGGTCTGAATTTGGGGCAGTCAAAGAGATGACTTTGGGCCTCCCTCTACCATTTGAGTAGCTAATTACATAGCAGAAGATACTACATTTGCTTCTAAATACAGGGTAAATGTCTTTATCCTCTGCCAAACAAGGAGCTGACATGTCAAGCTCCACAAGAAGGAGCTTTCCCCCTTTACTGGGAAGGCCATGAGCCAGGATGTAGCTAACCCAGCACCAAAATATTTTTTCCTCCCCTCTTCTCTCTTTCCTAAGAAATTCAGTGTTTTTACCATGCAGGATAGGGGCTGTGTCAGTGACCTGTTACTCTCTGAGCAACATCCCCCTTGGGAGAAGCCACCTTTTCCAACAGATTTGACTTAAACCCTCCAAGATGCCCAATTTAAATTAGCTTTTCATTAAAAAGCCAGATTTTTCCCAGGGTGTGGACAGCCTGATCAAAGTCATGGCCTTCAAGACTTCAGGAATGTCACAGACAGCACAAAACATCTAAGCCCGATGCTCTTACTCTTATTTCTCCATTTGCAGCTTGCCATATTTTCATGGTCCCATCTGTGCTGGTAGACACACCCAGTCCTCCACCACTGGAAATATCAAGGCAGGTAATCTGCAGGAAGGCAAAAGCACCAAGAATTAGCTTTATATAATTCTGTATATAAATATTTCTGCTCAAAAGCCTAGTTCTGTAAAGGGGGAGACCTGCTAAGTACATTCTCTGCCTGTGACTCTGCAAGACAAGGAGAAAAAGGGATGCTGAGGCAGAAGCCTGCACAAGCAGCAGTTGTATTCCAGGTTTATCCCAGGTGGAAGAGAAATCTGGCCTTTTTTAACAGGTCCTGTAAACAGCTCACAGTAACTGGCCCGACTCACAAGCCCACAATACATGGTTTGAGATAATTACAAAGCCAAATTCACAGCCTAAATTTGCTGAAACACGGAACCAAAACTAGTTCTTTATACGAACTGGGGCCTTAGAAGGACTTGTGGGGCTGGAGTGTGTCCAGGGCAGGGAACGGAGCTGGGAAGGGAATGGAGCTCCAGGAGGGGCTGAGGGAGCTGGGAAGGGGCTCAGCCTGGAGAAAAGGAGGCTCAGGGGGGACCTTGTGGCTCTGCACAGCTCCCGGACAGGAGGGGACAGCCGGGGGGTCGGGCTCTGCTCCCAGGGAACAGGGACAGGAGGAGAGGGAACGGCCTCAGGCTGGGCCAGGTTGGACACCAGGAGGAATTTCCCCATGGAAACGGGTTTTAAACAGCAGAAGGGGCTGCCCAGGGAGGTTTGGAGTCCCCATCCCTGGAGGTGCCCAAGGAAGGCTGGCACTCAGTGCTCTGGGCTGGGGACAATGTGGGGATGGGGCACAGCTTGGACTCGGTGATCTCAGAGGTCTTTTCCGACATTAGGAATTTCGTGATTCTGTGAGTCGCATTTGCATTGCATTTTTTAAATTGAATTTTCAGGCTGTGGGTGCGGAAAAAAAAAAACCAAACCACGGACGGGAACAAGAAACGCAGACGGGCTCTAGCCAGGACAGGGTTAAGTTTTCCAGCAGCAGGAGGGGCAGGGCCAGGAGGCGGATATTCCCGCATCCCACCTCTCCGTGCGCCGGCGGGAAAAATTCCATTTTCCCCCGCTCCCTTCTCGCCTCCCGCGGGGGAACGCTGAATTCGGGAATACCAAGCCCAAACCGGCACCAAGGGTGGAGATAAGGAGAGTTGGAAGCAAGTTTGAGCTGAGTGTTTGGCGTGTTAGGTACAGTCGCTGGTCACGATGGGGCTTAATCTGCTCGTAGTGGAGTGGTACTTCTACAGGTTTATAATTCCCTGTGTGGTCCTGATACTGCACTTCAGGAGCTTAGACAGATGGTTAAAGATTCTTATGTCCATGGAATATATGGTATCAACTTGGGACATGATATACCACCTCCAGCAGACCATTAATAATCGATCCAAATTAATGGGGGGGACAGGGGATGAATATTTTCACAACTTTTTCACCTCCTCTGACTCCTTTAAGCGTCTTAAAGCAGTTTTTGTGGATTCTGGACTGCCTCTGAATATTGAAGAAAGCACATTGTCGTTCTGTCTGCTATGTCTCCTCACTCTGGTCTACATCACCATTATGGTCTACTTCATCTTTAGAGTTACAAAAGAGATTATTGGGAAGGTCTCTCAGAGGGCAGATAATGATGAGTGGCAGGGAAGGTGGGAGAAACTGGGCCAGGTTTTGAAGGAGTATTCGGCTCCAGTGGTTTGGAACTTCACCCCTCAACAAATACAGGACCCTGTGAAAGTGGCAGAATATCTGAAAGAGAAACGCTGTGGTGGTTTAAGGGAGGAGCAACTTACTGCATTGTGTTGGGCCCTGGCTACTCTTTATCGGACACTGCTGGATACCAGCCAGTCCCCTCAGGAGGAAGAGGAGGAGGAAGAGGAGAACAGACCAACAGGCACCACGGCCACTCAAACTGAAGCTGCACCAGAGGAACAACCCACGCTGGGAGCAGTCGCTCCTGAACAGAACACGTCCAAGACCACATTAGTTTCCTTAGTGAGGGATGAAGAGGAAGCAGAGTCCTCAGAAGAGGATGAAGAGTTCTCAGAAGAGGATGAAGAGGCAGAGCTAAGCAGCGAATCCCAACGTAAGCTGCAATCAATCCGAGACCGTTACAGGCGCCTCCCAGATCAGTCCCTGCTGCTGTGGCTGTACGAGTGCTGGTTTGCAGGGGCCCACGTGGATGTTCTGCTGGACAGTGCTGAAGCCAAGCAGCTGGGATCCCTGTCCCGGGACGTGGCCGTTGACAGGGGCCTCGGGAGAAGGACAGGAACTCACAGCCTCTGGATGAGGCTCGTGTGGAGCGTGAGGGCAGCG
Organism: Leptocoma aspasia; assembly: GCA_013399835.1. Taxonomy (NCBI): domain Eukaryota; kingdom Metazoa; phylum Chordata; class Aves; order Passeriformes; family Nectariniidae; genus Leptocoma; species Leptocoma aspasia. The sequence goes on along the minus strand of VXAX01006628.1, from coordinate 108,418 downwards.
CACAGCGCGGAGGAGCTGCTGGTGCGGCGGGACAGCTGGGACACCAGGCTGGAAGGTGTGCAGTACCTGACAGAACTCTCTGTGGCCAGCGTGCTCTTTGGGAATACACGGAACAGTCGGTGCCTGGAGGATCTGGACAGAGCCTACTGCACCTGGGACATCTGGCAGGCGTTCAGAGAGAGCGCGCCGCCGCTCTACGCCGAGGCACTGTCGTCAATCAGGTGGAACGGGAACCTCAAGGTGCTAAAATTAAAGGCCTTCATCTGGGACTATAGACTGAAACCCTCTTCCCCGCCACAGAACAGCTCCTCCTATGTGGAAGAACAGCCCCAGGAATACGCAGGCTCCAGTAATGATCCTTGCACGATATGCCACGAGGAGCTGGGCAGAAACTCGTGTGAGCTGGAGTGTGGGCATGAATTCCACAGGGAGTGCATCAGGACGTGGCTCCTGGAGCACTCCAGCACCTGTCCCATCTGCCGGGACTACGCTGTCTTACCTGCAGACGTCCCTCAGCATCCTGCACAGAACAACTCAAAACGTTACAAAGCCAAGCCTTGGAAAAGATCAGGGTTTTAGAAGAACTCCCAAAGAAAAGTGCTGAAGAGACCGAGGTCTTAAAGAATGGGCTGGATTGATTTTGTAAGGCTCAGAAGTACAAGTGAAAAAATGGCAGCAGGAGAAAAAAAAAAATCAGAAGAATTTAAACGTCTGAAAGAACACAGCTAAAAAGCCCCTAGGTCCCAATGAGAGGGCTTGGAAGGTGACAAGGAAAAACAGTATAATGGATATAAATACGTATCGAGACATTTGACTAAGGGAATGATTCCTGTGCTTTTCTGTGTATAGACATAGCTGGGTGGTGTGGGATTTAGGCACGAGTAGATGAGACAGAATGATGGGTGGGGAATGTCCTGGTTCTGGCCAGGACAGGGTTAATTTTTACAGGAGCAGGGAGGGGCACAGGACATTTGGGTTATTCAGTGGTTTTGCATTCCTTGTGGGTCTCTTCCCTGTCCTGGACATTTTGTTAATCAATGTTACATTGATTAACAGTTTCTTTTTAGTATTTCATTCATTCATTCAAATTCAAATTTTAGTATTTCATTCATTTCATTCATTCAAATACTAAAAGAAACTGATATTACAGTTTCTTTTAGTATTTCATTGCTGTTCTCACTAAACTGTTTTTATCTCAACCCTGAGCTTTGTCTTTTGTGCCTCCAATCCCTGTTTGCTGCAGGGGCAGGGGGGAAGGACTGAGTGGCATGTAGTCTGGGGTGTTCCAGTGGGAACACCATTCCTGAACCCCAAGATAACAGTTCTGTCTCCATCCCAACCCCTCACACACAGATC
>VXAX01006628.1:54169-104694 GCA_013399835.1 Leptocoma aspasia | reverse complement strand
GCCACGTCCCGGAAGTGCCGTGCCGAGCTCCCGCCTTAAAGGGGCCGCGCTGCGGTGGTACGGGGGCTGCATCCATGGGTGGGGATTGGGGAGGGTGCTGGGGACCCCTGGGGAATGGGGACNGGGGGTGAGGAGGGTGCTGGGGATCCCTGGGGAATGGGGACCCTTCGGGGGTGAGGAGGGTGCTGGGGATCCCTGGGGAATGGGGACCCGCGGGGATTGAGGAGGGTGCTGGGGATCCCTGGGGAATGGGGACCCTTTGGTGGGCACCCATGGCCGGGGTGAGGTGCACGCTGCGGGTGCCCCCAAATGCCACCGGCTCCTCCCCGGTCGCCAGGGGGGCATGGCGAAGGCCGGGCACGGCTGGAGCCGCGCGGCGGCGGGGCAGGGCGAGGCCGAGGAGGGCGAGGATCCCCTGGACGCCAGGATCGCGCGGACCGGCTGCCTGGAGCAGCACCGGCGGCTGCAGGAGTGCATGGCGGAGCGGCAGGACTGGCGGCACTGCCAGGAGCAGCTCCGAGCCTTCGGAGCCTGCATGGCCCGGCGGCAGCAGCGGCAGCCCGGCCCGGCCCGGCCCACGGACTGACACCGCCCCGGCAGCCCCCAGCCCGGCTTTGTGTTGATCCAGCTGCTTGGAAATCACGTTGGGAAATTAAATCTGGAGTTTGGCATGCCTCGGGTTTGTCCGTGCCAGTGGGATCGGTGCAAGGTGGGGAGGGGCTTGGTTTGGAGGATACAGCGTGGAGCCGTGCCACGGGACATTCAGGTGGGACATCAGGAGGAATTTCCCCATGGAAAGGGGTTTTAAACATTGGAAGGGACTGCCCAGGGAGGTTTGGAGTGCCCATCCCTGGAGGTGTCCAAGAACCACGTGGCACTCAGTGCTCTGGGCTGGGGGCAAGGTGGGCATTGGGCACAGCTTGGACTCAACGATTCCAGAGGTCTTTTCTGACCAAAACGAATCTGTGGTTGTGGATTTTCTTAAATGTCCCAGTCCAGGAGCATTCACAGCACTCAGGCTGGGTATTGGCTCCAGAACAGCTCCAGAACAGCCCTGACATGGATTTTCACTCTGTGTCCTCTGTGCCATCCCAAGGCTTTTCCCAGCAGTGATAATCTCATGTCCCACAGCAGGGAATTTATCTCTTGGGAAGCCACAGAAAAATTGGGAATCAGAGAAAGAGGGATTCTCATCTGACCACCACTTGCTGGCAAATAAGCCAAGAAAATAAAATTGCTTTTTGCATGGCTTCTGCCAGAAGGAAGGTTCCAGGCTATTTCCCAGGGATGTGGGTGCTGGGAATAACCAAGAGGCTGGGCATGGGAGCACAGGCAACAGCCCCAGTTTGGGGGAGAGTGTAAATTAATGGGTTATTTTCCCTCTTTTTCAAGACCGGGTCCTTAGAAAGGGGGAGAAAAAGCCTCCAAACAAACCAGTTTCTGGAACAGTTTCTCTTGGCATCCATCAAATTTGGTTATAACAATTCCTGGGATTGTTGCAGCACAGCATTATTCACACACAGAGATTTCTGCAGAAATTCCCACCTATCAAAAGCAAAACAGGCAGGAATTAAGAAAAAATAACCGAAGGAAAGCAAACCCACATTCCATTGTGACACCTTTGCTCCCAGTACAAACCAGTCAGATATAAAACATTATTTATTTTTATTGAGACAAGCTGTTTGCCAACAGTGGGAATTCCTTCCAAGTCACAAAGTTACCAGTGCAGAGCTCATGGAAGCACCCTCTGGAGGCTGGAACAGCCCATGGATGGCACATTGCTCCTCACCTCAGGACATCTCTGCCAGCAGCTCTTCCAGCTCTGGTCGAGACTTCAGCCGGCTCTTGAAATCGGCTTCCGTGTGCTGTGGAGGGAGGGAAAACCACCACAAATCAGGGTGCTCACCACAAATCACAAATGCTTCCCAAAGGGAAAGCATTGGGAAATGTAACCATACCTGTTTCATCAACAGATGGACCCCCTCAGGCTGGTTACTCTGGATGATTTCCAGCAGTATGGGAGCAAACGTTGAACTCAAACCGCGGATCTGAAAGCAGGAACGACAGAGCTGCAGGAGAACAATCCCAGGACACTCTGGCTTGGAAGGGACCTTAAAGCTCATCCAGTGCCACCCCTGCCATGGCCAGGGACACCTTCCACTGTCCCAGGTGGCTCCAAGCCCCATCCAGCCTGGCCTTGGGCACTGCCAGGGATCCAGGGGCAGCCACAGCTGCTCTGGGCACCCTGTGCCAGGGCCTGCCCACCCTCCCAGGGAACAATTCCTAATTCCCAATATCCCATCCAGCCCTGTGAGTTTCTCCAATCACCCATCCCCAAACATGACTTTTCTACCCCTCATATCAATTATTCAGCAGAAAATAGATAATAAATCTTCTGCCTAAAACACAGAGCCAGGAAATCCTCCTGGGCTTCTAGTTTAGGAGCAACACTCACCAGAAAACATAATTTTTGCTTCCATTTATGCCCAAATGTTGCCTTTCATCTGTTAATATGTTTGAGGGGTTTGGGGAGCCCGTGATGGGAGGTGCTGCAGCACTGTCAGCAAATCCCAGCTCCTACCTGGACAACCCTCTGGTGGGTGGTAAGGACTGCATCCAGCTGCATTTTGGATCCCCTCTCTTCCAGGAACAGCACCTCGCTGGTTTTGGTGGGCATGGCGTAGCTGCAGGAGCCAGAGGGCAGTGCTTAGGACAGGCAGGATATTTACAGGGATGAATCAATCTCCACAGCAGAGAATGGGGAAGGAGATTAACTTTTCATGGGAAATTAATTATGCAAAGGATGTATCTTGCAAATCAGGTGCTGGCAGAGGCTGGGTGTTTTGCTGGAAGGAGATAAGGAGGAAGCTCTGGGGCATTGCTGCCAGCAAAAACCTGGATTAGCTCCAAACACCAGCCTGAAAACATTTAACTTCTTCCCAGTTCAAGAAAAGCAACAGCTCTGACTTATTTTGTCTTTTGGGACAGAGCTAAAATCTGCTGCTGCAATGCACCACTCAAAATAGATTGTTGCACCTCAGATTCAATGGGAATGTGACTGGGAGTGGATCAGACTGCTCAGTACTCAGAGACCTCAGCCTCCTCATCCCCATTCCCACAGCTACACCCAACCTCCATCCTACTACCTGCCTTTTCCCCTCAATTTCCAGTCTGAAGGGTAAATCCTTTCTTTCTCTACACACTGAACCACGTCCAACCTCAGAGGGTACAAGTGAAAAGCACACATTTCACAGAGTGGTTTTATTCCCTGGTGGCAGCTCAGTGCTTTTCCCAGTGCCTGCAGCTCCCTGGGAGCACTTCAGGCACCAAGGTGCTGCCTGACATTCCTCAGGCATTAAAACCAGAGGAGTGGCTGTTGGAATACACCTGATCTGGAGAACTAGAACTCTCCTCTTAAACTGAAGTAGCAGGAAGTTCACCCAGCAGCTTCAGGGCTTTCCCAAGCTCACTCCAGTTTGGATAAGCAGGGTGGTATGCAGAGCCTGGATCACAGTCCATGAAGGAAAATGTCAGCAATTCCCAGGCCCTGCACCCACAGGCTTAAAGCCTTTTCCTCAGAGGAAGGAGATATAGCAGGTATTTTCTCCTTGGAATCTGCTCAAGTCAGTGCCTGAAAAACTCAATGTCAGCCTTCCTGATGTAAATAAAGCATCCAAAATTGTACAGCTACACAAAAGGAGAACACAGGGCAGGTGAGAGGTTTGGATTTACATCCAAATGGGAATCTTTCAGGGAGATTGGAGTGTTCCCTGACCTGCAGGGGGGTCATGATCCAGAGGGACAGGTTTCCTCATACCTCTCATTGACCTGGATGGAGAGATGGTTGCAGAGTCTATGGACATACTGAGCAAAATGCTCCACCAGGCACAGGTCATAGGAAGTCATCTGGATGTTGATATCTCCATACTGGTACTCAGTGCCAGCACTGATCTCTTTCATCTGCACTTTCTCCTTTCTCTTCTTTGGAACCTGTTTTCCAAAAGAAAATACAACAAAATAAAATAGGAAGTATCTGGTTTGAACAATGCTGGGAATAAAGGTTCAGCTCTTGGATGGCATCACACAGAAAACACACTCATGCTGTGATTAATTTCTTCCAGAGGAAGAAAGAAAGAAAGGAGTAAAACCACTAGAAATAAACCTGCTGTTTATTTCAGTTCCTGTCTAAAAGGCAGCTGACTTCTTGTTTCCTCCTTCCGCACAAATGGATGTCTTTCCAAGTCTCAGGGAGTGTGAAAAGGTTACATGCAAGTAAGACCTGCTCACAATTATTCTGGAATGGTTCAGGTGTTGAATTCAGTCTCAGGAAGAGGTTCCTCCCTTCCAAAGCTACTCACTCACTTCCACAGGAAACAAAAGGAAGCATTTCTGCAGTGTGGTGAATGGGTACTTCATGGAATAGTTTGGATTGGAAGGAACCTTAAACCTCATCCCATTCCAACCCCCTGCCATGGGCAGGCACACCTTCCACTGCTCCAGGTGCCTCCAAACCCCATCCAACCTGGCCTTCTGAGATGGGGCATCCACAGGCTCCAGGGAAAGCAAGCACAGGGGGAAGTCCTGCTGCCTACCTCCTTTGAGAGCAGGTATTTAAACTTCCCAATGCCATGTGTGGGTCGGGACCTGTAGGATCTGTGGCAACCCAGGAGTGCATCCCCTGAAAATGGAAGCAGAGCAATGTTTGGTCTGTGTTTCCAGCTGCAAACAAACATCCACAGGTGCTCTGAGAGCCCCAAATTATCATCACATAACACCACGGCTAGTGCCACTTGCTTAGCCAAGAACAAGGCAAAAAAGAAGAAAATGTTAGAAAAAACCCATATGGAAGTGGCAGAGCACCTCTGGTTATTTACCCAGTCCAAAATAGGCTAAAAAAAAACCCCAAAACGAAACATAAATGCTCCAATGTTTAATATTTATTTGAGGGAAGTGAATTTGTGCCTCAAAACTACACTGACAACAGATCTTACCTGCAGCACACAGGCGGGTTTCTCTGGCTGTTGCTGCTCTGTAGGAAACAAGAATAATTAACAACTCTGATTTCCCTCACTTATGGAAAAATATGTGGCCAATGTCTTTTTGCAAAGGCGTGGCATGATCCCATCAGCACAAAGACTCCCCCTTTTTCCCACCCCACAGCCCTTTCAACTCCCAGCTCAAAGCCTTACCTCCACTATTAGAAGCTTTGGCAAAAAAAAAAAAGAAAAAAAAAGAAAAAAAAAAGGCAATTTTTGGGTCATGTGTTTTCTCACCTGCTGACGGCAAACACCTGCCTGAGCAACGCTCCCTTCTCTGAGCACAGCACCTGCAAGGGGCAAAACACAACAGGGTGGCAGATCCACTGGGAATTTTCACCAACACCTCCAAGTTACTACACCTCGAGGATAGGACCTGAGGGAGCAGCTGGAGCTGTGCCAGGGGAGGTTTAGGTTGGATATCAGGGAAAGGTTCTTCCCCCAGAAGGTGCTGGGCACTGCCCAGGCTCCCCAGGGAATGGGCACGGCCCCGAGGCTGCCAGAGCTCCAGGAGCGTTTATTTGGACACTGCTCTAAGGGGTGTGGTTGGATAGTCCATGAACAGCCCTCGTGCCTGTCCCACCTCCACACGGATGGAGGGAAACAGCTCATCCGTCCGGCAGAGCTTTGCTGTCGCCAAACCAGGGCAGGGGATAAATACCCATGTCCCAAATGTCCCAATGCAGAGGGACAGGGATCTGACAGGGACCACGGAGACGAGGGTTGTCATGGAGTTGGGGTGACCCCTAGGTGTGTGAGGGTGGGGAGCAGGGCTGTGTGGGTGTCTCAGCCCCTGGTCCAGGAGCACCCAGACAGATCCAGGGCACGCTCTCAAGGTCTGGAGCCCCTCAGGATCATCCCCACACCTCCTTCCGAAACCAAACCAGGGTAGGATCAGGGCCTCCAGCAGCAGGGTTGGTGCTGCTCAGCTGTCCTAAGGACCAAGCCTACTCCTCTGTTCCTGCCCTTCCCGCTGTCCCCGCGTTCCCACTCCCCTTCCCGGTGGCCATCCCTGTACCTTCGGCACCGCCGCCATCATCCGGCACCTCGGTCCGTCGCTCAAAGCGTTCCCCCTCCGTGCCTCGGTACGCCCCCATTCAGCTCCCCCCGTCCCGCGGCTCCCTCTCCGCGTTCCGCCCACCGATGCCTCCCGGGAATTCTAATTTTCGGACAGCTCCCCGCTCCGCCCACCGAGAACTCCCGTAGGCAACAACTTTTGGACAACCCGCGGTACTGGCGGGGCCCTGGCGTCCTGAAGGAGGCAGCGGGGAGGGTGCGGGCAGTAATGGCGGACACCGCGTTCCTGCCTGCCCACACGCGGCGGGCAGCGCCGCCACGCGGCAGCGGCCGCACAGCACACCCTGCCCTGCGCCTATCACCGCGCGCCCCGCCCCCGCACGCTGATTGGTCCCCATACGTCATCAGGGCGCGGCGGCCATGTTGAGCGTGGCATGGCCACGTGGCGGTGCCCAGGGTAGTGCCCGGCCCCACCCAGCGCGGTGCAGCGGCCATCTTGAGTGTGGCGTCGTGGCGGCCATTTACTTAGGCCTTTAGTATCACTTAAAAATATATATATTTACAATCACGAAATCCTAAGGGTAGGAAGGCTGGGCTGGCGGGGACCTCCTCCTTGATTTCCCAGTGGGAAAGCAGGTGGGCAGGGGGTCTACCTGGGAAGAGATGGACCTGTGGTCCTCTGCCCGCCAGGCCTGACAGTCTGGAGTTGGCTCAGGAAAACCCATCCCGTGTCCAACTGCCTCTTCCACACAAACTTTACTTTCCCACAGGCTTTCTTCCCTCCTCCTGGCTCCAGTTTCCTCCTTCTCCCACAGCAGATGCTCACTCTGGAGCCCATGGAGAGGAGCTCCCTTCTAGGAGCTGTTCCCTGCCTGGGAGCCGGATTTTGAGTCAGGATTTCCCGCTCTCCTCACTGATGGCTGCTCCAATTGGTCTCGCTGGAGCTGCCAGAACTCCAGATGGACTTTCTCCCAGTTCATCCACGTGGCAAGTTCATTTCCTGCTCTGTGACCCAGCCCTGTCCCACATTTCTGAGTGCCTGGAGCTCTGGACACACACTGGACACCCTTGATGTCCGTCCCCTCTGTGCTTACACAGGGGATGCACGGAGGGGACAGAAGGAATGTGAATGGACAAGGTTTGTGCCTCCACCTGCCCAGCACATGGAGAGAGCAGAGGGGATCCGCAGCACCTTTGCTCTCTGCTCCACAGTGCAAGGACACGTGTTCCCAGCTCCTGTCTGTGTTTTCCTGGGACATGCCAGAACTGCCCACGTGGATGTTTTCCTGCCCTTTGATCCCACCTGGTGAGCCCCAGGCAGGGCCAGCCCGGGAATGACACTTGACTAAGGATTGCTGTGCCAGCTGGGTTAAGGCTGGCACTCCCTCTCCAGGAAACCTGGGCTTCTCCTGCCATGACCTTTGAAGCCCCAGGGGAAATTGAGGAGGGGCTGCTGTGACTGGAGGGGGACTGGCTGGTCCTGTATTTGCAGGGGAAGCTGTGATGAGCACCACGATTAAGAGCAGCGGGACGATGACTCCTAATTCCCTGCCCTCCCGTGCTGTGTGCCCATGGAGTGGGACTGCACCCCTAAATTCCCTCTGCCCCTCCTGGGGACTCACCTTTGTTCCACCCCCAAAACGTGGCTGAGGAGGGAGCGTTGCGCCAGGCTGAGTTTGGGGAAGGGCAGTAACAGATTGCAGGGATCCCCCCTCCCAATGAGTTCTTGTCCTCTGTGCCTCTGTGTGGAAACGAGTCCACCTCTCCACTGAGGAATGTCTCTGACGTCTATCACAGATGGATACATTTTAAGGCCAAAAGGGACTGTTAAATCACGGAATTCAGTCTCCTGCGCGTCGCAGTCGATGGGATTCCAGTGACTTATGGCTTTATGGAAGCAGATCACTCCTCTCTCTGTGAAAGCATCTTTCTCACAAAGGCTCCTCTCGATTTTCCCTGGATACAAAGATAGTGCTGCTCTTGGCAGCTTGTTCTGAATCCCTGTTGCAGGAGCACAACTTCCAAACCTTTTTGTGACATTTACACGGGGATGCTGTGGTCACTCGATGACTTCCTTTTTCTGCACCACACTTAAAAAACTCCAGGAAGCTTTTCCTCCTTTTTAAGGCTTCCCATGCCTTGCCTCCACTTCTTTTCAGACTCATCCAATGATGAAAACAATCAAGAAGTGTTCAAATAGACTTTAGATGAAAACCTCTGTTTCGCGTGTCTCCTCCTCTGCCTTCAGTTGTTGTTTTCCCTGGGACCTGTGGGAAAGATCCTGGAATGAGCCCAGACACAAAACCAAGGACAATATCTGTATTTAATATTTGAAATCCCATCAGGCCTGTCTGGATTACCTTTCTCTGCGGTGCAGGACAGCAGCCACACAACCAGTGTGGAAGCACTCCCACATGCCAGGTGCAGCGATGGATGGGAGATTCTGCTCCTATCTATTAGAACTTGTTGAAATTTCATCACCTGATTAAAGACACATTTTCCTCTTTTAGTTCTCTGGTACTTCAAGGCCTGGGTGAAAAAAACCCAACCCTTGGTGAAGCAGTTAATCACACTGAGGGAGTATAAATGAAACAATCAAAAAATAGAAAGGCTTTCAAAACCAAACACGTAGCAGATGCCATTTCCCTGACTATCAGAGCAGAGATGCTCTGGAACAATCTCCCAGCCAAGGTTTAAACAGGAGGGGCCAGAACGCACCTGGGAACCTCCTAAACCACTGAACTTTGAGGGCAGAGTGGGACAAATGGGCAAAAAATAGTGAAAAGAAAATCTGGCCCCTCCAACAAAAGGTGGAGGGCCCTCGGCCACTGTAAAACGATGACAGTGAGGATCACTGACCTTCCTGGGAAACATCACCTTGCTGTGAGGGCTCTGCTCCGCAGAGACGCTCCTCTGAAAGGAGCATCTCTATCAGTTTGGGATTAAGCCTTTGCTTTTAAGGACTTTGCTGGCTCCACCTTGCAGCCCTTACCCTGAGGCTGTGAGGGTGGGCAGGCCCCGGCACAGCTGTGGCTGCCCCTGCCTCCCTGGCAGCGTCCAAGGCCACGCTGGCCGCTGTGTCTGGGAGCAGGCCGTGCCGGTGCAAGGTGTCCCTGTCCCCGGCGGGGGGTGGCCCTGGATGATTCCCCCCGTCCCTCCCAACGCGAACCATTCCCGGCCCGTAGGAGAGGGAAGCGCCCACAGCGCGTGCGCGGGGCGGGCGGAGCGCCGGCTCCGGGAGCGCGGGGGGGGCCGAGCGGCGGCACCGGCACCGGCACCGGCACCTCACCGGGACTCGCAGCCTTCGCCGGGGAGGAGGAGGAGGACGAGGAGAAGCAGGAGGAGGCGGAGGAGGAGAGAAGCGGGAGCGGTCGCGGGTGCCGCCGCGGGGAGCGGAGCGAGCGCGGGGCGGCGGCGGCGGCGGCTCCTCCATCNGTCCCTGACACCCACCCACCCACCCTGGTGGGGTCCGCGGGGTTCAGCTCTGGTTTAACCCCCCCACCCAGCAAAGCCCATCTCCAGGAACAGTTGCTGATTCATTCGATCCCAGCTCCTCTGGTTTTTGGGGGGCAGGAGTCTCAATCCGCAGTGTTTACTGTGTAAATACAGCGTTTTTCCATCATGGAGTTATGTCCTGGCAGAGCGACGCTCTGAATATTTAATTCAGTCGGTGAGGTTTTCTTCCCTGNGGGGAGGAGGAGGAGGACGAGGAGAAGCAGGAGGAGGCGGAGGAGGAGAGAAGCGGGAGCGGTCGCGGGTGCCGCCGCGGGGAGCGGAGCGAGCGCGGGGCGGCGGCGGCGGCGGCTCCTCCATCATGTCGTCGGGCGGGGACTTCGGGAACCCGCTGCGGAAATTCAAGCTGGTGTTCCTGGGCGAGCAGAGCGGTGAGTCACCGCCCGGCTCGGGCCGGGACCCCCACCCCGACACTCGCCCGCCCTCGTGAGGGCACGAAGGGACCCCCTCCTCATCCTCCCCGACATCCTCATGAGCGTCTCTGACACCCACCCAGCCCTTGTGGGGTTTGATGGGATCCCCCTCCTCACCCTTCCTGACACCCAGCCACCCTCATGGGTCTGATGGCATCGCACTTCTCGTTCTCCCCGACACCCAGCCACCCTCGTGGGGTCTGATGGATCCCCCTCCTCACCCTTCCTGAAACCCACCCAGCCCTTGTNGCTCCTTTATGAGATGCTTTGTGTAATCCTGGGTAGATACTGAGCAATCTATGACATAATGAATAGGTGCAAAATATTATCTGTCTCGGGGCGGGGTATTTGCTCCCTCAGCCACCTTTGGTCTGTGTGGTAGGAGATGATGAAATACTAGTTGTTTTTTTTGGTTGGTTTTTTTTTTTTGCCAAATTAGTTGTATCTTGGTGTTTCCTCACTCAGATGTGGATGAGCTTGGTGATAAGGCTGCTGTTGAAATTATTTACCTGTACGTTGGCAATTTCCTTTAGTCTGTTCCTTGAATCATTCTCTTTTTATTTGGTGTTTTTGGAGTTGAAACAGCTCTTCTCGTATCAGGGATTTGGGGAGCATGAGTGCAACTTGATTATTTATTATTTTTTGGGTAAATCACCTGATCTGCTTGGTAAGGTGCTATTTGGCCAGCCATTTTATGAGGATTTTGGATGAGGGTCATGTGTAGAAAATGCTGGAGGTTTTTCCGGTTTTTTTTGTTTGGTTGTTTTTTTTTCCCCAGGTATTTGATAACAGGAATATTAGCAATGCATTTGCAAAACCCTTGGCTTGTTTACCTGTATTTCTGAGCTTCAATATCATAAAGCTTTTCAAATACCTCCATGGAAGGTTGTGGCACCTGGTGCAGATCTTAAATCTCAGCAGCTCTTCGTTTACACGTGGATTTCTTGTCTCCTCTAGCAGACATAACGTCACATATCTGCTTCCTCTAGGAATTTTTTTTTTCCCCCCTCTCAGCTAATCATCTGTTTTTATACTGGGAGGTTTTAAATAATTCCCAGTCACAGCATCAGACCTAGGGAGGAGAGAAGGGATTCTGTGGGTACAGCACGGCGAAATCCTCCTGACCGAATATTCCCAGCCCTGCAACTGCTGCCTCGGCTGGGGCTTAGGCATGGGTGGGAGCTGATTGGAATCCAGGGTGGGAATCCCAGCTGCAGGGTGGGCTCCAGCCCTGCCTCTGCCTTTGTCTGGGATGCTGGGCGATGACTCGGTGCCAGCTCCGTGTCCGCGCATCCCGCGGGTGCTGCAGCGTGGGCATGCTCCAGCACGGCGCTCCCTGAGTCTGCCTCTGATGGAGACACGTCCCTTCCTGGATTGAAGCTCTTCAGATGTCTCTGTCATGATGTCATTCCCTGTAATTTTTTTTTTTTTTAATTTATTTTTTTTTACTGCCCGAAGGATGCGGAGCTCTCGTTGCAAGTGGCTCCTGGAGGAATAAATGCCCTCGTAATATTTGGAGAGAACTGCGGAGGAATCTGGTGTTGCAAAAAGGGAGCTGGAGTGGGCTCTGCTCACACCTTCCTGTTCTTTGTCTGGGAGGTTAAGGGAGATGCAGAAATAAAAGTTTTTAGGATAGCAGCTTTCATAACCCAGGAGATCTTTGTACAACTGTTGCGCTGGATTGCAGCATTGGCTTCCTGTTCAGATGAAAGGTTCTCTGCCCTGTTGGAAGGCCATAATTAAAGATATGCTCTGGCTGCTGGTGGGGAGGCTGAGTGCTCCGGGGTCATTTACATCCAGGGACTTCAGGATGACAAATGCAGTGGTACAAAGGGCTGTGATGGCCATCGGCTGCCTCAGCATCCAGAGCTGCCTGATGGCAGACCTGTGCTGGCTGTACACAGCCTTGCCAACAAATGTGTGCCTTACTGAGGAAAATCTAAACTGCAGCTCCTTGCTGGGCAGGCTTTGCAGCCCTTCCATGGCAAATCTGGAAGCGTCCCTGGGCGTTTTGTTTCCATTTGAGAGTGGGATTGCACAGTGGATGCAGTGTGTGGTTTTCTCCTCAGCCATGTTGTGGGAGTTCAGCGCCGTATCCCTCAGCGCTCGCATGGACTGCAGTGGCTCTGCCTCGTGCTGTTCAGCACTAGCTGCAGATGCTCTTTCCCATGCTAAGATGCAGGTTTCCTCAATCCTCCTTGTCTCTGGGGCTTGTGTCCCCCAGGCCCCTCCCAGGCCTGGCCTGGGGACTTGCTGGGTGTGCTGTGGGTGCATCACGAGCCTGCAACATCATCCGTGCCCAGCTAGAAGAATCTTCTCCTCTCTTTCCATCTCTATTTTTGTTAACCTGTGCAGGGATACGGCATTGGCTGGCTAGCAAGAAGGCAACTTCACCAGCACTCTCCTTAATTGAATTACTTTTCTCAATGATTGAAGATTATACAGAGTTTAGCAGTTTTAAATATACTAATCTTTGCTAAAAAGGCAGGGAGAGCTCTGTGCTGAGGGATTAGATAAAGCTATTGTGTGTGGGGAAGTATGTTTCTTACTGCCTTTGATCTGGTTTTATCAGGTGATTTTCATCAGTCCTAATACCTCAAGTTTAAGGAATTCTGATTTCTGGTCACATCAGGGAGTGGACACCTCACCTGCTTTGGGGTAACTTGCAGTAAATGTGACACATATTCAAATATTAATAACCTCTTTAGTTCTGCTTTGCATAGGAACACCTCTGCTTCTTAATAAATGGATTTTTTTGATTGAGTGGGCAGAACTGAATGCTGGGGCACCACAACAGAAATATTTGTTCATCACGTGAGTTTCTACTGCAGCTTTCATTGGTGAGCAGGTCTGAAAGGCACCAACGTGTACAGAAAGCAAAAGAACTCCCTGTTGTCTCTCTGTGCTAGCATTTCTGCATAAGATCTTGAAGGAAATTAGAACCAGTTGAGTTTTGGTGTTTTTTTAATCAGGAGCTGAGATTTTCAATATTGAAAACCCACTGATAAGCGCAGCGTAATAACTTTTGAAATACAACTGTTTGGAAAGCACTAATGAGCTGCTCTGTTGCATAATGATGTTGGTAGAGGCACTGCTGAGCAGTGTGATGTGTCTCATTAGATAACTGGGGAGCTGCAGGTGCTTTGTGTGTGCCATGGGGCTGGTGTAGCACTGCTCACAGTAGGCACGGACTCATCCCTGTGCTGCCTAAAACTCCCTTGTTTCTCAGGGATTCTCAGCCTCACCAACTCCAGAGAGCTATTACCTTGTTGCACTGGTGGCTTAAAAGCTCATCCCCTCCCCTCTTGGTGATTTCCTAACCTTGTGGTTTTCCTGTGGCTGGGGCCTTCAGATATTTGGGGTTCCGTTTGGGCTGTATGAATTTTCCATGAGTTTCTAAACTTCACATCTGGAAGTGGAATATCAGCAATGCATCCCAGCCAAGGGGGAGTCAAGGCAGGGACACCAGGAGGCCTGTGTGGATGAACAAGGAACTCCTGGACAACCTCAAATGGAAGCCTGGAAGGGTGGAAGTGGGGACAGGTAACCTGGGAGGAATGCACAGAAATTGTCTGAGCAGCCAGAGATTAGGTTAGGAAACCCAGAGCCCTGATAGAATTAAACCTGGCCAGTCATCAGGGGCAACAAGAAAAGCTTCTCCAGTGATAAAGGAAGACCAGGAAAAGTGTGGGGTCTCTCTGGAAAGAAACAGGAGATCTGGTTACCCAGGATGTGGAGAAGGCTGAGGTAGTCAGTGACTTTCTTCGCCTCAGTCTTCGCGTGTGTTCTTCAGGGGTCAGTCATGGGATCAGCACTGTTGAACATCTTCACTGGTGGCAGGTCCCCTCCCACCCAAACTGTTCTGGGATTCTTTCATAGCTCAGTGTGCTTGGTGTCTGATCCTTCCTCGCTGTCCTAAAGATCTTGAGCCCCACCATTTCTCTTCTTTCTCTCCTCCATCGCTGAAAAATCCCTCCCTGCATTAACGTGTGGAAGAAGCACAGAGAAAAAGACATCAGTGTTTTGTGGTGCCTTTTGATCCCTGTCTATTTGTGGAAGCCTCTGAAGGAGCTGTGTCTGTTCTTGAAAGGAGGAATAGCTGTGCCTTTCTGAACTCTGCTGTGCTTTTCTCTCTGCATCTCAGAAATTACCTGTGATGTGGAAGGGAATGATCATATTTTTCCTTGATGTGACATAATGGATTTTCTACCTGCAGCTCTTGGGGTGGTGGTGGTACCTGGCACTGGATCCAGGTTCTGCAGAGCAGATGCCTGAAAGCTTTTGCTGGAGCTCTAAGTGGGACTAATGGAGAAACAAAGGCAGGGAAGCTCATCTGAGCCCACCTTAGCAGACAGTGTGGCATTTGGGAATTATCAGAGCCAACAGCCATTTTTCTCAGCTTCAGTGATGGTTAAAAATCTGTCTCCTGTAATCAGTCTGTGAGGAAATAGCTGCCTTTTAGTTACCTGCTAATTTAGCCCAGATGTTTAAAGGCATTTTGTTGTGTTCATGCGTATACAAGTACCTGTTGTGTACACTAATGATCATAAAGCCCCAAACCAACCAACCAAAAGAAGCCAGCTAAACCCTTCAGTGCTTTGAAACGTGGCTCAGAAAAACCCACACGTTGCTGTCTCAACATGAACACCATCAGATTTTTCAAGTCAACCTCCAGAATTTACCTGTGAGGCCTGTAACCTGTAAGAGCAGTAACCTTGTGATACATGAATGTTTCTGAGCAGGTTTGGAAATCCTGATCCATCTCTCCCAGTATGAGGCAGGGAAAAGACCTCCAAAATCATTGGGTCCAACTCTTGGCTGATCAAGGACTTGATGATCTTGGAGGTCTTTTCCAGCCTAGATGCTCCTGAGCTTCTGTAAAAGCACTGTTTTGAAAATTAACAGATACCATCAAATGGTGATGGGTTTGACAGGTTAATATAAATTATTTATGGAAGTAGTTTAAATGAAAAATATGTGTCTTGGCAAACAAACAGCAGCCAAAATGTGGACTTGCAGCGAAAGTCAAATTTTTCAGGTCTCTTTGCTTGATTTATTTACTGAGCTCACACAAAGTTGAAAAGCTAAATGAATTCTTTGTTTTCCTGTCAGCATAAACCCAACTCTTCTGACTCTAATATAATGAAAGGCCCAGGGATAGTGAACAATTCCATCAATTATTTTATGTCAGATATTTTCCCTTTATGTTCAAACCATGTTCTGGAATATTTGAGCGATATTAACTGGAAAAAAATGACTTTCTTCTGTGTTTCAGTACTGTTTAACTCTTACCCAAATGAAGCCTAGTGCATCACAAAAAACAAAGGTAATCTGGGAAGCAAATATTGTGTGAAACGAAACAAAAATAAATTTGGAGTGACCTCCGAGTTGTCAAGCCCCTTGCTTGCTTCTGGCTGCCTCCTGTTGGATCTGGCAAAAAAGAGTTTTGGGGAAGTAGTCCTTATAATAAGTCAGTTATTTAGAAGTTGTTATTATAAATTGGTTGTTATTATATGTCAGTTATTTCAGAAGTTATTAATAAAATCAGCTGTCCAGCACAAGAGTGCATGTAATTAATTTGACTTCTTGCCTGTTTTTGTACCTGGTTTGCATGTCCTTTCTGCTGGGCCTGTAAAGCAGGCTGGGCACACGCTGGTGTCCCCCGTGGCAGCTGCTGCCATTGGGATGAGCAGGGATTTTGGGGCTCACTTGGAGGAGTCTCCCTGCCTCGAGTAGCTGCAGTATCCCCTGGAGATGGCACCCAGCTATTCCCAGATTCACAGGCTCGTGGTGTTCTCTCATCCAGACATGTGTAGGTGTTCCCAACACTCAGCATTAAGGCTTTGCCTAAACTCCAAAGCATATTTTCCCAGAATTGAGAGAGCTGGGAAGAAATACTGGAGCAATACTGATGAGCAGTATTTTGTCTTCAGGCGTGGCCAGAACCAGGAAGGGGCAGCTAAACCTGCTAATGAGAAAATGTCTTAACTTTCAGCTGGTCTTTTCTCTGCCTTGAATTGTGACCCTTTAAACCTCTGTACTGTTAACATTTGCACCATATAGACGAGTGCCATTTATCCTGCTAAGTGACTTTCCTTTAATGGTTTGCTTCTTCAGGAGCAATCAGCAATTGCTGCAGAAAAAACCAATCCACTCCAGCATTTCTGTAATTAATGCAGGGGCCAGTTTATTCCATTCCACTAAATGCTTCCTGCTGTGCTTCCTGTCCGTGCCCCTGTCTAGGTTTGAGTTACAGCAAGTTAATTTTTGTAATGTTCTTGATATGTGCAACACAAAGAGAAGGGGGAATAAAGCTGGAATAGATGTATAGCTAAAAGGAGAGGGGCCCTTGGAGGGTGCAGCATCCCTGGCAAAGCTCCAAGCAGTGGCTGATGCAGGATTGGCGAGATCCCTGTCAGTGTGGGCTTTGCCAAGGGGTGTAGGTAGCTCTTGCTGGAGTTGGGAAAAGATAATTCCTGTTAACAGGTTGGGACTTCAGTCCTGCAGAGGCTCTGGAGCTGCACAGGAGTGGGCAGAGAACATTGGATTAATGTGGGTGCAGGAGTGTTTCTCTGCAGCTTCCTTTTCTTTGATGGAGATGTTGCCTTTTCTGGGAGTAGAAAACACTCATTCCTGTCCTCCTCTGCTGTGAGAACCCTTGGTGTCAGTGACTGGAGGATTTTTTTGAATGGCCTGATGGAAGGAAGGCTTAGTAGAGAAGTCTGAACTGGCTGGGTGATGGATTCATCCAGTGGATGTCTGAGTGGTGGAGGAAATGGGGAACATTCCCTTTTGAAGGAAGCTCTGACAGCAGTAGGCAGGACTTCATGCTAGAGGTCTGCTGCCTTCTTTGTCTTGTCTCAAGCACCTCATTATTTTTTTCCCCTTACTTGCATCTGGAGCAGCTTTTGGGCATTTTGTCCTTGGCTCACTCAAAATGGCTGAAAAGCCACTTGTGTCCACATAAAACCCAGGATGGCTTTCCTCAAGCTGAGCTGGTGCTGCTGGCTGGGATAAAGCCAGAGGCGAATCCTTCAGCAGAGCAGCTGGACACAGCTGGAGGAGGGGCTGATGGCTGAAGACAGTTGGAGTATCATCACAAGGAAATCCCAGCTTTTTTTTTTTTTTTTTCCCTTTTTTTCCCTGACCTTGGAATGCTTTACAAAGAGATTTTCACAGGGTTGGTCTATTCCAGTCTCTCACTGCCAGACTCTCTCACCAGTTCTTGTAATTTCTTCTCAGCTTTTCCAGCTGCCCCTTAAGATTAAATATTTATGTATTCAAATCTTAATTATGTTCGTATTCTTTCTGTTCTTCCAGCTTCCCATTTTTCTTCCCTAGCTGAGTTATCTTTGGTCTTTTTTTCACTGGGCAGTCATCAGAGTGGCTTTTATCCACCACTGTACGATTGTGATCATAATTCTCTTCTACTTTTTTTTAAATTTTTTTATTTTTAGTTGCTCTTAAACCACAATGTGACTTGGAGAAGAGGATGGGGTTTTTTTTCCCTTACACTGCATAAACAGCAGGCAGATCAAACGCTCGTGTCCCATAAAATTGACCTCTTTATTTGGATGCTGTATTTGGATGCAGACTTGAAAAAAAGCTTTTCCCAGTGAAAAAAGCTTTTCCAGTCTTCACTCATCAGCTGGTTTGGTGTTAAAATATTTTACCCCTCCGTGGTGAAATGCAAAGGGCTCATAGGTTGCCTCTGTTTCTAGGCTTGGTGGACTCTGTACTGTCACAGTGAGTAATTTACAGTTAAAAATAAATTCCTTGGCTTTAGGAATTTTACATTTTCGCTTAAAAATGCAAGAGAGAGTTTTGGAATCTCAAAAGGAAACCTTGTGTGAATTACTACACATTGCCTCCAGTAAATCCTGCTATCTAGAGAAAAATTTCCCTGGGGGGTTGTATGGCTGATATTTTAAATGGTTGTTTAGTCTGTAGGAGCCTTGCACTGCGAGGCAGAGATTTGAGGTCTGGCTTTGCCTGCCTGGTTCCAGATCCCAGCAAGAGCAAAGTCTTTTTTACCTTTACCTTTTGGAAACTGGAGGAGGGGAAGAAGTGTCTTACACGAAATGTTTTTAAGATGTCTCAAAAGAGCTGTGTGCTTTTCCCTGGATTTGATGCTTCTCGGCTGCTTTCCTGGAGACCTGAGTCCAGAGCCAAGCCTGTGGTGCACTTAAAGCTGGTTTGGGGTAGGGCAGCCTGAAGACCCCAAAATATTTTCTGTGCACGTTTATACAAGGAATTGCTCAAGTTAGAAACAAGTCTTAGAGAAAAAATATTACAATTAAATAAGAATTTAACTAGCATATGTGCTTAATATGAAAGAATTGTTCTTCTGGAAAATACTGCTGGAGGAGAGTATTTATTTCAAGATAATGTATCCCAGTTGGAGTGTAGATAGTTCTTGTCTAAAGAATTTTCTGCTCCAAACCCAGTTTCTCATATAAACACTTCCTTTTTTTCCTACAGTTGAATCCCACAATTCCTTCTGGAATATCCATTCATCTAGAAAAGATCAAAATAAAACACCAACAGAACTTGTTCCATTTACTATTTGGAACCAGATTTCTACCTTTTAAAGACTAGCTATTTTTATTTTTAAAATTCATACAGATGAATAGCAGACCTTGGGTTTGCAAACCCTTCAGGCTCCGTGGCCTCTTCCCAAGGCATTTGTGAAGCACAGCTGGGGAGGAACAAGTTTATTGTCAGCTGGCTAAAACTCCATATGGAGAGGTCAGTGCCTCAGTTAGGAAGAAGTTAGAGGAAAAGAGGAAGATTTTGGAGGAAAAGTTTTCCATTGCAAAGTTGGGGATTTATGGTTTAACATCCTTTAAGCTTGGAGCTCTTAATTTGCAGCCCAGGCAGTGCAGGCAGCATCGAGTGTCAGGTGGCCTCTGTCCTGCCCCAGTTCCCAGGAGAAGAGCTGGGGCAGCTCAGGAGCAGGAGATGTGAAGGAGAAAAGGCCAGTGTGGTGTCAGGATATCATTCCCTTGAATCCTTAACTCAGGGATTTGTAGCCATGAGCTGCCTGGGCTCTTGCAGGTGTCTGAGCAGCCCTGCAGCTCCTTCAGCTGTGCTGGTCTCAGCTTCTACACCCTTTGGGTTTCTGTTGCTGAAAACCAAACTGTGGTTGGGGTTTTTTTTGGTCCAAAACCCCAGGATTCTGTGCTGCCCTCGCACACGCCCTGGTGTCCATGTCCTGGATTTTACAGCAGCTGTTTTCCCTCTGCCTGGCTGGGAGTTACATCATGTGCACGAACCCGTGTGGCTCCGGTTGTTTTCGCAGCAGTCCCCAGGTGTTCTCCACAGCCATCCCTGTCAGCTCAGATCAGCAGATGCCTGGAGGAGAGCTGTGCTTAATGAAGGTACTCCAGGCAGTTTTTTCCTTACAAGTTGCCTCTTCATGAGCCAGGCTGCATCGACCTTAAATCCAGATTATTTTAGGATCTTGTCCAAACTCGCTTCTGAAGAAGCGCTCACCTGTGTGTCTGCCTGGAGAATGAGTTTGAGGGAGCTCCTGTGGAAGCTGTTCTGCACCTCCTGTGTGGAAAGAGCAGAGGACAGGTCCTAATCCTTCCACTGCTGCCCAGGACATGGTAGGTTGTGGGAATAAGATGGAATCACTGAGGAGAATGCTATATGGACCTCTCATCCTTTTCTTCTTTTTCTTCTTTTTCTCCTCCTCCTTATTTTCTTTTCCTTCTTTTCCTTTTCTCCTTCCCCCAGCAGGAAAATTGTCACCACAGTGTGAGAGAGCAGAAATTTCTTTGTGGCAGTATAGGGAGGCAGGAGAGGAGGGAGCAGGAGGAAGTATTTGCTTGCTTTGCCCGTGGGATAATGGTGCTGGGGAAACATTAGGCAAAATTTATCTGAGTTAAAGGATGGAGGGAAGGGAGGAGGATGGTATCCCTTGCATTTGAATAGGTCTCCTGAAACCTCTGTAATTCCTCGCTGGAAATGGCTGACTTAGCAGTGCTTGTTGTGCTTTCAAGGGCAAAACATCTTTGGGAAGAGAGCAGGAGCTTGTTCCAAGGGCTCCATTTGGCACATGATGCAGGGAAGCGATGCCTGGGTTCCCTCAGCTGCATGCTGGCATCTGCTGGTTCAGCTTGCAGGGGGATAATGCTCAGGGCTCAAAGCAGGGAATGTTCCCCTTCAGAAATGCATCCTCAGGTGGCTGCTCTCTGCTGCCTCTCTCTCCCTTCCCTGCCTCAGGAATATGACTCTGAGGAATCCAGGAGACTGTTTCCATATTAGATCATGCATTAGCCTATCGTTTGCAGTTTATTTAACAAAAGTTACTTTTGGGAAACATTGTTCTATTTGAGGATTTTTTTCTGCAGATTTCTGTCTAAACTGCCCATGAATATGGTTTGTTATGGCAACAAATACTGTGTTAAAGGTGTTTAAACCGGAATTTCATAATTATGTTTTCAGTGACTGCTTCTTCTTTCCAAAGTGGTTTGGTGGCATTTAGTTTCTGACTTAAATTGAGGAGTTAAAGTGGCTCTAAATCAGGAAATCAGTTGAAGGGGTCCCTTGCGCTTCAGGTGATGGAGGAGCTCTTGGCTCCTTCCCCTTTTGCCCATGTGGAATTGGTGCTTTCCAGAACCACGCCTGGCAGAGCAGATCCACCCTTCCAACATCATGTCTGTCCAGAGTGGCTTAATTACTTTTGCTACTTCTCCATATGTAGCATTTTATTTCTTTCAGGCCTTTTACAAGCAGATAATTAGGTATTTAAAAATAAAATACTGGCATGTAAGAATTGGATCTTATGAATGTTTAATTACTGAAGGTCTCCTGGTGGGTTTTTGCTCAGTCCTGCACTGGTTTTTAATGGAAAGTTGGAATGATAGAACTTGGAAGCAGTAGATGCTTCAAAAAGTGATATCACCCCCGTGGGCATTAACTGCCATCATATATAAAGTGAATATTGAGCCACCCTTGCATGACAGTAATAAAACTTCAGTATTGGGCTCTAAAACTTGAGAGGTCACATTTTTGTGTGAGAAGCAAGTGGACTAGAATAGAATGGAATAGAATAGAATTGAATTGAATTTTTGGAGGTGTCTCTAAAACCATTTAATTTGTCTCATTGTGCTCACAGCAAAGCTGTAATGACCTGGGATGAAGTTGAGTTGGGCTGAAATTTCAACCCAAACACGGCAATCCAAAATTGATACTTTGTCCAAAAATTGAGTTCCTGAGACCATGTTTATCTGGAGTGGTGCTGTTGGGATTATTGGAGCAATAATGAGCAGGCTGCTTTGGGAAGAAGGAAATAGTAAATGTCACCTGACCCCTTGAACTCTTGGTTATGGCTCAGCCCTTCCCACTTGGAGGACACTGGAATTGCAGCCAGGAGACAGCTGTGCAGTACCAGAGTCTGCCACGCTTTGCCTCTGCATCCAGGTGTGGATGCCTGAATTAACTTTTAAAACAAAATTCTGGAGCCTGAATGAACTTTTAGTCACTGACTTGCTGGGAATATGAAATACATTGAATCTTTCTCCAGTGGGACTTCCTAGAACTGTTTCCCATGTGCTTGCCTCCACGCCTGTCTGTACTAATGGAGATGCATAAGATTTGTTCATTCTTGGATTTCTGACTGTCTTGTGAATCCTTGTGCTCTGGCTCAGGGGCAGGCAGCCATTCCCAACTGAACTGCAGCTGGAATGAAGAGGATGTCACTAGCCAGGATCTAACACTCCTCCTCCTTCCTTTCCCCAGTCATCCTCCAACTCCTCTGCCTCACAAATATGCTCTTAAATGTGTTTTTCTTCTCACAGGAGCGTACTTAGAAATATCACCTAGCTAAATTTTAGCCATAGGATCCAGTCCAGTTGTGGAATACGTCTTCAGGTGACTTTGCAAGAACTGCTGCTGTTCATCACTTTTAGAAAAAACAATTTCTGAGATGCAGGAGCAGCTTCCCAATAACATCTCCTGCATGGAATGTCTTCCTCTTTCCAGTTTGTGCTGCACGTGCCAGCTGAGTTGCTGATCAGGTCCACCTGGAATTCCCAGAACTCAGAGCTCCTTCCTCCACTCGCTGTGCATTGCTCCTGAGAAGTTTTGGGTAGAGGCTGTGGTCACATGGACTTCTGGAATACTAAATCCTCCTTCTTCCTTAGCTCCACAGTCATCCACACCTGGTCAGAAGATCCCTGGGATGTGCTTTACAGTATTTCCAAGTGCTGCTTTGTGTTACCAATGTTTATGGCTGAGGGTTCTGAGGCATTTTGTGAGCAGTAAAGATAAAGTCCTTTGGAGAATATTTGAAACCTCATTGGAAACTATTTTAAAAACCTTAAATATGTAAGATATGAAGGAAAGCAAAACCCTCAGCCTGTGGTGAAAGAACATCCCCGTGAGTCTGTAAATTTTTAGGGCTGTTTTCATTCCTGGCAAATAATGAGACACTGCACAGAAATCTTTGAAATGTAAAGGTGGCCTGTGGGTACCCTTTAGTTCATTAAACAAGCTTGATATGCATGAAAACATGAGTGCATCACCCACAATTCCTGTTCTCTGGTTGGTGGTAAACTCATCCACATGGAAGTCAAAGGCATCCCAATCTGGATTTCCCTCACAGCCACTGTAGTGTGGATCTTGGCTATCCACTCTGATCCCTGTCCTCCGAAGGGCCAGGATTTCTGCCCCCGTGCTGTGACACAGGCTGGCACACAGCTGGATGCTCATCATGTCTTCTGGCCTTTCCATGCTCCTGTGACACTTGTCCTGCACCTCTTAGCAGTCAAAACTGCTCAGGACCTTTCCTTTAGGTTGCTTTGTCTCATCCCTTAAGGCCTGGACGAAATTCTTGTGTCTCCCTGTTCTTTTGTTTTCCTTATCTGCACAGTTGCTCCAAATCTTGATCTCCTGGTTACCTTATTTTGGGTTTGTTCTTCCTCATTTGAATGAAGCCACATTTACCACACTGTGCAGCAACTGGCATGTGGGATTCCCTTCCTGCTCCTGCTGTTCCCTGTTGTTCCATGTTTTATTTACCCCACTGCAGCATTTTGGTTTCAGCTCTTCACAGGATTCCAAGGCTCTTCCTCCAAGCCAAAACTCCTACTTTGCTTGGCTATAGGAAGTTGAAGACAGTTTCTGGTTTCCACACCAGTTTAACCTAAATTAAATTAAAAAAACCCACCCAACATTCAGAAATGGACAGGACTTCACTTCTGCAGACCTCAGCCATATTTAATGACAATATTTGCCCCTTCTGTACGAAATAATGGGAGATCCAGCACTCTGAACGAGAGAGATGACAGCTGTTCCTCCAACAGAAAACTGGGAGTCTGGCTCCTCACGTGGCATTGTGTCACTTCCCAGAGGCTTGGTGTTATCCTGGGGGAGGAGAACTGGGATTGCCTGGAGGTCTTCCACTTGTGACACTCCTTTTGGCTCTGTTGCTTTTAGAAACCTTTCAAACTGTGAAAATAGCACTGGTTATGTTACAGGCTTGGCTTGGAATTCCTCTGCAGAAAAGCAGACAAGAGGTTTCATCTCTAGAACATAAGGCATAGCTTTTAAAATGGATTTTTATAGCTGTGCTTAGGAGGGAACATTTCCATGTTTTTTTTTTTTTTGATTTTACTATACTGACAGAGTAATTGAATTATTATATTTAATATATCTGCTCCTTCCTGTTCAGCAGTGAAGGGTTGACTTGTTTATTCTTTTCTACAGTGGGGTGGTATAAAACACCCTAGTTTTTATATGAAAACTTTTCAGTGTGCACCCTCATTGTTTAAAAAGACTCCAAAGTGTGATTTTGAGGCAGAACCAGAGGCTGACCCATTTTTACTGTTTCATTTCTTTGTGGCTGTGACTGAGCAAACAGAACAAGATTTGTTTGCATTGTGCTCTTTCATTTATTTCCCATTCTGGGAGGAAGAGTCAAGCTAATTACTGACAAAACCCACAAGAATTAATGAAGCTATTTATCACTGGGTATTTTTGTCCCTGTCACAAGGCTTGGTGTGGATCCCAAAGGAAATCTTGCCTGTGCATTAATAATCAGGGATATTGTTCTACTTTTATCAACTCTGCCAGTGCTGATTAGGATTTGCTTAGCGGGAAGGAGTTCTGAGTTTGTCATTAAACTTGTAATGAGTCTCCACACATTTTTATTGATCTGTGTGATCCTTTCACATCCCAAAATGCCAAGGGGAGCTTTTCCCAGCTTTAAGTGTCCAGGCTGTGCCTTCTACCTTGGGGCCAGTCATGATCAGTCTTAACTTGTGCCTTAGTTTATTTCTGAGAAATACAGATACCAGGTAAAACTAACTGGCATCTCCCTCAAGAAAAAAGTGTAGTGCTAAATAAAATAGGATTCTAAACAGCCTAAAGACAGCTAACAGGCTGATGTTGCCTTAGAAAAAGATGGATAACAGAAAATACTCTGTTTTTCCTCTTTCTTTTCCCTTTAGCTACTGGTGAGCTTTAAATACAAGTGACAATTCTTTGCTTCTCTTGCTGGTTTTAAAATGCCCGGGGACTGCATAAAATACATCCATATGGCACTGAATACTTGGATCAGTGGCAGAGCAGGCTTTTTTCTGGTTGTCCTTCAATGTGTAGCTGTCAGCTGTAAAACCTTCCTGGGTTTTTACATAGTATGCCTGGGAATGGCTGTGTAACAGGAAGGATCCTTTGGGAGAATTGCTGCTCTGCCTGTTAGAGGCAATTTCTTGTCCACTGGAGATGGACCAGTAAATACCAGTGAGCCAGCTCAGCTGTCTGAGTGGGAGGAGGGATCTTCAGGTGAGAAGTGACCATGAGGAACCAGGGACTTTCCCTCTTGTCACTGTCTGCTCACACCTTTTGCAGTGGCAGAAATGCTGTTTGGGTTCCCTTGAGGGAGAAAAGTTTCACCTGAGCTGTTCAGAATGAAAACCACAGCAGGGAGCTTGGGCAGGAGGATGATCTTTGAAGGTCCTTTCCAACCCAACCCATTCTGTGATAACTCTTTTGCCAAATATTTGAAGCAAACTGCAGTAGTGTACAGCAGGAATTAGACCAGGAAAATTAAGATTAAGAATAAAGTGAAAATTTTCTCATTTCAGGAAAAAGAGAGCAGATTTTTAATTACTTTAACTAACTCTAGCTCTACATTCCTAGTTACAGAGACTAATGTTCAGCTAGATTGAATCCCAAGTGTTTGTCCAGTTGTATATCTAATCTAAAGCAAGGCTGAGAGCTTCAAATGTAAGACATGAACTAGCCTTAATCTGGTAGATTTTGAAAAGCATCTCTTGGAAAGAAAGAAAATAAATCCTTGATTTTTTCATTGTATTGAGTTTGATTTAAAAGTTGGGGAGTGGAGTTACAGGCCTTGCTGGGCACTGCTATCAGCAACGCCTTGGGAAAAAACACTTTCTAGGTCAGAAAAGTGCATCAGCCTCCATTTCCTTCTGTCTTGGATGAATTATTGTGGAAAACAACACTGTGAATGTGCTCCGAGGTGCCCAAAGAGAAGAATGAATGAGAATTAATGAGCTTTTCAGGCTAACACATATTTTCATAGTCATCCTTTTTATAAGGCAGTTACTGAAGTGTTAATCATTTGATTACTGGTTGTTGTAGATAAGGGAATAATTGGTCCCTTTTTGTAAATGATGGAAATGCCTGACAGGAAGGGGCAGGCATGAAAACTCTTGTTTCCATGGATTATTGCCCAGAGAGATTGACTGGAACTAAAACCCCTTTGCTCTGATGACAGCAGGGTTGCAAAAAAATTCTCTTTCCTATTTGCTTCTCAGTAGCAAGGGCAGGTCTTTAAACACGATCCCAAATGTGTGTGAAACTTAATTTTTGGCACAGCTTGAAATGAGTATTATGAATTTCTTTTAGAAGCCATTAGAAATGAGCCTTTGGTGGTGGCCAGGGAGAACGGCTGGGTTTTGGCCTCCTGAGTGACAAACAGCTCTGGTGCTGTTTGAGGACATTTCCCTGAGCCTTGAGGAGCTGCACTTCCCTGTTTTCCTGGGGTTCTAACAAATAGAGCAGATCTTTCTTGGTGTAACTCTTAGGAAAATCAAGTTATACCCTCTGTCTTGGGAAGAAAAACCATGAGAAATGCAGGATCACAGCAGCTGTTTTCACATCCTTTGAGTTTAAAATGGTGCTCCTGAGCAAGAGCCTGGCTCCTTCCTTTGTACCCCCGTTCCTGCAGCACGTGGGAACGAGCTGCAGATGATCCCAGCCATTCCCAGAACAGCTTTCTGTGTGTCCATCTGCTGGGTAGGTGTCATTCCTTGTTATTCCCTGTTACATCAAGCCAGTTCACTCCACTCCATGCTTCCCTTCCTGCTGCTCTGCACCAGACACTCATAAATATTCATGTACACTTCCCACCATCCATTTAGGCTCCTATCCCTGGCTTAGGGTCTGTTCCAGTTTGCTAAGTGCAGCTTTTTTTTACCAGTGCTGAGGGCTGGCTGGGGAGCTGAAGGCTGATGTCACACTTTCTGCCTTGGGAAGTTGCTGGGAATTGCTGGGATCTTAAGGCTTGCAAAGGTTTTGCTCAGAAATTCTCCCATCACAAAGAGCCCACCGAAGTTCAAGGCACCTGATTGTCACAGGGTAAAAGGAAAATGGAAATTTCCTCAGCAGCAGCAAAATTTCTGGCTGTGCTGTTTCTCACTTCATTAAATGGGTAAAACTCATCTCTTCACCTTCAGCTCTAATAAAATTGTCTCATCTTCCCTTGAAAAGTCCAGTCCAGATAGCATCTTTGTAAGGATTAAGGGAGTTGAATTTACAATGAGCAAATAATCAACATTTTGTTCAGGATCTCTCAGTACTTTAAAATACTCAGGGCTGTGTATAGAGGCCAGAGGAAAGAGGCCCATTTGGTTATTCCACTGGTTCATTGATCACATGTTGCATCTCATTAAATTCATTCTCATTTTGTGTGGAGCACTGGGACAGTGCTATTAGTGATCATCTGGAAAAGAATTAAAACATGGGTTTTAAAAAAATAAATTAATTTTAAGAGGATCAACACTCTCCCATGAATCCTAGAATGGTTTGAGTTGGAAGGGACCTTAAAGATGATCCAGTGCCACCCCCTGCCATGGCAGGGACACCTTTCACTATCCCAGGTTGCTCCAAGCCCTGTCCAGCCTGGCCTTGGACACTTCCAGGGCATCCATATGCTTCAGGATTACCTTGAGCTTCCAAAACTCTCTCTTGTTCTCTGGTCCTTTTCTGTAGAGTTTTTTAATTTTGATTGTTTCTTCTATAAATACTCTTTGAATAACTGTGGTGATGGCTGTGAGCAGTTGCTCCTTATGGCTGTGTCAAGTGCTGGCTGAGAAATGGAAATGGAAAATAGGGAAAGGCCAAGTCCTTCTTTCCCTGTAGTTCATCAAGGCTGAACAGGCTGCTCTGGGGTTGGAATTGGACTACAGGAATCCTGCACTGCCAGTCCCTGGATTTCTGTGTTTTCTGCTCTGCTCCGTGGGTACAGGCCAGCGATTCTCCAATGGAGAGCTCCAGGCTGCCAGCAATCCCTGAAGCCAAAGTAATTGATCCAGGACTATATCAAATGGTTTTCAATAGTGCTTTTAATTAAAAGGCAAAATAAAAGCTTTGTTGTGGTGGTGACCTGAAAAGAAATGAAGGATTGGCAGGGATTCATTGGTCTGAAAAGGCCAGCTGCAGTTGTTTGACATTGTTATTGATTGTGTCTGCCTTTCTAGAGTTCCTTTTTGAGGTAGGATGCCATAAAACCTCCAAAAATAAACTGCCAAAAACCCCTTTTGGAGGTGGTTGCTCTGCTGCTGTCTGTCCTCCTTTCCCCTGCAGTCATGGACAAACTGCTGCCAACAGCATCCTTGTGGCTGTTTTTCATTGCAGGAGGTTCAGAGCAGGTTGGAGCAGGTTCTGCAGCATGTGTGTAAGTTCTTGAAGGGCTTTGACTTATTTTGGGCCTGAGGTTTGCCACGTGGGTGTTGTTTTGTAGCCCTGTGAGAGCTGCTGGATTGAGTATCAAACCCAGAACCAGCTAAAATCAAGGTGAGTTGTTCTCTGGGAGGAATGAAATGAAATATGTTTGAGGTAGAAAATGATGGAGCATCTCTCGAATTCCAAAAACAATATAAAGCAAACCTCAATTGTTCCATGTTTTTCTGGGTCTTGTTTCCCTGTAACTCCCTGGATATTCTACAGTAACTTCCCAAACAGAATCTTAAATTCCTTCTTAATGAAGCACATCTGTATAATAGGACCACAGTATAATTTATAACCTAGATCTTTAACTAGGCTGGAAATACATTATCTTAAAAGAGGCTGTTTGAACCATTTTGCTTATACTACTTAGAGGGGTCCACGCATGGATTTCAAGAAGATTTATATTTTGCAGGCTTTCTACTGATTTTATTTTTCTTCATTTTCATTTTTCATTGAGGACTTAAAACTGTAAGGAATTGGCTCAGGTGGTCCTTTAGTCTGATCTCATCTCCCATCAGGAAAGAAATGGCAGAATCAAACAGGTTTGACAATACAGCAGGAGTGGAATCAATAGGGAAAAAAATTAGGGTAAAAAATCCTTTAATTAGAGTGAGGGGATGAGACCTCCTCAGCTGTGGCTTTTGCCTCTGCTCCCTGGGACTAGGCTGGATTCCATCCTCAAGTTCCTCACTGTGACTGAGACAGATTTCACCTGACTGAGAATTCCTTGGATGAATGCAGTCTGCTGGCTCTGTTGGTGCCTTTGGATCATGAATGAGTTTTGTTTCTTGCTTTGAGGGGACCAGGTGAAATTTCCATAGTTTGACAGTGAAGAGCAGAGGAGGATGGGGGGTGTTTTTATTATTTTTTTAAGAAGCTGCTTTAATCACTTTAATACAGCATTTCTGTTTTCAGTGCTGGGAATGACAAACCTAAAAATATTCTTACTGGCTCATACAGATCATTTAAAGTCAACTCTGTGCATCTTCCTTTTGGAGCTTCTTTTTAAACACAAATCTAAAAATGGTTTTGAGGCATTCATAATTCAGTATATTGTTCTTAGCAATGCTTTTCCTTTTGCTGCCTTGGGTTGTTTTGTTTTTCCAGCAAAATAATTCCAGTGAAGATTCTGAGGTGAGCTTATCTATGAAAGAAAGTCGTAGTGTCACAACACTAAGGGGTTTATCCTTCAATCAAATCTGACAGGAGTCATGCAAAGGGCAAGTGAAATCTTGGGATTACACTGTGAGTTATCTGCTTACGTGAGGAGAAGGCTTTCCTCACCTTCCTCCCTTTACCTCTGGCTTTCAGCAGGTTGGATCTCTTAGCCAAGGCTGCTTCTGAGAGCTGGCAGAGGCCAAGGGCAGTTTTCAGTTGAAAAGGCTGGACATGTTGATTACTTTTAAGGTTATTTTGCTCTCAGGATATTTCTTGGGGTTTTTTTTTTTTCTGATTGCTGATGCTTTGAAAGTTCTAAACAACCACTAGGATGAAGTCAGGGATTTAAGTGTGACTTCTCCAGAAGAATCCTTGGACAAGATGTGAATCTCTAGTATGATGTGCCTAAGAAAGTGAAAGGGGGGTGTCAGGCGTGCATCACACAGTCCAAGTGGCACAACCCCAATTACTTTTCCTTGCAGGTCACTCCTGGCTGGTGCCTGAGCCCTTTGCAGGCTCTGGCAGCAAATGACCTTGTGATCCCGTGCTGGCAGGAGGTGGCTTGTGTTACCTCGTGGGTCTGTGCCCTCCTCCCCAGTGCCTCGTCAGGGCACGCGGCACAGCCCGGCACCGGCAGCTCCGGGGGCTGGGGGAGCTCTGGGAGCCACCATCAGTCAGTGGCACCCTGGGGGCTGCTGCTGGACACACGGATGTCCCCAGGAGCAGGGCAAAGGCAGCCTGCAAGAATCAGATGGAACGACCTTGGAGTCTGTCCAGCGGGAGCTGTCGGATCAAAGCGGCTGGGAGCGCGAGATCAGCGTATTGATTCCATCCTGCAGCTGGATTCTTGCTGTGAAATCCCTGCCAGGCTGTGCCTCAAGGCTCCCAGACAAAGGGGATCCATCAGGATGACTGGATGAGCTGAAGGCTTGGGATTTAGCCCCTCCTGGTTCGTGGCAATTCCGCTGATAGGAGCTTCACAACTTCCCATCTAACTCAGTCATGTTTGGGTGCTCAGCTGTTTGCTGCCACCATTCAGTTGCTGATTCAGGAGGGGCATCTGCTGGTTTCTGTGCTGAACCAGCAATCAAACCTTTCCTTTTAGGAGTTCCCTAATTTTATATATCAGGAGAGCCAACTTCTTCTTGTCCCAGAACGTATGGAAACACTGCAGCCTTCCAGAATTCATGGGGATGGGGTGAGCAGCCAGTTCATGATGGGAGCCACCAGATCCAGATTCTTCCAGAGCTGATCCAGTGAAGAAAACGTCTGAGCAAGTCAGATCCAAGCTTAAACATTCCTGTTGGAGCTGGATCCCTTCACAAGTGTACATTGATAATTAGATGATAGAAGGTACTCTGAGGGCTGGAGCCAGGCTGGGAGAGCTGGGGGTGCTCACCTGGAGAAGAGAAGGCTGCAGGGAGAGCTCAGAGCCCTTCCAGTGCCTAAATGGGCTCCAGGAGAGCTGGAGAGGGACTGGGGACAAGGGATTGGGGGGACAGGACACAGGGAATGGCTTCCCACTGCCAGAGGGCAGGGATGGATGGGATATTGGGAAGGAATTGTTCCCTGGGAGGGTGGGGAGTTCCTGGCACAGGGTGCCCAAAGAAGCTGTGGCTGCCCCTGGATCCTTGGCAGTGTCCAAGGCCAGGTTGGACAGGGCTTGGAGCCACCTGGGACAGTGGAAGATGTCCCTGCCTATGGCAGGGAGTTGGAATGAGCTGGTCTTCAAGGTCCCTTCCAAGCCAAAACCTTCTAGGATTTTGTAACCACAGCAATCACTTAAGCAATGTTGTCTGAGGCACAACTGCCTGATTAGGAGCTGTTTGATGTGGAGATTTTGTTGGATGGAAAGTTGGAAGTAGCCAAGAAGTCATCTGGTGAGGCCATTATTCAGCCTCTTAATGACAGAAAAATGTCCAGAACTGACATTCAGGTTTGGTGTTCAAACAAATGGTTTCTTTGGTTAATCACTTATTTCCTTGGCTTCCCTCCTCTTCACAAGATTCTCGGATGCCTTGGATGTAAATTCCTAGAGTGGAATGATATCTGACAACTCTGCATGCCAAGGAAGGGAGGAGAATCCACTGCCCAGCTGAACAAGTTATTTTGAAGTTCAGTTGCCTCCATTTCCCAGTTCAATGCTCTTCCTCCTTGGATTGTGGTTGGACTCAGCTTTTAGCTGTTAGATCTTGATCTGCAGAGGGGAAAGTGGCTGGAGACAACTTTTCCTGAGCAGTAAGTCACTTCTGCCCCTCACCTTCCAGCTGCTTGCTGTGAACTCTGCAAACTGCCTGGATTTTTGCCAAAAAGTTCCTTTTCAGCTCCTGAATTGTTGGAGATTTTCCCTCGCTTCCTGTAGCAGAGCTGTCAGTGTGTCCAGTCAAAGCAAACCCCATTCCCAGCATTTCCTCCCCCACCTCTGTCCCTCCAAGGATGTGATATTGACCTTTTTCTTGGAGTTGTTCCAGCAGCATACCAGGAATATTTTGGCCTAAAGGATATTGCATTGCTGACTAATGCTGCCCTGGATGTACTTGTGTGTGGAAATTTTTCCAAGAGATTAAATTAACTCACTAGATCTAAAAAAAAACCCCCAAACCAACATCTTAATGAAACAAAGCTGAAGTCTTGAGTATCTTATCTGTTCCTTGGGCTGTAGCCCCTGGATTACTTGTCCAGTTGTTTCCCATCTGGATTTTAAGCAGCTGGTTGTTCTTGTCTCTGTGTATTACCTTGTTCTACTTCTCCCTGCTGAGCTTCATTTGCCTCCTGAGGTCATTTTGGCATTTTCCAAGATGAATTTGAATTCTGAATCTGTCCTCTCCCTTGCTTGCAATCACTCCCAAACTAATGCCTTCTGGGAATTGGAGAAACATACGGCCAGCAAGGCGGAACAGAAATTAGAGATACAGTGGGAACTGTGGGCTTTCATTCCTGCCAGGATTTCTAAAAGGAGTCAGTTTGGGTTGTTTAAAAAGAAGAAATGGCAATGCCTCAGTATTCTTGGAATTAAAACTGTGAGCAGTTGGTGTTAATACCATCTTGATCTGCTGCCTGTCAACATAAACCTTCTCTGTTCAGAGAAGAAATGTCTTGGAATTAAGTCCATTAGGATGCTCTCTCCAAGTGTTGGTTGAAGCAGATATTTAAATATAAACAAGCCAAGCAATACCTTATTTCCCCCCTCTTTTTGTGAAATGAGTGAAGGTAGGGCAGGGAGGCTCCAGGAATAAACAGAATATTTTCATATTTTATGGTTTGTGGACAGATCCCATTGAAGACACGTCACTCAGAAGGGAAAAATTTTCTGAAACACTTCATTGTCCTTCAGGGGTCGTGAGTTACCAAAGCAAATAATTACCTGGGTGAGACTGGACTCGTGAAGAGTTAAATGTGGCTGTTTGCATCAGTGGCCACGTGAGGAAAACCAGCTTGTTTGTGATGCTGCAGATCAATTCCTGGGATTCAGCCTGTGCTGCAGCAGGAGGGGATTGGGTTTGCTTGTCTGTGTCTCCTGAGGATTGTCCCTGGGTCTGGAAGGAATCCCTCCTCCCCTCACAGCAGCTCGTGGCTGTTTGTCCTGCACCAGCTCGAGCTGTTCAGCACATCCATGGGACAAATCTGAGTAAGGGATTCAGGAAGCATTCCCATCTGGGATGTGCTGCTTCTGAAAACCTACTCAGTGAAGGGAATATTTGCTCTACCTTTGTGAAGGCAGCTTTTTAACTTCATGGGAAACCTGATTCTGCCTCCAGAGCAGAATATGTTAGAAATTCACGTGGGAATTCAGATTTTGACTTGGGAAAATCTCATCTCTCCGAGGGTTTCTGCTGGGTTCCTGTTTGTTTAGCCCTTTTTCAGAGTTAACTGAAGATAAAAATGCTGCATAATTGGGATACTGCAGATTTTGGTGACACTCTTATGTTAAGATCTAAAACAAACAAAACCCCCCCGAAACTCACCCCAGAAATTATAGAATGGTTTGGGTTGGAAGGGACCTTAATCTTGCCTTAAATCCCTGTGTTCACTGGATGGGTCACCCTGGCAAAGAACTGAAACCCTTGGAATATTGCCTGGAGAACACAAGCTCTGCCTCGAGCACTCTTTTACCTTTTATCTGCACATGCAGTGTTTGGTGTCCAACACAAGTCACACAGTTCCTCTCCTGTGCCACTGGGAGATGGCAAATTCCAGCTGCAAGGAGGCTGGAAAAAACACTGGGAGGTGGTGCAGCCCTGAGGAGCTTCAGTTGCTTCCTAAATAACTGGCCTACAATTAAGAGGATTTATACACATCAAAATGAGGCAGCTGGAGATGTTCCAGTTCCTCTGTATCTTGCTGATCCCTCCAGGTGAAGATGTAGGAGAGGGGAAAAAGCCTGTAAAATATGAGTTAGGCTTTGGCCCACCTCTGTCTTAGAGGAGTAGAAAATAAGTGTTGTGAAGATGGTGGGGTCTGAAAGTGAGTAAATCCCACATTTTATGAGTGAGAAGAGCTTTTTTTTGCTGATAATTAGTTATAGGGACTGTTAAACTCATTCAGTTCAACTAAAATTAGTGAATGACTTGGTAGAAAACAGCAATGAAATTAATTTTCATCTCAAATCACAAATATTTAAGAGTAAAAGCGATGCTTGGGAATGATACAGGGAAAAAAGAGTGACTTTACAATTGTAAAGTCAAAATAACTGCTCTTGTCCTTGCAGGAAGTTTCAGTGCACACGATGGATCTGTTGGACACAGTAAACCATTTTAAAATCACTTGCTTAAAACTTGCTCTGAAATTGGTCCTTGAATCCATGTTTTTTTCTCTTCTTTTAGTGGGGAAGACTTCCTTGATCACCAGGTTCATGTATGACAGCTTTGACAACACCTACCAGGTAAATTAATCCATGTTTTTGTCTTGTGTAAGACTCCTCTGCTGCCTTGTCTTCCATTGCAGGAAAAGTCACTCCAGACCAGTTGGGGCACTGACCATGGAATTCCCACTTGTAAAATCTTAATTTTAATCACCTGCCAGAGTGGCACCTCTGGGTTGGATTCTGCTCCAGGAGTTTACCTGCTGCTTGCAGCAGGATGAGCTGTGGTTCTGAAGGAATACCCAAGGCACAGCCAGGGAATAGCAGTTGTTAAGTCTGCCAGGGTTTGTTTTTCCCCACCATTTTCTGCCAGACCATTACAGATCTAATCCCTGTGTGTGTAGATAACATAACAGGTACCCAGCTCTTTTAAACAACAAGTTGACACAAGCTAGAAATGTTAAAAAAAAATAAAAAAGGAAATTTGGGATGTTTAGAAAACAATTTTACAAATTAGCACTGCGCAGTCCAGGAGAACAGTCAGTGTTGCCCACTCCCAGAATTTAGCTTGAGCTCAAAATGTGGTGAGATATAAAAGTGCTTCAGTTTCATGAAGTGTGTCTCCTCCAAGCAGAACATGTTTCATGACTTGGTTACAGTTGGTGATGTTCTGGATACACGAAACTGAGAAAAATCTGTTCCCTGGTGCCTGGGAAGGTTTTTTAGGGAGGTGGGAGGAGGAGGTAATAGGAAAAAAAAAGGAAAACATGGTTCTCCTGTTCCTCAGTGTCTAGCCAAGGATCTCATTGAATTGAGAGATTTTCCTCCTGCCTCCTTCAGTAATTCCTCCTTGCTGCTGCTAGGAAAAACGAGATGGGAAGTTCTCCCTGAACTGTGGGAAGAGCCACACTTCTACGGTGTGGGAGGGCTCCTGAGGCAGCAAATTCCTCCCACTGTAATTACATGGACATTGAAGGCAATTCTTTTATTCAAGCTGGGGTTTTGTCCCCCCACCCCCCAGTATTTTTCTTTTAGGACTGTTCCTTTTCCTTATTGGTTTTGTGTCCCAGTTCTTTCTTGAGGAGGTTTGACCCTGTGTGCTTCAGGATGGTACGGGTGTCACCATGGAAAGGGGCTCTGATGTAATACATTAAATTATTGCAACATCAGTGGGTGGCACTTAAAACAGTGAGAAATCCTAGGGGCTTCCAAGATAACTTGGATTTAGGCATCAGTGCTGCCTGCCCGGTTTGGGTGTTGATGGACTTGGGTCAGAGCCATTCATCCAAACCCCTTGATTTTCCTGGAGCTGTGACTGAGGTGGGGCCGTACCTCCTAGTGTGCTGTAGCTGGAAGAGGGAATCAGTAACAAAAGCTCCAGGAATTTGGCCAAAATCACACTGCCTGTTGGTGTCAACCCAAACCAGGCATTTTTGGATGCCCAAGATTCTCTAGAGACCCCTGAGAGCCCAGTATTTAATGCCAATGCACATCACACCCTGATCATGGGTAACTGGAGCAGGAGGTGAGTTCAGGGACAATCTGCTTGTTCTGGACATTTCTGGCAGGTTTTGAATGCCTATTTTTCTGAAGCCTATCATTTGAACATGAGGTTTTTATGTTCAGCTGTTAAAAATAGAAAGCTGCCATTTAATAAAATCCGTGCTGTGCATTGGATTCCTTTTGCTCGCTGCTGGATGAGAGGAATTCAGCTGTGTCCCTCTGTCTTATCAGCAAGAACTTGCTGTGCTCTGTCAGAAACCCAAACACCTGGAATAAAACCATGTGATTGGAGGTGTTTATTTTACCAGGAGATGTTCTCCAGGAAGCTCCCACTGGTGTTGGGAAGTTTGGGTGCAGCTATGCTGCTTTAGGATGAACCAAGCTTTAGTTAAGGATCATGGAGGTGTCTGCCTTAATCTGCCTGGAAAAGTGAGGATCCATGGAGATATTTGGCAGTTGGGAAGAAGACAGTGTGCCCACATATCCTGGTTGAGCTGGGGGACACCAGTTTGTCACATGCATGAAAATCCCTGCTGCTACCCAAATAAATGTGGGATTAAAGTGTCAATGTGCACGAACTGAAACCAACCTTAAAACCTTTCGTGCTTTAAGGAATTGTTCTGGTCGTGGACCTATTGAACAAATTGCTTATTGAATCAAGCTATACCTTAAAAATAAGAAACCCAACGTGTTTTTCTTGCAGCTGCTGCT
Source organism: Leptocoma aspasia (assembly GCA_013399835.1). Lineage (NCBI taxonomy): Eukaryota > Metazoa > Chordata > Aves > Passeriformes > Nectariniidae > Leptocoma > Leptocoma aspasia. The sequence goes on along the minus strand of VXAX01006628.1, from coordinate 68,557 downwards.
GCTCCCCTAAAAATCACTGCAGGTGTTCTGACATTTTTTGAAGAGCTCTTGGTTTTCTCATCTCTTTACAGGCAACAATTGGCATTGACTTCTTATCGAAAACCATGTACTTGGAGGATCGAACAGTGAGTAAGATTTTGTTGCTTTTCTCTGTGAACAGTAGGAATGAGGACCAGCATCTGGTTTCGTGCAGCCCACACTTCTGAGATCACTTGGAAGCACAGGCTGAGCCTTCATCTCCCAGCTGCTCCCAGGCTGACAAGTGCTGTGGAGACACAGCAGTGGGGATGGGAAATCATCATTTGGTTCATGTGTGCAGCTTGGGAGGGCACAAGGTGCTTTAGTGTCATCCTCTGTGAAGAAAGAGGTAGTAGAGATAATTTGAGGGGTGAGTGATGGTGGGAATCTGGAGAAAGGGGAACCATGCTTAGCCCCTCCAGTTTTTGATGCCACAAGACAGAAGGGTAAAATACAAATTGCCAGATGTGGCCAGTTAATAGCTGGCTCCATGTTCTTAATACTCCTCGTTTAAAAAGAAGGTGGCCTCTGATGAGTTCACAAATGAGACTCGTTTCCTTGCTTGGTGCAGGTTTAGCTCATCAAGTGAAATCACTCCTCTGTGCAAGCAAAGCTGTGGTTTAAAATGAGCTCAGATTCTTAATTAAGAAATTCAGCCTCAGTTGAGCTATTTGCAGAAACAAAACTGCAGTGCTGCAGAAGCTTGTGGTATAGGATAAACTCCCAATAAAGGGGATTGGATAAACCCCCAGTAAATGGGATTGCATGGAAAGGGCTTGAGGGATGAGATGTGCTTTCCATGGCCAAACTGGCTCTTGCACACCTTGCCATACACGCTGCTTTTAGTGTGTCTTGCCTTTTCTTCCAGAACCTTGCTCGTAAGAGCCATTCAGCCTCTCTGTCTGTGTTACTTTGCAGTTTAGGGCTACAACAAGCATTTTATCCTTGAAAAACTGACATGAGTAGCTTTTGCTGCTTTTTCACCAGCAGCCATCCTTCATGCTGCTGGAGGTTGCCTGTGTGGGTCCTGAGGAAGGAGAGCAGAGCATGAATTGCTCCTGTTCTCTCTGAACACTTCAGAGGATCACTGAGGCTGGAAAAGCCCTCCAAGGTCAAGTCCAGCCATTCACCAGGGCCACCACTAACCCACGTCAAGTGCCACAACCCCCCCAGGTGACACATCCACACACTTCTGAACGCTTCCAGGGGTGGTGATTCCATCTCTTCAGCCGTAACTTTCTTGTTGTTCCTCTCAGTTTGGAAGCTGAGCCATTCCACTCCTCCCCTTTTGGAAGGGAAGCATTTTTTGGGAAGCTGCACCCCCCCCAGTTTGGCTGCTGTTACCCGTTGGGAGAGATTGCTGTAAGGAGACAGTGTCCTGCTGCTCCCAGTCCCCAGGCACCTCCTGCATGAGTTTATCCTTTTTATTTAGCTTTTTTTTTTTTCAGAAAAAAAAAAAAAGTGAAACATTTCTTTACTCTTTTATTTTTAGTGGCAGTTTGGCTTTTTTAATTTTCTCCCACCCACAGATCAGGTTGCAGCTGTGGGATACTGCGGGTCAGGAACGTTTCCGTAGCCTCATTCCCAGTTACATCCGTGACTCTGCTGCTGCTGTAGTAGTTTACGATATCACAAGTAGGTATTTTGCACTGGCTTTGACCTTTTTTCTTATTTTTCTTGCTTGTTTGACTGATTTTGTTAGGTACGGTTGCAATTATGGGACACAGCAGGTCAAGAGCGGTTCAGGAGCTTGATTCCTAGCTACATTCGTGACTCCACTGTTGCAGTTGTTGTTTATGATATCACAAGTGAGTGGGGGGAATTCTGCATTTCTAATACTCTGCCCTTTTCATCCTCTAGCTTAGCTTTGCATGTCCTCTCACGTCATCTGCTTGGGCTTCATCCTGGCATGACAAAAACGTGGTTTCTTTGCTTGTTTTACACAAGGCCCGTGGTTGCTGCTGTTGTAATGTACAAACTGTCTCACAAAAACCATTTTAACCCTTCCCTATCCCATTTTCTTCAGCCCTCCAGTCCTGCCTGCTCTCGTTGCACTCTTCCATCTGCCTTTTGGTCGTAACATCATCTGTGACTTTTGGTCTTCATGTCCATGGGTATCTGAATTCTCCAACTGGAGACTTTTGTAGCTTGCTCCACTTCATTCACCCTCCCCCACCAAACGAAATCTGGGCACGGGCTGGTGGGGAGAACGCATTAACATCACATTTTCCTTGGAATCAGCCACTCCCACATGCTGCAAGATGTAAAACTTTCTGCTAAGCTCTTACCCTTTAACAATTGCTCTTTCATTTCTTACTAAGGTATGTACATTTTTGTCGACTAAAATATTAGTGCTTCTTCAGCCCTGCTTCTTCTGTCCCTCCCCTCAGTCCAGACACCCCTTAACTTACCAGCTCCTGCACTGACAAAGAGCAGAAATTCTATTTTAGGGGAGCTAAACCTTCAGACAATTTCAGTTCTAAACCAGAACTGACTGAGAACAATGGCCTAATTCTACACAAATGCATGAGTTCTTGTCCTTTGATTTATAAATACTAGAAGATTACAGCCAGGAATAGGGGCTTTACCTAGAAAAGCTCTAATTGTTAAAAATGGCACTTTCCTTTGAGCTAAAATTACAGGTTAGCTGTGAACTCTGAATTTTTTCCTGACCCAGCAAATTCAATATTGCCAAGCAGTAAAGAGAATTAAGACACTGGCAAGTGATCAAGTCTTGGCTGTCTAGCATGCAATATATTACTTTGCAGTAGAAGCCATTAAAAAAAAAAATCAATACTTTTCAAGAACTGCTGCAGAGGCCCTCCCTTTTTAAGTACTGAAACTACTTTGGCTGCTCAGATGCTCTTTGTGTCACTAATTGGCAAATGCTGAGCTCTGTGGCAGCTTCCCTCCAGCTCCTTTTTCCCTGTGGGATGCAACTTCTCAAGCACCATACAATCTGGAATTCTTACCTTGCAGCTTTTAAGGATGCAGCATTAAGTGCCTGTGAAGAGGTTAAATGTCTGCTTCTGGTTTTATGCAAAGATTCAGAAATTGTTTTGAAGGCAAGTGTTCAGTGCCACAGGAGCTGCTGCTGTGTTGTATAACCCTGGGATTCCCTAGAGAACAAAAAAAAGTGATTGGTTCAAGTGTACAAATGCAAGGCTGGGATTGAGGGTTTTGAGAAGCAGTGGAACTGTAGGAACTTCTGTAGGTGCACAAGCCATGAGCAGTGTAGAGTGAAAAAATTAATCCCCACTCCCTACAGAAAGTACTTCCTGTTGAACTAAAAAATAAGGAGCTGAAACACAGCGATAAGACTTTTCATTTTAGGTGCTGTCAAAACCAAATTATAGATGGACTCAGTTCACTCTGGGGCTTTGAACCCACCTGTAATGAAGCACTTGCCCATCTGGAATTAATGCCAGAGCTTCCAAGTGTCCTTTAGTGGGGGAGATTCAGGGTTTCACTCGCTGATTCTTCATCACCCTCTTCCGCCGACTCCACAGAATATGGAGCTTTTCTTTCCAAGTCCAGGTGTATTTCCTGGTGAGCTGTGAGGGACACCTGCAGTGATAACCCTCTCCACTGTTCTCTGATAGATGTAAACTCCTTCCAGCAAACCACAAAGTGGATCGATGATGTCAGAACGGAACGGGGCAGCGATGTCATCATCATGCTGGTGGGAAATAAAACAGATCTAGCAGATAAGAGGTATGGGGGAATAATACAGCTTTCAAATGCTTTTCTTGCTCTGCTGCTGTTTGCTCTTACTTTAAGGAGTATATTGTAATGTAATTTTTTTTTCTGGAGATAACTGAGATTAGAGAAATTTCAAATTTAACCCCTCTTTTGGCTAAGCCAAATCTCTACCACAGTGCTGTGAATGAGTTGGAAAACCATCAGCAGCTTGTACAGATGTCAGGAGAGAAGGGATTGTTGGCTGCAGCCCACACCAGTGAATGAATAAACTGGTTGCAAATATTTGTTCTTAATAATGTTCTGCTTAATGGGTGGAACACATATCCAGGGAAAAATGGGACAAAATCCCTCCCATATCAGATGGTTACACTTGGACCTTTGTTAAATCAGTTTGGGTTTGATGGTTATTTTTGGACTGTGATTACTAATTGTTCAGACATAAAAGCACAGCTTCCTGGGCAGGGATTTGGGGGAGAACACTTGGCTGTTCTGCTGGAATGCTGAGTTCTGCTTTGGGGGCCAGGTGTGCCATGGAAGTGAAGTGGTGATACCTGTCAGCAGCTGTACATTCCATGCAGGGAAAGAAACCTTTAAGTGCTCTCAGATAAAGCACTTAAAGTTTTTTCAAAAGTGTAATAAATCTTAATTATTAAAGTATTTGTCCAAGTTTGGGTTGTATAAGTTTTTTTTTCCCCTAACTCTGTGTTTTCTTCCCCAGACAAGTGTCCATTGAGGAAGGAGAAAGGAAAGCCAAAGAGTTGAATGTAATGTTCATTGAAACTAGTGCAAAAGCAGGATACAATGTAAAACAGGTGAGTGGCTGCTGTTAACACACCCTTGTGGGAGGAGCGCTTCCCTGGATCTTGGGAAGCTTTGGCAAAGGGGGCCAGTGGGAATTGTAGCCCACACACAGCAAGCAGCAGCTCAGAGCTGAATTGCTGGCTGAGGTTCTGAAGGATCTCTGACCTCACATCACGTGATTTGGGATTTTTTGAATATCCACTTAAATAACAGAGGAGTTATGGAAGAAGCTTTCTGAGTACAGAATCTCACCTTCCTGGGTTTTTGATAATCCGGATTAGCTGTTTAGACTGAGAGTGAGAACAAAATTGGGGATGCACAGGTCTGAGGACTGTTTGTGATTCTGTTTCAGTGAATGAAACAAACCAGTGAAGGAGGAGCATGAGGGCTTAAAATGCTTCCAGTGCACAGGGAGACAGAGCAACTGCTGTTCCCACTCTGTTGGAAGGCACTGGAAGTGCCAGCAAATGTTCCTGGACAGCCAGAGCTATTTATTTCTAGAAGATGATGAGTTGCTTTTGAATTGGGGAAAGCAGTGAAAGGTCTTTTGAACTGATGGGACTGCAGAAAAATCAGGGTTTATGTCCTGAGATGAGCTGTGGCTCTTTAAATTCGGACCTGGAGAAGATACAAATTCATGGGAGTCTCCACAGAGCAAACACACCTGTGTGCAATGCTGTGTTCAGCTCCCTGTCCCCCAGGAACAGAAGGATGTGGAGCTGCTGGAGAGAGCCCAGAGGAGAAATGGAATTGCTTCCAGGGCTGGAGCCAGGCTGGGAGAGCTGGGGGTGCTCACCTGGAGAGGAGAAGCTCCAGGGAGAGCTCAGAGCCCTTGCAGGGCCTGAAGGGGCTCCAGGAGAGCTGGAGAGGGACTGGGGACAAGGCCTGGAGGGACAGGACACAGGGAATGGCTTCCCACTGCCAGAGGGTAGGATTAAATGGGATATTGGGAATTAGGAATTGTTCCCTGGGAGGGTGGGCAGGCCCTGGCACAGGGTGCCCAGAGCAGCTGTGGCTGCCCCTGGATCCCTGGCAGTGCCCAAGGCCAGGCTGGACAGGGCTTGGAGCAGCCTGGGACAGTGGAAGGTGTCCCTGCCCATGGCAGGGGTGGCACTGGATGGGCTTTAAGATCCATTCCCACCGAAACCATCAGGGATTCTGTGGTGTATGGGTGACATTCCATATATATTTTATATATGTAGTTACACAAATGGTTTCTATGCAGAAGGGTACCAGGAGTAATAAAATAGGATTATAAACTACTTCATGTTCTAGACAGGACTAAAGAGTCTGTTATTAAAATGTCCCTTGACTTTGTCTCTAAGTAGCAAAATGATTCCCTATATAATGGGATAATTATAGCAGTGTTAACTCAGAGCTGTTTCACTGCATCACCCACCACGGACCTGTTGGCTTCCAGGGTCCCCCAATTATCCTGCCACAACAGAGGCTGCCTTGTAATTAGGGTTTGGATTCTGTGCTGCAATCCTTAATGAGTGCTTAGACCTGGGGGTGTGCACTGAGAGCAGTTGCCTCACTGAGAGGAGTGATGATGATGATGATGATGAAGGAGCTCTACACTCCCTCTTTCCTTGAGGGAGTTTCTGTGCCCTGCCACATTTCCAGAGGTTCTGTAGCCAAGGCTGTGAGGGAGTTGTGGCTTTCAGGGCCAGCTGGAGCCCTGAGTGTTTGATGGTGTGCACAGATGTGAGTGGATATTCAAAAAGAATTAAAAATGGATTTTTCTTACAAGTTTTGATCCATGTGTTGCAGGCGTGGACTGGGATGCTCAAGGATTTCAAAGCTATTCTATATTCTAGAATATTTGTAACTCTCATTTTTTACTAGTTTAACAAGCAATTTTTTAAGTAATTATCAAAGGATACGACTTTTAATACAACCACTTAGATAGTTCCCTGTTTCCTTGCTGCTTCTCTTTTAAATTGTGTGAATTTATTTCAGTAACTTAGCAATAAATTCTCTCCCAGTGAAATGGGAAAGTACGACTGCAGAATGGATCCCCTTCCCATAACCTGTGTAAAATCCTTAATAAGCTGAATGCAAATTTGACCTTCCCATAACCGATAACTTCTCTCCACAATACATTCTGATCCTGCACAACAATCACTGTCTAAGTTAATTTTCATGCAGAATTTTCATCCAGAAGCAGCTGAATTTCCTGTCCTGCTCGGGGAGGGAATGGCTGTGACTTTTCCAGCTGCTCCTCCTCAGTGGGAATCCAGGGGATTTTTGTCCTTTGGTGCTGCTTTTAGCTCCTGGTGCATCCTTCTCTGCTGGAAGGCAGCACGGATAAGAGGGGAGGGCACAGCCTGCAGATCCAGAGGGCCTGGCTTTGTGCTGGGACCCCAGTAGGTGAGATGCTGTGTACTTCCAGCAGCAGCTATTCCAGTGCCAGGATCTTCCACCAGCAGAGAGGCAGAGGGGACCGTGCTGCTGCCAAGCTTTACCTGCCATTCCCTGTATCAGGAAAGGGGAGAGTTCTGAGGATGTCACCTCACTGCTGGGTGCTGTTGGATCTGTGACTGCAGAGCTGTTTGCAGTCCCCAAGGTCCTCCACACTTACTGTTCCTTCTGGCTTCGGGCAGGGGGTGTTGAAGGGAAAATGAGTGGATATTAGGGAATAAAAGCAGTGGTAGTGTTATTGTGGGGTTAAACTGATGCAGCAGAGGGGAAAAGATTGGCTTTTGGATCCTGCAAAGACTGATTGCCAGGGGAGCCTTAAGCTGGAGAAGAGAAGTAGATAACTTGCTCCTTTTAATGCAGAGAATTGTAGTCTCTGATTCATTCTGTCAGCCCTGAATAAGCTTTAAGAGACTTTGTGATTCCTGCTCTGTCTCGGCAGTCTGTATTTCAGGGAATCTTATTGTTAGTCTGTGGATTTCATGCCCAGAATATGTCAGGGTTCATTTTGCTGTCTTGTAGAAAGAGAGGGGAGGGAGAGCCCTTGAATTCCTCTCTCCAGCAGTACCTGGCACACTCCACGCTGGCCCTGGAAGAGCCAGGGGATGAATGTGGTCTTTGGCAGAGGAACTTTCTCACGGCAGCAGCTCTCTGGGCACAGCCCCTCTGTGACCCTGTTCTCACAGAGCTGGGCTCTTTCTCCTCTCTTCTCATTCTTATCCATCTGATGGGCAAGAATTATCCTCAGAGTTGCAGAGAATGAGAATTAGGGAAAGATTTTTGTTTGCCCTGCCTTGGGGAATAGGTTTCTTGCCTGGCTCTTCCATCTGGAGAGTGATCCTCCTGTCCTTTCCATATTGCTGCTGGAGCCTGGCTGAAAACTGGTTTATGCCTGCAGTCCCTTGTGACCCTGGTCTGCTGGGATTTATTGGCTGGAGTAGCAGGAAAGGCACAGTTTGGCAAATGACTTGAAACTGATGGTGAGAGATGAGGCTTTTTTCCAGAGTTTCTACCAGGAAGCAGATTGCAGAGTTGAATGCTGAAAGAGAGTTTGTGTGGCTTTTAGTCTTTCAGCTGCTGCATTTAACTCCTGCCTTGGAAAAAAAGTCCTGGATGCTCATCAATACTTGTGTTTTTATACCCACACAAACATTTAAACATGTACATGTGTGTACAGACACACACTGGCTCGGGGCTGACAGCACCAGGAAGCTCAGAGGGCCCTGTGGGAAGGCTGCTTTCCAACCATCAGGAAGTTTCCCTAATTGGATTTATTCACATATGCTGGGGCTGATAAGCAGAAGGTTAATAAGAAATAAAGTTGATTTCTCTTAGTTGCCAAATTCCTATTTTTAGTCCGATAATTTAGGGGGGAAATACTGCTAAAAGCATCATTTTATTCCTGATCTTAATGTAAAGAAAGGATTACTGTATTTTAAACAGCCTTTCTGTCAGCAGCATGGTTTAAATGCAGGAATTCCAGTGGGTTCCATCAGCTGAGGATTTTTTAAAGACTCCTCACCCTTCCTCTGTGTGGGCATTCCTGCTGTTGGTTTAGGTAGAGTTTAGCATCTGGAATTTTGTTGCTTCCTGATTGGCCTATGAGGATTTCCCTGAGGTTTTCAGGGAGGCTGGAAGGTCCATGTTAATGGCAGAGGTTGACAGAAACACAGAGAAGGGCGAACTAAGCTTTTCTACTTTGGAATTGTTGGGTGAAATTAGGGAGTTACATCAAGTCCTGGCTCCTCAGACCCCTGTTCTTGGCTCAGATTCCAGTGTGTGCCAGATTCCTGCCAAGAAAGATCCCAGACAGACCTGGGGGCTTGCTCGTGGCGAGCTTGGAGGGGGCTGTGAAGCCAACAAAGTAATTTTAATTGTCTCTCCAGCATCGCTGGGACACCGGGAGCCCAGGTGGGGGAAGCCCTCGGGCAGGGACCCGCGGGGCTGGTCGGGTACCCACATTCCTGATGTAAACAGGCTGGCAGTGGCTTGGCTGGGTTTTCTGTGGAAAGTGGGTCACTGGGAATAAGTGGTTTAGCTTTGTGTCATCTGAGGAGAGGCAGGACAGCGTGCAGCAGTGGAACACGCCAGGCCTGACGTCAGAGCCGCAGCGCGCGGTCCGGGACTCCCGCGCGGCTCCCGGGATGCAGGGAGAGCATCCTGTGCAGGGGGGACAGGCAGCTGGATTCAGGGGAATTCTCCTGCCTTTATAGTGGCACTTCTGTGGGGTCCTCACCCAGAGGGCAGAGGAAAAGCCATATGGTGGGAATTACAAGTCTGAACCTTGGGGGCCAAGGTAGGAAATGCAGGAGAGGGAATCAGGCCCATTCCATCTCACCTCCTTCAAGTGGAGTAAAACTGAGAGTTTGGAGCTCAGACCTTGCTGGGAAGCTGGAGGTGGTGTTCAAGTGAGAGGCTTTGGATGCATTTGTTCTGTGCTTTATGCCCTGAATGTAGACATAGGATAACCATGGAGTGGGCACCAAAAGATGAGGATTAGGTTTGGGCACGTTCCTTTGTCTGTTTCACAGGAGCCTGAGGCACAGATATGTGAGGCTTGAGAGAAATCCTTTCCATACATCCCATTTTTTGACACTCTTCCACATGTGTCAGCTTGGCTGATGCAGTGATGTGCTCCTGGATTGTGTGTTCGCCTTCATCAGCATGTCCATGCTCCTCTGTAATCCTCTGGGGAGGTGCAAAAATCCAATTGCCCCTGCCATGGGGAGGTTGTTGGGGTCTGTGGACATCCATGGCAGGTGTGGGGTGAAATGCTGGATCCCACCCACCCGATTTGCAGAGAAGGTGCAGGAGGTTTGCTGCTCACAGCTCTCTGATCTCCACTAACAAGAGCTGTGCTCTGCCCTTTTCTAGGAATAAAGGTTATATTTGGTGTCAGGATTTTGGGGCTGAGCAGTGTAAATAGTGCTGGGGGATGTGTTGAATCATTGTTTGAACTGTCTCAGCCGGGGCAGCCGTTGTTTTCATCTGTTCCCTGTGTGGTTCTTTGCAGCTTTTCCGACGCGTGGCAGCTGCCTTGCCTGGGATGGAAAGCACACAAGACAAAAGTAGAGAAGACAGTATCCTTTCTGTGCCTGTGCCTGTGCCAGGCCTTACCCTGGACAAGGAAAATCCGCTGCAGCCCTCACTCAGCTCCTGGACATCCCAAAAAGAGGGGGAGTAGGGGCAAGTAACCTTCGAGCTGAGGAAGGAGGATTGCTGGGTTGGGAGGCTGGGAGCAGAGGTGGAGGCAGCAGGGGAAGGAACGGTGATCCAAAAGGATTCTTTGCTTGGTGTCTGAACGTGTGGAAACTGGGAGAAAACAGCTGCAAAGAGGTCTGAACAAGACCCCCTGTGGCTCTTGCAGATCTGACTGACAGAATCCAAAACCAAACTGTCCTGGAAGGGCACCTCTGAATGCCCCTTCTCTGACCCTCCTGCTCAAAGCAAGGCTGACTCCCAAACTGAGCCAGTTTCTCCAGGTCACATTCAGGGAAACTTGGGAAATCTCCAAGGATGGAGATGGCATAACCTCCCAGGGCAGCCTGTCAGAGCCTGGACCGCAGGCAGCATCTCTGTGGTGGAGGGAGAAGACTCAACTGATGGGATCAGTCTCAGCCAAGGGAAAGCCAGTGGCATGAGGGGTGGAAAAGGCTTGAGAAGCAGTGTGGCTACACTGGAATCACTGACCTGGCCAGGTGGGTGTGCTTGGAATAGCAGCTTTTCCAGAGCTGTTGGTTTTATTTGCAGCAGGGATCATGGAGCTGGTGAACAGAGGAGAAATTGTGCCTTGGAGGAAGGAAGTCCCAGGAACCGTGAGAGTGGGACAAGCCTGGCACTGAAATTCCATCAGAGCATCTGATGCATGGGGAAAAGAAGGGTTTGGGAAGCTGGGAATTGCAGCTGCTGAGGCACAAGCTTTGTGTGACAGGGACTTGAGTGATCAGAAATACTTCGTTATGCAGGTCCCCATAAGCAACAATCTTTGTTAATGAGGGGGGTAGAGAGCACAGGCAGGGGCTGTGTCAGGGAGTTTGATCAGCAGTCTCTAAGTGGGAGTGCATTTAGGGCACTGGGAATTGGGCTTCCTGCAGCCTGCAGATAGCAGGGACGGATAGGATCCTCTCTCCCAGGCAGCTGCATTAGGATTAACAGGGACACTTCTGCAAAACACGGACAGTTCAAGGATCTTGACACGTTCATGCTCTGAGATGGAGCTGGCAAGGCTTATGTCAATCATCTCCAACTTAAACACACTTCAAACTTTAAATCAGCCAAATGGACCAAACACTGGAGGTGAATTGCCAGTCTTTTATTTCCATTTCCGTGTTTATTTTCTCCAAACCTCTTTAAAAAGCAACTTCAACCCCCTAAAGAAATAAGTTGGAAGTACCAGCTGTGTGATCTCTTTGCCTCTGTGTTCTCTGATAAGGGCAATGCTGGAGACTTGTGGTGAACAGCTCTGAGCTGGGGATTAGCATTCAGAGCTGCTCCTGGGAAAGGCTCCGTGAGGCTCTAGCTGTAGGGCATCCGCTGGGAATTCGAGCGCTGCAGAGGGAGCTGCTTATCACAGGCAGGTTCTGAGCAGCCAGCTCTGCAGTGACCTTGTGGGACATCAGCTGTCACTGGAAGGGGGAATTCAGGCTGGTGGCAGGGCTTTGCTGGCTGCTGGGGGGAGCAGAGAGGTTTAGCTGGGCAAGGGTGGGTGAGGAGGTCAGGGTGGCACGGCCGGAGCTCTGGGGGTGAGCAATGTGCAGTGGTGCCCAGGAAGTGGTGGAGCCCCCATTCCCAGAGGGATTTAAAGCCACATGGATGTGGCACTTGGGGACATGAGATGCTGGTGGCCTTGGCAGTGCTGGGGGAGCAGGTGGACTCGAAGATCTCAGCGGGCTCTTCCAGCTTGAACGGTTCTGCAGAAGTGGTGATTAGACACGTCAGTGTATCCATGCTTCTTGAATTCCCACAGCAAGAGATCAGTGGGATTGCTGGGAAGAGCAGACTGGTTAGAGACAAACATTGAGGTCTGACATTGTTTCTGCTGCAAATCTAACGTGCCAGTGCCAGGGCAGGAGGGGCAGGTGAGAAACCTTTGGTTTGGAGATGGTCTTTCCCAGTGGGAAGCACTGAAAATGTGCAGAGCATTCAAAATCCCGCTCTTGGTAGGGAAACAGAGTTGGAGATCTGTTTGCCTTAACTTCCTCCTTCCAGTGATTGACATAAAACTGGAAAAGCCTCAAGAGCAGCCTGTCAGTGAAGGAGGCTGTTCCTGCTAATACCATGTGGCTTCCACCTTTCTCCAGAACATCACTGCTTTCCCTCCCTGTCCTCTTCATTGACTGCAGTGTGAATATTGGCTTGAACCTTCCCCTTTCCGTAATAACGTATCGCAGTTCATCATCGCTGGCTGTCTCGTGGAGATGATCTTTAGCTTCACAAGCACACCCCCCACACACACACACACACCAACAAAAATGTCAGTGTCTTCATTATTTATAAGAAAAAAAAAAAAAAAAGCCAAAATATTCCACCGTATTCTAGGTATAACTTTAAAAAAAAAACAAAAGCAAAAAAAAAAAAATCCAAACAAAAAAATAGGTACAATTTCTTAATATTTGTTCCTTTTTTAATATGTTATGATATTGCACTTTGAAATGATGGCAACTGAGTAAGTTTGGAATTGGACCTAGACGAGATGTATGTGCAGAAGAAGGCTTGCAAATCTGACCCATTGGATTTCTCTCAGAAACTGGGAATGCGTAGACAGCAGGCGGAATCACGGGGGGAGGCGGCAGGTGCCGAGGGTTGAAGGCTTATCCTTGATAATTAAACACAAATTAACCCCAAGCTCTTAATTGGGAGTCTGCCTGGTGTCCAGACCCAGCCTGGCCTTAGCAGGGGTTTGGCACTGCCGGCTGCTGGAGCTGGGAATTCTCGCCGAGGCAGCGGGGACACGTTTCCAAGGAAGCATTGCTGGGAAGTACAGACAGGCTCTTTGGGATGAGTGGCTTCTGGAGGATTTGTGGGGGAAGGAAAGGGTGGATGTGCATTAGCAAAACACTTGCAGGAAACAGGGAAATAATGTTTGGAGTGCAAAATGAGATTTCAGAGCTTTTTTTTTTTTTTTTTTTCCTTTTTAAGTAGAACACCAATGAAGTGAATTATTACTGCCCAAGAGATGGGAAGGTAACGGTTCAGCTGTTCGGAGGAGAAAGCATTTTGCTTCTTTGTTTTTTTAAGGGGAAATATTGAAATCAGGACTGGCACTAAAACCTGCCAAAGCCGATTGAAACCTTGGAAGTTTGGGAGAAAGAGGGAAAAGCAGCTGGCTGCCCCAGCAGAGGGGGAATGGCACCCACTTTTCCAGAGCGTGGGCATAGGTCAGTGGGGAAGGGGTGTTTACTTTGATCCTACAGAATCCTAGTTGAGGCATCTTAGATGGAAAGGGAGGGACTTGAGTAGGATGGAAACCAACTTCTGATTATGCAGATTTATGCCTTTATTTTTTAGCTTTTTTTTTGTTTTTTTTTTAATGTTCAGTCTTCCAAGTTGGTTTAGTTTGGTTCTCTAGAGCTGTATAGTTTGGTTAAAAAGTTAGTAATTTAGTTTTCTATGGAATTAGGCTCACAATTAACCCTTTTTTCTTTGATATTTATTTCTCGGCTTTAAATTTTTTTTTTACTCTTTTCAGTGCTGATTTTGTTGTTTTCTTTTGGCTGAGGAATCTGTGTAGAGCTTTGCTGATGTTGCGAGATGTAGCTACCCGAGAAACACGGAATGAAACACACTAGAAGTGCACCCTTTTAATCTTTACTAGTCATTGTGAAGTTGCTGTGTAAGTTAATAAACACAATTGTAAATACATTGTTTGCTGGGCGAGTTACAGTGCAGGAAGGAATTCTCGAGTCTGTGTTGCGATTGCGAATTCAATGGACAATTGCAAGGGAATATTCAGGCTCCTCCTTGGTTCTCTTCTGCCCCTCTCTCTACCATCTAAAATAACCACCCGGGGGAGAGGAAGGGAATCGTCCTCACCACCACTTTCCCCAGGAAGCAGGCATAAAAGAGTTGGAATTCTTCATTCCTGAGGTGAATGCCAGGCTCATGCCCTGCACTGGGTTTCTAGCAACTCTGCACAACAATAACTTAAAGGCAGAACGAGATGTAAAAGTGCTTTTCTAATGCAATATTAAAGGCGAATTTTTTTGACGTGGCATGTCTTGAAATAAACATCAATGATATGTGACAAAGGATCATTCTTTATTTAAAAGAAACTCTCTGGGGGAAGGAAACCTGGCTGCTTTTCCTTTGTTGTACTGTTCTTAACCGTGCTGAAATGCTTCATCCTGCTGCTTCTTCCTTTGCTTTGGTTTGCTTTTTTCTCCTTTGGTTCTCCGTGCAGCTTCTGTTGGTCCTCATTTGGCTGTTCCCCACGAGCACATCCTTTTT